>OU383775.1:13384380-13811880 GCA_910950805.1 Acrocephalus scirpaceus scirpaceus | reverse complement strand
AATTAATGACCAAGGAGACAGCTCCATTTTTCAGTGCAAGATTGACATAATCAGCTGATTTTCCTGTGTGAAGCATCAGTCCGTTCCTCTGAAGCGTTTTAAACGACAGAGTTATTTCATCACTGCTACTCTGTATGGGGTTCTGAGATAAATCATAGCAGAAGTATTCTGATCCCTTGAATGTCGCAATATATTCTTCTTTTCCTGGCAAACAAAAGGAGAGACACAAACAAATAAATCACTGACACTTAATTAAAGGCAACTTGCATTAATTATTTTCATAGCTAATTTAACAGTATTAGTGGAAGCACTGCATCAAAAAATAATTCATTTAAAACACTTAAAATCCATGAAGGAAGGAGATAAATGAGATTTACCGTGAACATATTTTTAACTATTTTCTAACAGAATTTTCATGTACATGATTAAACTCAGAAAATAAACTGCACCAGCAATTATATTAATGCTGTTTAAGCAATCTGATCTGAAATGCATCTAAATAGATAACAGTCAGGTGAATGTACAGACCAAAGCATTATTCTAGTCAAAACACAGATCTTTTCCTTCCCAACTAAAATTATGACACCTCAAAAAGAATCAATAACCTAGATACCTCCAGTAGCTCTGCCTAAAGTCTTGAATAAACTAAAGTTACAAAGCATTCATTTAGGAATCTACCTTAAAGCTTTATATAGCACTGTGCCAGAGAGCAAGTTAACACGAATCAGTAAATGAACAGGCTTTTTTTTTTCTGGGATGTATTTTTACCAGTTAGCATGTGCCATACAGGTTATTTTTCTTAGTTTATCCTGAAGGTGAAACACAAATAGCTGAGCTTTCAATCTCAGAAAAGTAAGTATAACATTATGATTCCCCTAAAATCTTATACACGAACATGTACACTGACCTTACACTAGAGGTGTATGCAATTTAGAGCTATAAAAAGGCAAAAATTATCTGTTTAGCTAGTAATAAGTTAGTAAAATCTCAAGGAAAGCCTGCAGGTTTTGTGCAGTGTAAAGATGAAGGTGTGAAAACTTGAGGACATCAAATTTCATCTTTCTTGAGAATAAACTCAATCTCCAGGACAGAGCTCTACACATCAGTGTGATACCATCAGAACAAACCCAAAACATATGCATAAATATATAGATAAAGGGAATAACAGTGTGAATTTAAGAGACCAATGAATGACAGAACATGCAAAAAACAGGTGTGAGGACACAGGTTTTTTGAGAAGTCCCTGGGTTGTATGTGCCTTCTGTTGTAGCCTATACACTAAATTAAAAATGCTTCTCTTTAGATAACAGGGTAAGTTCAGAGACTACTGTAAAATACTTCAGATAAGTCATCAGATAATGACTGCATTTTGCTTTGGCTTTGCTTTGTAATAAGAACATTAGAAGTTATTAGCCTGTGTTTACTTGAAATGCTTTCTCTCGGATTTGATGCAGAAGTCTTGGTGGGTTTTTGTTTTGGTTTTTTGTTATTTTTTTGTGGCATCTTGCATTAATGATACTAGATCATACTAGATTACCACGTAAAAAAACTACTAATACACAAATCATACTAGATTACCACGTAAAAAAACCCAAATGACTGTTTATCAATTATGCTCTCTTTACAGCTCAAAGCATGATTCAGCTGTATAGCAACTGATAGCAATACATCCTGAACCCTTACACATTTCAGGGGAGGAGGAATACCTTGGCTCATGGTGCATAAAGGATTCACAAACAATGCATTTTTTGAGGTTTCAATGCACTCAAAGCAGCAGCCTGCATCTCATCTAATGAATATTTAATAAAAACATAAAACGCTCAAGAGCAAATTTATTTGCTGTGGGTGCTTCCTGCTCAAGAATATTAAAGCAGCATGAACACCTACAATGGAGAGATGATAAAACAGATGCAGCAACTGGTATTTGTAGTTTTGTCCCAGGTATTTAATGACTATACCACAAAAAAAACCCCGAACGACGTATATGAATCAACATGTGACAACGTGTATTTAGGAGTGGAGCCGATGCCTTATCCCCAAGAAGCCACTCCAGAGAAGCAGCTGCATGGAGAATCTCAGGCAAAGCAATCAGGCTCCCACATCCACACCGTACGCCATGCAGCTAGCAGCAGAGAGAGGCAGAAGGCCCTTGGTCTGGAATGGTTCCAGCAGTTTATTTCCAGGTGGTGCTGAAGGGATATCCCAGTGCCAAGAGGGCGATTATGGGCTGGTCCTGGCTTAAGTAGGGGCTACAACAGCTAATGACCTTGAGGCACGAGGGCGTGCAAAGGGCAGGTAAGGTCAAGGTCCTATAGGAGGAGAGGGCCGGTCACCAGGGAGACACCAAGGGATGGGAGAATCTACAGGGTAGGGGGGACCCAGGGCAAACCATTGTACACAGAGCACCATTGGGAGGTCCTGTCTCTCAGGCTAGGCAGGTGATTATAATTTATCCTGCCAGTGCCAACTTCCAGGTATTATATCAAAAGGTTT
This sequence comes from Acrocephalus scirpaceus scirpaceus, assembly GCA_910950805.1. Classification (NCBI taxonomy): domain Eukaryota; kingdom Metazoa; phylum Chordata; class Aves; order Passeriformes; family Sylviidae; genus Acrocephalus; species Acrocephalus scirpaceus. The sequence continues at coordinate 13,809,387 of OU383775.1, read as the reverse complement.
GAGGGATTCCACATGAACATGCAAAATAATTATGTACACACATTATGCACTGTAAACTGCTTCTGTAAAACCAGATCATTCACATAGATTTGAAAATGTATGGAACTTAAATAAATATATGCTAGGCCCTTTAAAAAAAAATCCCTAAACAAGGACCTGAAGAAGCAAGCAGTTCATCCAAGAAAAAGTTGACTAATTCTTCAAGCAATACCCCTGCAGAATTCACTGTTAATTTTTTGAACTCTCTCTCATTCCTTTGAGCTTCAATAATACAGTCTATGGTAGTCAATCTCACCAAATTAAAATTTTTGAAAAAATTATTTATATTTTATACTTATATCAAACTAGCATTCACTTGTTTAAAAACTGAATTTCACTTGAAAATGCTAAAAAAAACCACCAAAACAAACTGACCACAGCATTTTACTTCGGAGTAAACATTTGGGTGAAAAAACCTGAACACTGTGTATAAACACACTAAGTGCAAGCTTTCTCTACCAAACTACCTTTTTTGCTTACCTGAAAAACCAAAAAATACTATTGTTTGCTATTTTTACACTGTTTCTGTACCATGAACTCAAACATCATCTTCTATGACAATATTCTAGTTTGGCCAAACTGCAAATATTGCATAAATTATTTGAAGCAGGGGAGCGAATACCAATAAAATACCTCTACATTTCTCCAATCTTCAGAGTTATTCATTCCTCACAAAAAAATTAAACTTCCCACTTATGGTCATTTGGATGAAACCTCAGGTGTATTTGCCCTCAATCTAGCTTTGATATTTGGGAAACGATTGGGTACTGCAACTCCAAATCTGCCTTGCCATGCCCTGCTCTGAAATGGGAAGATAGGAGGTAAAACACCCACAGGGTTGCCACAGGCTAGCAAAGATTCGAGATAACCAAGAAGAGGAAATCAGGTTACAAATATTTTTTGTACTTTGTCACTGAAAACCAGACTTTTTAGCACACACACAGATCAGAAGATACGTAAGTCAAAATGTTTCAGCGCAGGACAGAAATGCCACTAAACAATATTGGTAATCAATTCTGTATCAACTTTTTAATGTCAAAAAGATGAGCTATTTTACTCTTGATACGAATGCATGTATTTAGAATGGATATTAAAAAATCTATAAAATATTCAAATGCTTTACTTAAAACCCCACTCATAATCTGTTGTTACATTTCATACCACAATTTTTGTTGATCTTTTAAGCAAATTAAAACAGGTTTCATTAACAACCAGTTGTGTAAATTGCTGGTTGTTTATTTATTTTTTCAAATTATCATTTAATGACACTTAGAAAAACCATTAAAATGCATGGCAGTCATTCTAGCCAGTATGAAGTGTTGCACTTCATTTAATGATTAAAATATAATTACCTGCATAGAAAAGCACAAGATAATATGAACATCATAAAGGAGTATAACATGTTTTTATTCTGAATTTTGAGTGCTGTAAATCGTTTTATATTATGACAGTGAAAATCCAGAATTACAGGAGATATGCAAACACAATCTGTGTCAAGAAAGCATTCAAACAAGAGAAGTGCTCTATTAAAGCACCTGTTGCTGCAAAAAGGGTTTGTTTCTTTGTCCCATTTAAGTCAACAAAAGTTTTAATATTCAATTCTTTGGAAGTTAATTTAATCCTTAGTCTGATAAAACATATGGAAGCAATACTTGCATTTGCCTTAGCACATTTTACAGGCCTGCATAAGCACTATGCTAAACTTTATAGCATGTCCACCCATCTCATTGGCAGTATTCCATCATAAACTAAGTCTCGCTGTATCCATAATAATTTGATCATGCCTGATTTAAATCACATGCATAGGACTAGATACTTTAGTCTTACTAGGTAGTAATAATGGAATCATAGACAAGAGAAATAAAATTGTAGCAAGAGTAAATCAAATTTGTTTATTGATAGCTGCAATGTTCCTTTACATAAGAAGAACTCAAAAGTTTATTAACTAAACCTCAACAATTCATGTGACAAACCCATCTACTTTTACACAGCAAAACCTGGTAGAGTGCTGTCAATTTATCTGTCTGGCAAAATAATTACTGTCAAAGAGAAAATAATCTGACACCACTGGTACTCCACTTCTAAGAGCCAAGTTACTTCTCTACAATCTTTAAAACATTAAATGTGCTCTGAATAAACAAATAATGCCAAACCAGAGTCTAGTATGTCCCTAGATGTAGTGTTCAGTGCTCTATTTCACAACAATTTAAAATTCAAGCATTTATCTGCTACACCATCAACTTATAAAGTCTTTCAGAGAAAGCAATGCAGCTTAGGAAAACTACACTAAAACAGCACGTAGACAAAACCATTAACGAGAATGACTGATATAATAAAACCAGACAGCCTGAACTGCTTACTTCCATGGCACACTTTGCAGTAATAGAAAACTACTGGCTTGCCATTCTGTACAAAGGGAATGCTCTCCATATGAGGTGTGCACCGTTAGACCTGGAATGGTCTCAGGATGCATCATGCAAGGTTTCTCAGCACACTGCTCTTTTAGGAAGAGAGCCTTTACCCTTCCATTGATACGTCACTCACTGGATCTTAAGATGAAAAATTACAAAGACTATAAAGTAGTTCTCCAAATGTTATACTGAATTTGACCATTTTTTTGTTTCCCAATCACATAATAAGGATGACCAGACTGCATCTAGAAATAAAACACAGGCACTCAAAGAAGAAACCAAAATGATACTGTCTAATTAAAAAAAATAAAACTTAAGTATGAAACCAAAAAAAATAATGGAATTATGATAAAGCCTAAGAAATTCATTCTGAGAGAATGCAAAGGGTCTGCTTAATCAGTTATGGTTGAGTTAATTTTACAAGTACTGCTGTTGTTATACACCACCAGTTTTCTGTTCTTATCTCTCGTAAATAACATTTTTAACAGAAGAATCTTCCATGCTTCCTTTAATTTCTCACAATCTTTCTTTTCCTTTCCAGCAACTATACCCCTTGCCCTTGAAACAAGTCTCCACAGAAGATTCCAAGGAAGAAATTTGGAGAAAAATTCAGTTTCATTATTCCAAACCCACAGCTGGGAAATATCTGCCTGTTGATTTCCTTTTCTTTAATGCTCCCTTCCCTCTCCAGTAAGTACAAATTTCTGTGTCCCTTCCCTTTGTGAGAGAATAATTTCATTATGAGGTAATCCTGACTAGCCTAACATGAGAACAAAACCAGAGAAGTTATTTAAGACCATAAGCAATTTATTCTGTAGGACTGAGAAATTCTCAAGGGCTTCTTATTATCATTTTAAATTATCTTTTTGAAAAAAAAAAAAAAAAAAAAGGCTGTAGAAATATCTATTCATTCCACAGGTTCAGGGAGGTTGCAGAAAATGTTCCACTCAAAACTATGACAGAGTAAAACTTTGGTTAGTTGTTATAACCAAGTGCTTTGGACTGCCATAGTCACTGTTCCTGGAATGTACTATCAGAACGTGGTTTATCTCAAGAAACACAAGTCACCTGTGATCCCGGGCACCAAAGTCTGCACTACTGGTGTCCAACATAAAAGTAAAATTAGTATCCATCGTAGTAAAATGAGGTGGTAAGAAAAATCTACCTGCTGAGAAAAAATTAACAGCATAACTGATACAAAGTCAGGTATAATATCATGATGCAAAGAAACGTGGGAAAGTTTTCCAGCTCCTGTTTTGTTTCACACACAATCCTTAAATCAGTAGCCAATCACAAGAAGTATGAGCCTCTGATCTCTTCCCACCATTGCAGATTAGAATACAATTATGATAGTTGCTACTCATGATAAATGACTAGCAGGGAACACTAGATAAGTGATAAATTACTCCATTTTGCTAAATAGCCATTTAAATTCATAACTAAAATGGCTACACCATGCAATTTCCTCACTAATTTTCATGTCCTTTTACTTAATCACACACAGTATGCACTTCAAAAGAAGATTTGCAATTGAGGAGAGAGAGGAAAGCAAGCAGGAGTTTTCAGGAATGGTGCCATCTTAGTGTATATTAAATACTAAATAGCTAGAAGGTGAAAATAAGAGAACTTTTTTCTAATTAGCAGTTGCATCATTAATAAGTAGATTACAATGTCCTGCACTTTATATCGTAGTGACAATGCCTTAAAAGATTACTAGAACTCCAAAGTTTAAAATAATGGTTTTTAAAGGCATTCTTGTTAAATTAAGAATAAATTGCAAAATGTCAAATATGCTCACATCACTTCTATATTCATGGGAAAAACTATTTTTACTCAAACCTTACTGTTGCCTTAAAACTCATTTATGAATTTTGCTAAGAAGTTGGGAAACCCAAGCAGAATTATACCAACAAATAAATACAGGCTTCAGTTTCTACACCAAGCTAAAAACTGTGCTGGACGACTTTGCAAAGGCCTTTTTCAGGCCTCAAGGTTCCCACTGACTTTACAGCTAAACTGCAAAATGCAGATTTCTAGCTTTCAAAAGATCAGAAACACAAACTTTCAGTATCAGATTGCTTACAGAACTGGTAAAAAACCTGATGTTATTATAGGAAAAAGTAGCATTTTTAATTTTACTCCCCATAAGTATGTAACCTGTGCAAATGCAAGGCTTAGAGTTGATTTGCTTTGAGTGATGAAACAGGTAAGATAAATTCTCCCTCTGCATCCTGGGCTGGCTCTCTTCTGTTTATATCTTACAGAAGAGAGCTACACAAAAAGCAAATGCAGTTGTTCTTGCAAAAATTGAAAGCAGTTTCCGTCCTAGATAAAAATCTATTTTCTTACTCCTTACTGAGCACCTTACTCCTTGCTGAGCATTTTCCAAATGAGTTGCATTCGTTTTTCATTGTCCTAAGTAAAAACGTGGAACAGGAGAAGAAAGAAAAATTGGTTTTACTTCGTTGATGTTATACTTAAACACACATTTCAAATGAAAGAACAAGGAAGAAAATAATCCTCAACACATCTTATGTGTAGAAAGTGTTAATGAGTTAAATGATCTGATAAGGAACAGTTTCAAAGCTAATAAGAAACTTCTGAGACATCAGCTGAATACCTCTCTTATGGCACTAGAGGATTAGTGCAGCATGTCCTGGGGTTTAGATGCAATAAAAAACAACAAGCAATTTTCTAGTCCTAATTAACTCCTGTTAAAAGACACCCTTTGCAGCAATAAGCTTTCCAGAGATGCAGGGGGAATGCCACTGCAATGGTATTATGAACATGATAAGCCACTGCTATAAAAGTTTTGCAGCTGTCTCAAAGAGGTACTAGAGGAATACATAGCATGTGACTCAGTAAAAAGAGATACAACATGGTTTTGAAAACGGTAAAACAAAACACCTTCCAGAGGGGATTGACAAAACTGACACTTTTTTTTCCTGCCTCTGCCTAAGATTGTATCATTGAAGGAATGTCTACATAAAAACATTTGGGAAAAGTCAGTTGGATCTCTGTGTTAGTCTTCAAAACATGTTTGGAAGAAGCTATTTATAACTCTTGGTCTTCCTATAAACATGGGAAATTTAATATGAAAACAGTTGGTTTATTACATCTTCCAGCCTGTTGAGGATACTCTCATTTAAGAAAGATTTTTCACATACAAAACAAAACAAAAAAATCTTTCTGAGTAACTGAGCATACGAAGAATACATTCTACGAAAGGATCATACAGCAATAAAGGGGATCTGAGAAGCTGAAGTCTCAGCTGAAGAAATCTGCTGTTCAAAATAATGAGCAGAGATGTGCTAATGGCCTGGTGCTATACTAGAAATATTTAATCTAAACAAGCCATGCCTAATATCTCTTTGCAGCCCTGCCTCTTCAAATAAAGTGAAAGGAATTATTATTTCAGCTACAAAGCGTAACAGAACTCTTTTTATTGATTAATTCTGGATATAGAAGAAGCTCAACACTTCTCAAAGACAGGCAGACTATTAGTCAAAAATATTCTTTGAGCTTCATTATCTCAGTTCATTGTCACGTGGAAAATAATCAGCCAAAATTGTATTTTTAAACAAAAGGCTGCATATAAGAAGTAGTATCAGGATAAATATGCCTAAATTGTGATGCATTTTATATTTCTTTTGGCACCTCAGAATTACTTTCAGCAACCATCAATACCTAGGTCAGGTGTTCAAATGAGCTACGGGATCAGAAATGCTACCATTAAAAACTAAAGTAAGAATTATAAGAAATTCAATATAATTTTTTTGGAGACAGTTGTTTTCTTCCAAAGAATGACAAAGGCAGAAGAATTTTCATTTAGAGCAAAAGAATAGTACCAATTTAAATTGATTTGAATAATTGCTATTGAACTCTAATATCTAATAAACTTCATTAAAAATTCAGATAACCTTCCTCCAAATGTTAAATTGATTAATGATCACTACAATGATTAATGATATTTTACCTTTTTGAATGTAACTGATGGACAAAGCACTAAGGACAACAGAAACATTTCATTGATGAGTACAGCACAGATCTTTAGTGGATTGAGTTAGGAACAGACAACATTCTGCTCTGGAAGGAAGAATCAACTATGTGTCCACAGTTAAATAAATAAATGTGTATTTTAAAATGGAGGCAAATTGAAAAAAAAATACTAATAACTGTTTGTATAACAGGGATTCTGTCAAGGTCAGGGCAATAAAAGCAGCTGACCTGTCTGTATGTTCCAGAGAAAAACACCCACAGGTATTTACACAGAACAGCAGCCACCTGCATATGTATGGGGAGAAACATTCAAGGGCAAATCCAGAATCAGGAAATACTATTTAAAAATTCAGATGAAACACTCTAAAGGACTTCCCAACACACAGAAAACCTTGATGATATGACAGTGCTGCTACCATCTCCAGAGGCTGTGACATATCTTCCTAGAAATGTTTTGACCTATTACTTTCAGGTTCTTCTCCTGTTGTTTCAATGCTGTCCTACACTCTCTTCTTCCCTGTGTCTTAGTTTTTCTCCTTCAGAGGTCTTTCTTATTGCACTGCAGTTCCTTCTGGGAGGCAAAGGTTGGCTAAGCCGTATGCTGGTCAGTGTTCTCACTAATCAGCAGTCACTGGACATCCCCAATCACAGCTGAAGACCAGAATAAGCTCCAATAATAAAAAAAACAACTCCCCTCACACCTCTATTTGTATTTTATGTGCAGCAGTCAGATAAAAGAATATATAAAGTAGGGTTTTAAGGCTAGGGGAAAAGGCAAACTGAATTCAAACTAATTTAATACATTTTATTCTGGAAAAGACAATAAAGCTTCATGAAATCTACAGAAGTGTGACACATGATATTCTACACTGATGTACTGTAGCTATTTTTTTTTCTTTTCTGGCACTATTGTTTGTTCTCAAATTCACACTCACTTTCCAAGACAATAAAGAAAATTGCAAAACTACCATTTTTTTTGTAATGGTTTGACTGGATATAACTGGTTTTCATACTCCTTCTTCCTACCCTCAATCACAATTTAGGTCATAGTATTTCAGAACACAGGAGATATTGAGGAAAGAGTATGTCCACATAAGCAAGAGTTTATTACTGAATATAACACCAGGGTTTTATGTAAATAACAACGAGAGTTATTCAGATGATAATTTCACACGTGGCAGTCTCAAAATCTGATTTATCTGACTGCAAATAAAATACATAAGATTTTTTTGCTAATAATCACAGATAACTATCAATACAATTTACATTAAAGTTTTAAAGGACTAATAGCAGCTACATAACAAAGAGTTTTAAGAACTCTTTGTTCTTAAGTGTTTCTGAATTAAGTCATTGCTACTACAAAGCCACTTCATGAAACAAGCATGCTTACAGATGTTCCAACTCTGTAGCATGGAAAAGCTTCTTAAACACATATTAAGACATCAATGAAATATTAAAGCTCTGAAAATCCATACCCCCACATCTTTTTCCATGATTCTCTAACACCCCCATAACATGATAAAGGAGGATACAATTCAAAGAAATTTGATGGATACCTTAACATGTTTCAAGTAACAACTGTTCATTTATAAACAAGATAATTCTTGCTATCACTTCTCAGAATCACAGAACAGGTCAAGCTGGAAGGGATCACAGTGGGACATTTGGTCTGGTCTCCTTGCACAAGCAGGGTCATCCCAGACCACACAGCACAAGATTGTGTCCAGATGGTTCTGCAATCTCTCCAGAAGGGGAGATTCCACACCTCTGAGCAATCCATCCCAGTTCATGGTTACCTGAACAGCAAAGTTCTTCCTCGTGTTCAGGTGGAACTTGTGCATCAGTTCCTGACCACTGCCTCTTGTCCTATTGAGTAGAGCCTGGTCCATCCTCTGACATCTCTCCTCAGAGACACTGATGAGGTCCCCTCTCAGTCCTTTCTTCTTGAGGATGAAAAGCCCCAGGTCCCTCAGCCTTTCCTCATAAGAGAGGTTCTCCAGTCCCTTGATCATGTTCATAGCCCTCCACAGGACCTGCTCCAGCAGCTCCATGTCTCTGTCCTCCTGAGGAGCCCAGAACTGGACACACAGCACTCCTGATGTGCCTCACCAGGGCTGAGCAGAGAGGCAGAATCACCTCCCTTGACTTGTTGGCTCTGCTTTTCCTTTATTCAGCTCAGGACATCACTGGCCTTCCTGGCCACAAGGACACACTACTGGCTCAGAGACTGCTGCTTGTCCACCAGACCCCCAGGCTGTTCTCCACAGCACTTCTTTTTCTTTTTTTTCAATAAATACCTGGGCTTGGCAGCATTCGCTCTTAAACAGAGTTTAATAATGTTCTAACATACTTCCAGTAAGCTATAACAAAATAAGGCTTTCAAGATCTACTCTTGATACCAATTTTTCTTTTAAATGAAACTTTCAAAAATTGATAAGCAGGTTTCTTGGCCTGACCATAGCTTTTAAACTGTATGTCCATTGATTTATTTTCAACTATGAATATATAAAAAAGAGCTATGTCTAGATTTATATTTAAAGGACCATTTTAGGCATTTATTTTAAAAATATAAAAGATTTTTAACTCTCTCCAAGTCTTATTACCAAATCTGTGAAAATCCAAGAAAACTTCTGCAAGTAGCAAAATAATTTGTGTTATATATGTTTCACATTTAGTTTTTTGAAGACTGACTAGCCCCTTCTCCATTAATTCAGTACTACCTCCTTATTTTTTCAGAAGTCGTAAGTCTTTGAAACTGTTTGATAAGGAGGCCTCCCTACTTAGATTACCAAAAGTCTTTTTATAGAAGCCTGCAGGAACACTGTAAAAGCAAAAGAAGATTAGCAGAGTATAAAAATAATTGGACTCTAGTGCTATATTGATATTTTAGAGGAAAGATTTGCTGTCATGACTGGGCCAAGCTATGTGCTGGTAAATTCCACTGAAGACAGCACATTTGCACCACTGGTACTTTATCTTGCTCTTTATGCAATAAATATGTCTAAGAAAATGAGATACTTAGAGTGTCATAGATAATATGACATATTTGCATCATTGCATGGATGAAACATAAAACTTAACAACTCATTTCTCAGGTAATAGAAAGGGTAGAAAAAGATGGAGATAGAAAGAGTGACACTGTCAGAGATACTGCCTCATATTACAAACATTAGATATTAAGAAGTAATTTCACCTCTCCAGGAACTTGTCTAAAATAACTGCTTAAAATACTTCAATATTCATTAATAGTGCATAGGAGCTTAGCATTATTTACAGCCTTCTGCCCTACAGATACAAAATAGAAACAAGACTGTAATCACCAAAAAAACACAGAAGAAAACAACTGAAAAAATAATTTAATATATCTTTCGAAGGATAATCAAAAGAGAAAAACTGTGACACTCTACTGACAAGCACATTAAATAAATTTCAGGTTTGGGTACTCTTTCAAGAATCTAATCTGCATTCAGGGTCTGAGGTTCTTATTTCAAGGCACTAAGATTGTGTTCAGCTGCTGGTACTCCACTAAGCCATTGACTGGAGAGGGCAGGGAAGAAGGAATTGGTGCCTGTATCCTTCACCCAATGTTTTGGCAGCTGACATCCATTTTCCACAAATTTCTATCTCTGAACCAACGTGGAAAAAATGCAAGACTGAAGCCTGTGTCAACAACAGCAGGAACCACAGGCTGGTTCCTCCTGCACAGCTTGAGCATGACTGCTGGTCCCACACTAAACCACATAGGAATCAGGAGCAAGGACTACAGCCAGATTGACTATTCATACACAAATACTGCAGTGCAGAACAAATTCTATGGAAACATCCAATATAATAAAACTCCTTCTTTTCCCCTCAGAAAGAAAGAAAAAAAAATCCCTCTACAGTATAGAGTAAGTGAAAGTTTGCTTCAAATCATAATTTGAACACAAATGCTCTTACCAGCAGCCTCCATTTTTTTATCTCCCACCTGTGCCTCATAGGTCTCCTGTAATTACCCATCAGTTGTTTAGATGCACAGCCCCAGAAGCTGGTTAGATTTTACATTTATTACATTAGGAAAATGCCATCGTACAGTAGCCAGAGTGACAGGATCAATATACAGAAAAGGCGTCACTTTGAGTTACACAGGCTATTAATTCAACCTTCTTCTACAACTCTGCTCTTTTCTTTGTATTGCTGAATATAGTTCTGTTTTTCTAAAGCCCGCCTTGAAGAAATAAGTGAAGCCTTTTATGCACAATACACAAGAATATTTGATTTCGAATACATGCCATTACATTTCCAAAGCTATTTGATTACTGCTCTGGATACTTTCAAATTAATTAAAATTGAAGCGTTCTTGACAAAACACACTAGCATTCATCACAGAGCCACCAGGCCAGTTATCATGTTCACAAAATTATTTAAACCTTTCTGAACTTTCAGGAAAGGGAATTACTGCATCTGTCAAGAAATCATTCTGTAATTATTATCTCTATTTCTCCCCAAGGCTCCTACACCTTACAAATACTGTTTAAAGTATTTTAGAATCGTGCCCATCAGTTCCATTGTTGAAGTAACATTATATCACAATGCTCAAATGAAATGGTACAGATGTAAATGGTTTAAAATTAAAGGTGTGTGCATCATTAAGAAATCAGCTTAATTGTCATTAAATTAGAAATTTGCAGACTAGCAGTCCATTCTTTCTTAATTCACTTCTACCCGAGTTCATTTTCATTGGATTCTTAAACCAAAACTTGGAGGTAAAACAACAATTTAACTGGAGGATTATTTGATTATTTTATTATTCAAGGATTATTTGTTTGTACTTTAGTCTGGGGCTATGGAGACAATATGCACACTGAAGTATTTCCATCTCATAAGCAAAAGCAGGCAACACTCATCAGTCTGTTAGCCATGAAATTAGGTATGTTTGATGTATCCAGGGGCAGCTCCTGCAGCTCTTGTTTTTCCTGCTATATCCATCTCAGTTATTTCCCTACTCCCCCAATATTGAGTTAATAAGCAACTTTCCATGCTGCCAATACAAGAAACACTAATTTAAGCAGCTTCACATTCCCCATTTTTATTTTCTATCCTCATCTTCCACGTTTGGGGCTTTTTGCATAAGCACAGAGGAAAGCTGAACAGCAGCCTGCCCTGGCTCCTCAGAATACGGTAACACACACAGAACTTTTCTTCACCCAGCCCGTTGTGAGTCTTTTGTCAAGTGGATGCCCAGCACAGGAAATCAGCCATTAAATGACTCACACCATTTACCCCTGTATTAGCAAAGAACTGCCTCCAGAAGAAAGGGAAACTGCAGGTAGAGAGTCTATTAAAACTCAGGAATTTACCAAGGTGAAATTAATAGAACTGAAGAGACTCCAAATTAATCACTGTTATATATGTTGTATGTTGCATTGTGATGCTGTTTGCTGTTATATTTGAAGTTATAATGTCACATTCCTGTTATTTCAAGTTGTCTGTGCCAGCACTGTACCCTGTGTTCCAAGTTGTATGTTCCCCTTTTCCCAAACCCCGAGTTTCCCCTTTCCCCTTTCCATCGGGTGAAGCCTTTGCCGCTCCCCGCCTGCTCGTCAGCCCACGAGACCCCGCCCAATATGGAAATCGAGTGCCCCCCCCTTAACGATCAGAAGCTCATTTAGCAGCAAATGGTCCCTAGAACAACGAGCTCACACAAAACTGAGATCTATAAAAGACACTGCTGTGGGAAGAAGACATCTAGCTACCTGGGGATGGACTCCAACTTGTTGAAGCGTTCTCGCTGACCTAAAGGGTGACTGAACGGAGAGACATCCCTAGACTGAGCCAGGCAGATTTGAGTTTTGAGGAACCCCCGCCAGGCAGGAATCCCGATCCTGCAGCGACGAGCCGCAGGATCGAGTTACGCCTCCTCCTCAGCGGTGCCAGCGGTGCCCGAGGGAGCGGCGGCGGTGGCGGCAAACCCGGACGCCACCCATAATCCATCTAAAAGAGCTCAATAAAGGCACAAAAGGAGTTAAAATCAATCTGCTGCCCTTTTTGTTTATTTCACAAGGATTTCCAGATAGCTTTCAAAACAAGCTGCATCTTGACCATTTCTGGTGGTGCAATAATCAGCATCCAGATACTTCTCACTGACTAGTGAGTAGTGCCAGGACAAGATAACTTTTAATATTCCTTGGCTTCTCCCAAGACTCATAAAATGACACTAAGTCTTCCTCACAATGTCATCAAATTTTCAAGCCTAGAATTATGTCTGGAAAAACACATTTTCATTCTCTTTACAGGCTACTAATTTTGTAGAGTAACTTTCAGAAGGTCTACTACACCCTGTGCTTACTCCAGCCCAGCCCTTGTTTTTTCCTATAGGCACAGCTGACCACAGACAATGATCTATGAACCAGACAAACCCCAAATCCTCAAGTGGGCAGATGCAGGATAATTCTGTGTTTTGGCTGCTATACACCCACAGCTTTCTCTCATTAATTGAGCTCTAACTTGAACAGTGACCCAATTTTTGCTGTATCTTTTATTGTCAGAACAAAACCAATTATGAACAGCTCCCAACAAAGTTAAATATTTTTCACATTTTTCTTAAAACACCCTGCTCATTTGTGATACACTTAAATTTAATTCAGTCTCTGTAGACCTCCCAATGCCTTGAATGTACACAGATGAATGCAGAAAGATTAAACATTTTCTTACTGTGACCTACAACAATGTGCTGAAACTTTAATTATTATGTTAATTCAGGCATTGGGCCCAGTGGATTTATTATGTCCTAGAAGCTAATACAACCTACTCTGAAGTGAGATGTAGGTATTACCTGCATCCAAGTATTTTGTGTACAAATATTTAGGCTGTGTAACAAAAGGCTATGCACTAAAACTAACTTTAAAACCTAATCCTAATTTTGGGCCTTTTTCTTCAAGTAGATGTCTAGCTCCTAAGAAAGAATCTGAAAGTGTGGCTCCTTGTAGCAACAAAAGCTCGTGTCTCAGCCAAATATTATTATCCCAAAATTCAAGGCTTTTGAAGCAAGAGTGGTATTTATTAGATTAAATGTGTATATATATATATAATACTTGCCTAGACTGCCATCATAGGATAACATAGGGGAAAAATACCCCAATCAACAAATCTTTTTTTTCCACTGCAGGACAGGATGAGATGCATCCCACAATGTATTAGAACAATAATATCCAATCCCAAAATAGTTCATTTGGAATAAAGATGGCTTCAATCACTGAAAATTAAGGTTTGACCTTTTCCCTAATAGACAATGCAGGTGTTTCTGATCAGCTATCCCTCATATCAAATACAGTTTTCTATCATTCACCAGGGAAAAATGCCTACTGGTTTATTTTTTTAATTATTCCCTGTCTCAGCCAATATTTTTCTTATTTTCCATTGGCAACATGATTGACAAAAATGAAACTCATATTTTAAGCAGTTTTGAAGAGAAAAAGAAAAATGAAGAAACTAGAAGGGGTGAACTTGGCAGATGTTGGTAAAACCACTGGAACTTTGCTGACTACACAGATTTTTTTCAAGCAATGGAGATGGAGGTAGCTCATATAGTCTTATTTTTCCCTGGTTTGCTACATCAGAGTATTTTCTATTATAGTATCACAAAAGCACCTGTGATGCAATTAAAAGCAATCTGGCTTTCATCAAGAGAATATTAAAAAAATGTTCAATATAATAAAGGCAAGCAGAAATTAATGAAAGCTTTCAGTCTTTTTACTACCAAGGCAGGGAATTTGTCCTGTGCTCGGTTTTGATTATACCTTTTAATTGCTTACCAACATATCGCCTTGATAACCATCACAAAGATAACTCCAAATTACCAGATAAAAATCTTTTTGTGCCAAATAGTAATTAAAAAGCTACAAAGGAATATTTCTATCAATATTTTCTCAAGTTGATGTAAATAAAGATGCTTGATGTTAAAGACCATGAATAGCTCAAGTATATCTCTGTATTATTTTTAAGCAATTTGTCCCAAGAATATTTGTTTCCTGCTTGACATTAAACTTTTTCCTGCAGCAAGACCCCACATTCAAGGTATTCTTACGCTTTTCTACTCTACTCAAGTCTTATACTTACTCTCATATCCTTCATATGAAAATAAGAGGCTCAATAAAGCACAGCTCTAACAGAAACCTCATTATGGGTTGGTTTGGTTTTTTTTTTTTTTTTTTTTGTCTAAATTCTCCAAGATCTGAGCTGGATCCTACTACAAAGATAACATTTGAATCAATTATATAAATGCAATCTAATTCCCATTTGTATACAAATATATATATATAATTCCCTGGTTATGAACTTTCTTAACTTTTGTTAAATTTTCATTAAATTAGTTGCTTCCTCTCCACTTCAGTAATTTTATAGATACTTAGATCTGATAAACTATGTCAATTTTTCCTTCTTGCTCAAAACCAAACACTTTTTGTATTGATAGTGAAAAAAGAATGTTTTTTTCCCACAGCTAAAGAAAGTTCAAAGTTACCATGGTAACTGAACAAAAAGGCCTTTAAAGTATATAAAAAATACATTCAGTTAGAGGTACTGGAAAATCTTTTAGGGTTATTTTAAATACACAGAACTAGCAAACTCAATGGTGATTATTATGAACAAATGTTAAAACTATACATCTCGGTTATTTTTGCAGTAAAGTGCGGCAGTGAGAGGCTTGTTAATTAAAGGTCAGCTACTCTAAGTTGCATAACAGAATACTGGAAAACCTGTTTTTGCATGAACCTCGTTGTATTAGATTTTCTCCCCTAAGTATTGTGTTATTGGAAAAAAAAGATAATTTAAGCAAAGTATTCATTATACCTCAAATGAAGCAACTAATTTCTTGCCTGAGTCTGACAACTTAATACAGCAAATTAGCAAAAAACCAGCTAAGCCATGAGGTGTGTGAGAAAATACAGCCCTGCTTTTACATTGTTGAACACACCTCTTTCTGTATATATACATACACATAAGAGCCCCACATATTTCTAATTTTATCTTGTAAGGTGTGCTAGAATATTTGTACATTCCTCTATCAGCAATGACTTAAATGACTTAAAATAATTAATTGGATAATATTATACTCATAGTTCTCAAGAGTCAGACCCTAGACTTCCACTGGCATTCCTAGGGATAGGGATTCCATCCTTCACATGGGTTGTGTAATTCAGCATAACTAGTATTCTAATGAACTAAGTTCTTAACCATTCCTCATTGCTGAAAAATTGTGTTATTCTACTCTGTTCAGGGGAGTTGTTAAGCAATTGAGTGCCTTGAAAGGAAGACAGGCTGAAATTTGGTTAAGCACTTAAATTTACTCTGAGATTTACCCAGACCATCAACCAGCAAAGAAGGCATGAACTTCATTCTGCCCTTTACTACACATGCATTTATTCCTGTGTATTTCTACTAGCTTTATAAATAGTTCTTCATTTTCTGAGGTCTTGCTACAAGATGCCAAAGCCTGCAAGGTCATTCAGGAAATTTCAATTATAAACAAGTAATTGGCTGAGAGAACAAAAGCCCACGCTGGTATGCTTGCCACTGATTTCTTTTAAAGAGTAAAATAATCACATGCCTTTACATCCTATCAGCTGTCCCATGTCACATACAGGCCTTGCAAATTTACACCTTGTGTTAGGGTGGACCCTGGAGCACATCACTAATTAATTTAGGGCTGTATTTTAAGAAACATCTAGTATATTGTCATAAGCCCTCCACTGAAGTTGTGTAGAGATGAAAGGATGTTTGCGTCAGCCTACGCTTTTTTAAAATCCATGGTATTTTTGGTCCTAGTTTCAAGATGTTTCAGACTTATCCAGCTCCCAGTGCCTGCAGTGTATAGTGATGCACAAGCACACTATGTCACCTATGCAAAAACTTCTGAATTCTGCAGTTACTCACCCTGTGGCATGTTTTAAGTGTGCACATCAATGTAAAACTTAATTCAGAATATTAGTGTGGATTTATCTTTCTGCTGAGCTGAAAGATGTGAAATACCAACTGCAAGGGAATTCCAGTCATATGAGAGTTGCAGCAAAACCTTGCACATACAAAGGTTTATATTTTTAAGATTCAAAGTCGAAGATTTATCCTCTCTATTCCTTAGAATAATACTTTTTTTACATTCAGGAACCATGTTAATTTAACTAGCATATAATGATGAAGCCAAGTGTTCTGGGCTGCACCAAAAAAGGTGTGGCCAGCAGGTTGAAGGAGGAGTTTCTGCCCTTGTGGGTAGATCACTGTGCCTAGAGTGACCGAGCCAGCTCTGGAACCTCGGCACAAGGATGTGGACCCTGTTGGACCCCTCTTGGAGGGGGACCAGAGGAGAGCCAGAAAGATGCTTAGATGGCTGGATCACCTCTCCTGTAAAAGCAGGATGAGAGAACTGGGGTTATTCAGTCTGGAGAAGGCATCAAGGAGACCTTATAGGACCCTCCAGTACCTAAAGAGGGCTTATTAAAAATTAAAAAAAAAAAAAACCCAACAAAAACGAACAATGACATTTTACACAAGCAGAGAGTGATAGGACAAGGGAGAATGTGTTCAAACTAAAGAAAAATATATTTAGATTAGATGTTAGGAAGAATTCTTTTCTTGATGAGACACTGGCACAGGTTGTCCAGACAAGTTGTGGATGCCCCACCCCTGGAAGTATTCCAGGCCAGCCTGGATGAGGCTTTGAGCAATCTGGTCTAGTGGGTGGCATCCCAGCCCATGAAAGAGAGGTTGGAACTAGATGACTTTTGAGGTCCCTTCCAACCCAAACCATTCTATGATTCTAGGTTTTGGTAATTTATCAATCCTGAAATAGTTAACCCCTGGGGATTTTAGTATTTCTTTTTACACTACACCTAGTTAGTATCAGAGCAGATGGAAACATGCTGAGGGGGCAATTTATGTACCACAGCACATCTTGTGGTTCTATTTATTTAATAATCCAGACTTGAGACCCATCTGGACTACTTGGAGCTCCACGTTAGAGCCCATGTCCTCAGTTTTATTTCCTCCTTATACGTTGTGAGGGAGGGAAAGAAATGGCACATGCCCAGTTCTCACTCAGCATGGGGTTAAAATAGGACTGAATCAACCATCTAGACCCAGTCACTGACAAATATTTCCAGTTTTCAACATTTAGACATCAAGTTCAGAGCTTATTTGCAAAATATTAGTCAAATGAAAATAATATTTTCTAATAATTTTCTACTGCCTTCCACCTGAAAAGATACAGAGATATCCTACATGTAGTAAATGCATTAAACTTAAGAACTGAATTCAAACCCTGTAATTTATTCTCAACACTTTGCATTTCACTTAGATTTGAAAATGACAAGCTGTTGGTCCAATTTTTGTCAACATGTTTTTAATTAGTTCTGAATTTATGACAATTAAAGCTCACTGTTGCTTTTAAAATGAAGTCACTGAATTTGCCTTAATTTGTTTTCATTGCTCAGCAATGTCTGCATTTTAATTCAACATGGAAATATTCCATCCTCTGTGCTTTCTGTAGGGAAGACGCTACTGTCAACGTTATCATCATTTTTTTCCCCGTGAAAATTATTGACTAGAAAATAAACTCAAAACACTGAAACATCTTTTGGGAATGCTGGCCATGCTCCACATTTGACTGGCTCCATCTGTATCTCAGCTGATTCAAGGAATCCAATGCATTCCAAATCTTTTTTGTGGGAGGGGGGGAAAAAAAGAGGAAAATTAAATATTTCACCAAAACACTGATTTTGTATTTCTAGTGTCTACAGCTGTAGATTTGTTTTTAAGCAAATAATGTTTATTTTTCATTAATCTAGGGCCATGTACATCACAAAATATGTGAAAGATGTTCTTTGCTCAAAAGCTGAGACACTACATAAAAATTAATTGCCACTTAAACATTTTTGGGGACAAGAAAAAAGAGGGTTGAATTACGATGGGCATTCTAATGAAGAAATAATTTTGGCAAGTACTTAGAGCCTTAATAATAAATGACAAATTTCTATATATTAGAAGAGCAAGGTTTAATCTCATATGCCTCAACCTCATTTTCCTCCCTTGCTTTCATTTTTCATCAGGAAAGTAATTTTCTCTTCACAGGTCCTCTGTGAATTCATATTGTTTATGCACCATTTTTTTCGTGAATGGCTGTAGACTGACCTATACTTATATGAGTATCTGCAGACTACATGTCTTGGTCAGAAATTGCAGCAGAATCTTCCAAAAGTGCACTTTAAAAAAAATTCTGAAGTAACATAAGCTGAAACTATTAACCAAGAACGTGGAATTCTAATAACAGAAGTACAGTATGACATCCTGTTTTCTTCTTCAGCTAACATGAGTTTACTAAAAAAATTATGTACCAAGACCATTTATTTTGTAAGAATTCCAAAGTCAGTTTGGTTGTTGAGAATTTTGCCCCCTTTTTAACTTATTTTTCTCTTAAGGTAGCTTTTGTATACTTTAACAGTAAGCCAAGAATTAAACAACACTTTTACAAGAAGATATTATAATTATAAAAATTTTAATTTTTATTATAGGCTATTACTTTTCTAGTTTAACTATTAAAGAGTTTTTTTTTTTTTAATCCTTGCTCTAATATCCAGTTCAAATTACTAAAAAAGAGAGAAAGCTGTATGAATTTCCCAGAGCCCCAACTGTATCTCCATACCTAAAAAACCCATTACCATAAGTGAATACCTAAAAATTATGGGAGAAAAAATTAAAAAATTCATAAATTTAACGTCTGTTACTTCTCACAGTGAAAGTTCAGGTAAGTTAATTTTTTTTCCTTTTTTTGCTCAAATAGATTCAATGCCTTTGCTCCTTGTACGTTTTATGCTAGTAAAAATTTAACCCTATTACTAAGATTACTGTGTGTCTCAGTTGCTGTGTGCACTCTATTTGCAAGGTTTAACAATCTTTGTATCAAACAAACCTGTTAACTTCTCGTAACTACATACAGATGTGTTCCAGCTCAGGACTAAAAATCCATCTGGTTGCCAAAGACACCAAAAGTTCAACAAGCAGTGAGCATTCTTCATCAAAACTATACTCACTTAACAACTAGCTTGTAACTGCAGTCCCTAAGAAACACTCATAAACCCCCTCCACCCCTCAAATCCTTCTAACCAGAAAACAAACCCGTTAAAACCACATCCACCGTTCCTTTTTCTGCTAGGGACCTCATATTTAATCACATACATTTTTCAGCTCTACCAGAGCCTTTGTAATTGACTTTCAGGGTTGGTCTTGACCAGGGCCAGGAGCTGGGCTCCGTGATCCTTGTGGGTCCCTTCCAAGTCAGCATAATCTGTGATTTGGTGACTTGTAATTAAATCCCAACAATAAAAGGTGATAACATCACTTTTCTTTAAATTTCCCCTTTTGTGCTTGTATACAGAAACATAATAGCTCTTGATCACTTATCAAAGAGGACTGTAAAGTCAACAATGCACTTGCCTCAGCACACATCCCTATGGGAAAGCCTCCTTCCCAGGAGCATTACTGCCTTTTGTTCATGCCTGTCCTGTAATTGGTGCAGTCAAGTCAGAGTAATGTGCTGGAATTCTGTTGTTCTCTTCAATGCCTCTTATCAGGGTCAGACTTTGTAGTGTGTTTGAAATGTGGATTACTTGTTCAGAGAAGGAGGCCAAGTGGAAGCTGAATAACCCTGACCTTTCTGAGCTTGGAAAATCAAAACACTACCAAAACAAAAAGAGCATTCATGACTGGAATGAGATCTTTTCATCCTTTTCAACTGCACATTCAGTGGTCAGAATATGGTCTAACCAGAAAATTTTTAAACAATAGTTTTGCTCAAAATATATTGAGAAAGTTGCAAGAGTTCAAATGTAGTCATGCCACCACTAATAAAAGAAATTTTGGTAAACAGTGAGGAGGAAATGCCTCTACATTAAATCTGTTTCTACGCTTTTTAGTTACACACAGTGCATCTTCCATCAACTCATCTCTGAACCACAAGTTTGCTTTCATAGGTTTGATGAATGTAATCTATGGACTGTAGATCCAGTTTCCTGTTGAAAAGGCATAACATTTAAACACTTGGAACACTTTTGTTATTGTTGTTGTTGTAAATATCAAACCAACCTTAAAAATGCAACTATTTGCTCTAAGAGCTGAATTCTCTTATTGTAAGACCCATACCTGTGTTTGAGAATACCATTTCTAACCTGCCCATTAAACAGCTTGAAAGACCCCATTTATTTCTTCATTACTGACCTTCCTCTCAAGGAGTGCCGTTGCATAACCATTAGCTTCACATTCTCTTCAGATAAATCTTCATTACAGTGATGTGCACACACAATAAAATCAATATTTTCTAAAAGGACAGCAAACAGGAATGGATTTTGACGAGTCATCTACAAGATTTGCCAAACCTTATTTTACCATCTTTGTTGTCATCAAGAGACATTCAAAGCATTTCAAGCAACCTTCCTGTAAAATCAGACCTAAAGTTGACAATGGTTATGCAGGGCACTGAGACCACAGCTTCATATCCCATTTATTCATTTTCTTCTATCATACTTATAATAGCAAAAAAGTCTACCTCAAAGAGACTGATACTTGTCCCTTTGCATAGCAGAAAAGGGGCTCATTAAATAATGAGCTAATTTATCAACTATCTATTAATAGGGTTTCTGGCTACTCCAACAGTACAAACAATAACAGCATTGATGGCATAAACCACATGATTTTGTAATACCCCAAGAGAAGTATTAAACATCTTATTCTCCATGTGGCTAAACCCAGCAGGCTCTTCACTCCCATTCAGTATCCTTACACCTTTTGACATTACTTTCCTAATTGAGACAGGCTGTACTTACATAAGGGTACTTCATTCTGTCTTTCTCCCACTTCCCTCCCGCCTGTTACCTTCTTTCACAAAGGCACTGCAGCCTTGCAATAGTGCCACGAGAACTACTTAAACCTGTAACAAGCAAATTTGTTTGGGGTTTTACCCTCCAAAAGCAAGCATAAGCCCAAGGACTTTTTTTCCTTTTTAATCATCTGTTAGTCATCTGTCTGGATTTAATTGATTTGCAGTCACAATAAAGATCACGTTGCATGCATTTATCACAAGACAATGACTTTCTGAGGGGCTGTGACACAGGATGCTACGATACCAGTTAGAACAGAGTAGTTAGACCTATTAAGCACCAGTGTCTATCCAGAACGACAATAATGCAAGCACAAAACTTGAGGGCAGAATTAGTTATCATTCTGAAAATCAGGCTTCTCAGCTTATATCAAGATCAGACTTCAGTCTGGCACATTTAGTGTTTAATACCACTTTTACTCTGTATTAAACCAGAGGTAAAATGTTCTTAAAAAAATAAAAGGACTAACAAGCATGACACGCATTATTGTCCTTGTTACTGGGTTAAAACACTACTGTATTGCTGTGGTCTGGCAGGGGCTGTCACTTCCACTTGCCATTGCTCCCAGTTACTGTGGTCTGATGAGACACGGTGCAAGATCACGTCACATCTCTTGAATTGAAACACTAACGCAGTGATCTGCTTAATACAGAAACAGCTTCATGAGGAAATTTGCATGTACAAGCCTTTATTTTCTTGAAGGACTGGGAGAAGGAGGAGATCATACATATGCCTAATGTTGACAGGTTCTTCTTAAACCACATAATACTGAGATGGTTTGAATTCCCTGCTCCATGCTCTCTCATTTGGCCAATGGCTGCAATATACACAAGTCTATTTTTTGCATTTGCTTGTTTGTGTTTGAATTTAGAACACATAATTACATCAATTAAGAAAGAAAACCCCAAACAATATTTTAAAGCTCTGGTACAGTAATTACAAATCATTAAATGAAGGATTTCTACACATCTTTTTTTGAGATAAGAAAAAACCACTTTCTTTAAATAATCTTTACAAAGGTAAATATAATTGCAGTCTTTCATAGTATAAAAATCTTCCATTCTTCTAGAATCTCATAAAAGTGTGGGTAATTCAGCTGACCTGAAGGTCACACTTTAGTTTAATTTCACAGCATCAATATTTTGGCCTATATCTGTCACATGTAGTAGAAATCTCACTTTGCAGCTGCTACAAGGCATAGAGTTCTGATAAAACACAAGTCCACGTTTCCACATCAAACTAAAGAACTGTCTAGTTGTACTCTTTTTAGATGTAATTCTCCACTTTTGAAAGAATTACTTATATTTCACTAGCAGAAATATCAGCTTTAAACCTCACCTTGCTGAAGACAGCCTTCTCTACTAACCAAATGAAACAAGACATCAGGGACAATGAATTCAAAATAAGATCTTTACTTCTGTCTTGGATTTCAAAGTTACACCATAAGCAAGAACATGTATTTCCAAGAAAGTAAGCCAAATACTGATTTGGTCATAGATATTAAGTAGTATATGACCGCATCTTTTAAGGAACTTCCAACAGCACTGCCATGGGAGAGCAACAATGTAGTAGATGACCAAAGAGTAACTTGATAAAAATGTTTTAATGAATAGCTGAGGCATTTCTCAGGCTGTCATCTTGGCCCAAGGCGTCTGTCAGTTTGCCAATCTAACATCAGCAGAATGAGGCCTGACTTTACACTGGAAACTGGAAAGTTTTAGGTACGTGTGTCTTATCTAAAAGGCATTCAGAAACTGTAAGAGATTTGACCTTAAGTTCCATTAATTTAAGTTAAAGAAGTTGCAAGTGCAGAGTTGTTAATGCACGCAAACCTACTAGTTAACATACTTACATCAGGAACATTTTCTTCCTGAACATGTATATCCTATAAGGTAAATGAAGTGCTAGCTGACGAATTGGCGTTTTTAGTTGTCTTGTACTTGAAAACTTCTTAACAAGGGTATTTTTACCCTATGTCACCATGAACATTATTACCATGTGCTTGTTAAACTACTAAGTGCAGTCTCTAAGGAGTTAACCATAGAAGTTACCTTTCCAAAAAAAGAACGTGCTGTAAATCTCCAGTCACTGTACACTGACAAACTTGCCACTGCACTGTTTGAGCTTTACACTTTAACAGAGATATAGACTTACATTCTCTACATGACTACCAAATATCTTTGATATTTCACTGATTCTTTTTCCTTAACTATTCTTCAAATTGTTGTTTGCTTTAAGGTATTAAAATTAGTGCTTAACAGCTGCTAATGAATCCTGCAACAACCATGCACAATTTCAAAGTTCTCTGGAGGAAGAGCCAAGAACCTGCATCTTTCCTTCTGCTTTCAGATTTTAATGCAAAACACAGAAAGAGACTAAAGGTAAAATAAGATTGATACATGACCCGCAACAGCAGAATATGCCGCCAACTATGCTGAAATTTTGAAGGATCAGCCTGTGAGAATAGATTGACTGCCCATTGTGTCTACCAGCACTGTGGTAGACACATTCAGTCTGATCATCAAGACAATATTTGGATCAGAAATGGTAAAATATTAGCCTATACAAATGAAAGGAATATTCTATTCTCTTAGAATGCACATATGATCATACAGCAATATAAGTCCCTTTATCAATAAAGCAATTTCTTTGTGAAATACTTATTAGGAAGAAAGTATTTTAGTACTCTCAATCCCAGTACTCTTATGCCTGAGACTGATAACCTGAAGGTATGCTAATTATTTTGTTATTTAGCAGAAGCTATTTATTTTTACTTTCTATTTAAGAAACATTTGAGGCTAGTCTCTAAAGGTTGCACATTATCATTACCTCTACTACAATCAACAGCATGTTGCTTTGTGTGCAATTCAACATACAAGAAGTATCTCTTATGTATCTAACATGATTAAATTTTGCCAAACAGAATTCTAGTTCATTCTTCGGCTTCTGTCCCTTGTCCATTAATTATTTCACTCAGGATTGGAAACAGTCTTTGATTCATGAACTAAACTCTGGATTAAATTTAATAGCAGCTAACAATGCAAAACTGTGCATATTATATATCCCCAGTGATATTAAAGTCACTGGATTCAAAAAACATCTCTTTTCCCTTTCTAAGTCTCAGCTCAACAGACAAGAATGGTGACTATTGAACATTGTCTACCTTTGGGACCTCCATAATTGAGAATAATTCTTAAACACTCTCTTGAGACACTCTCTTCAGACACTCAAGCTGACTCCCCTTCTTTTGAGGAAAGTTTAAACATTGCTCAATTTCTACACCAAGTGGTTTGGAGATGGAGATTTCAAAGCTCAGCAAATTCTAACTTAAAACCTGTCATGGAGCTGAAACATGAGTAGAGATGGGATGGAAAGACCATTTAAGTGATAAAGAATGTGGTTTCTTGCTATTGCTACACAAAATGTTTGAGTGGAGGAGAAAAAAAAAAATCTTATAGACACCATACAGTTAAAGATAACTACAATTAATAGGCCAACAATTTGCTTTAGGTAGGACTCAAACTTGCTGTTGTATTAAAATGTTGAAAGAAATTGTTGCAGTGGTACTGGAGTTCTCATTTCAGAAGAACAGAAATTTGTTCTCCAAAATTATTCCTTTAATTTTTGGTGAGCCTTTCTGTATAGAAGAATTAATTTAAAAGTCTTCATAGTAAACACAAAATTAAATTGATTATTTCAGTTCTACAATTTAATCCTAAAATATCTATGATGCTGTAATAGAAAGCAGCAGATAAGAATCCTTACTTTTTTATGGAGCCATACATACAACCCTATATTTCTCTAGTATCAACACTTAATATTTAGGTAAGATTATTCTAACATCCTTAGCAATAGCAGTCTTTAAAAAGAATAAAAGTCACCTTACCATGAACAAATAATATCATAAAAAGGTTATTGACCATGTCAAAAATTATCCACATCATCAGTGCATACACAATTCTTTGTCCCCAAAACACTGCAGAACTTTAGGAAACTGAAACCACAGTTTCAGATTAATTACAAGTACTGACAAATTTTCATATGGTTTCTCAAAAATGCCCTATATTCTGGTGCTCTGAGGGTGGTTTTCATTATATTTCAAAATTTTTTTCAGCTACATCAAGAGCAAAACAGGAAGGAAAGATTTCACCAATAGGTGTTTCTCCACGCTCACTACATACTTTATTTACATTTGAATGAAAGAGAAAATGGGGGTATATTATTAGACATTCAACAACAAAACCAAGGAAAGACAAGTAATAGTTACCTAACAAACAAGTTTAAACAACGTATAAATGATTTTGTTGTAGAAAGTTTCTAAACTGTAGCCTTGGGAAGGCACAAAACTTATTGATTTAATCCACTGTCACTAAAAATGCACTGCTCTGATAAAGAAACGTTGCTGAATTTACAAATAGGGTATATTCTGCTGACTTTCTAACAACATCATGCCTGCTATCACAATCAACAGTAGTCTACAAAATGAAAGTAGTATTGGCCTAATGTTACCTAATCCTGGCTTTTTTGACCTAGTGAAATCCCTGCAAGCAATGCAGGTCTCCTGCATGGAGACCTGGAACACCTTCCTTTTGCAACATCAATTAAGAGAAACTGCTATGAAACACAGTTAAATAGTGATGATATAATTGGTTCCCAACTTGAAGTCACCTGAAAACACTCCAGACCCCACAAAGGTCATGCATTATAGAAGCGAAATATCTTTTTTTGCATTAACCAAAGAATCACACCACTATTAAATCACATCATTGGAAGAAGAATTGAGTGCAAATGCATAGTCTGAAAATTATGTTTGCATACTTATTTCTTTCAAACATGTTTCACTATTGTATTTTGACCAAGGATGGGTCTAAATTCAGCACTTAAACACAGGCTGTACCAGAAAACAGCAAGGCTAGAAAAACCACAAGATTTTATTTCTAAAGAGAACCCTGAAGATGACAGGACAAGATTCATGATTATTCAATGTAAGAGGTATTGCAAATTTAAATTACCAAAAATAGTTGCCAAATGGAATTCAGAAAATTTAAAGTAAAAATATGAAGAATCAATAGAAAAGTTCCTTCCAGCAATATTTTGCAAGAAGAAAATGCTTGGCAGAGTGCTCCATATGCGATAGGAATATTTACTTTTACCCTCACAGCCAGAACTAATTTGATGTTTATTCAACACCCACATTTGCAAGCAAGAATTCGGTGTTTATGTCCCTAGGATGCTTTATTTCTTTCATGTGGCTGAAGTATATTAGAAAGACTAACCACTGAAAACAAAATTATATCTTCTGCTTTAATACTAAAACCTAAATACTACCAGAACTTGAGCAAGTTTCTCAAAAATAGAATAAAATGGACAAGTTGGCTTGCTGCCCATTATGGTTCCACAGCTACTTCTTAGCTCAAAACATGGCCTCAGCTTCAGATTTTTTTTTAACCTAAGGGAAAAACAGGTTTTCCAGGGCATACTATTGATGTTATGTGCATATATTAAAAATCTCTAGACCTATTATTGGAGGAAGTGGATTGCTGTATACATTTTTCATTTAATACATTTAAAGGCACTTGTCAACATCATCTGATTTGAACAAATATGTCATAGATGTTATCAGATTTGTATGTTATTTTATACCTAAAGTATCCTGAAAAACAAAACCACCTAAGTACATGGCCTAGCATACTGGTTTGTCTACAAAATACAGTTTTAAACCTGACACCATCAGTAATGTGATCTAAATGGGAGAGTTGAGTAACCCCATGCTTCAACTTGAGATAATTTGAAAACATGGTGTAAGAACCACAGTAATCAAGCTGTGAAATGCAAACCTCACCATTCAAATCTTCCAATTTCACAAACCCAACTGACATTCTGCAAAATATCCTTAACTGCCCTACATCACATTTGAGAATTTTCAAGTAATATCTACTAATAAAATGACGTAGATGATAAAATATGTATGTTTCCTGAAACCTTGTCAATCCTTTCAATGTTCATCGGAAACAGCATTTTATTCTGAAAAATCCTACACAAAAGTCTATTTAGAGGTTAAGTTGCAGGTTAAATCCTACAGAAATAAGTTCCTTGTCTTTCTACTACAAGACCATATAACAAAGACCACAAAGTATATCTCAGCTGATGACATCAACTAAAAAAATTGAGTTGCGGGCAAGACAGTCTAAACAGACTTATTTTTCACTTGTGGTTAAAGTGGTACAAATTACAAGTTTTTAAACAAAAAAACCCATGAAAAATCATTTATTGTTTTAAAAGTTTGTAGAAGTACATATGGGGAAATTGAAAGCAATCCCCCCCAAAAAACCCCCCAAAACAAACAGACAATTAAATGTTGCCTTTGTCATTGGATTTACACTGGATGCTTCTTCCAGGCATTGATTTCCCAATTAAACCAAGCTTATTAAGGGCAATGGTCATTCATAAACCACAACTCTTTTTTTTTGTTCTTTGAAACAAAACTTAAATTAGCAAATGTAAACTATAAATACATATTCATTTCAAGTTGACAGTCAAATCATTATGTTAACTTCAATCCATACTGTAGCCTGAGGGACTCTCCCCATTTGAAACTATATGAAATCAATATATGCACTCTTACATACATTCTAGCTGCTCAAGAGAGAAACATAGGGGAGATCTCCTTTGTAACAACAAATTTCAGGCTGTGACAGTTTCCTTTTTGTTCAGGGCAGTAATGGAGCTGTTCCTCATTTTGCAATCTTGAATTCTATGCAGTAATGTCACTGAAATGTGTTTCTGTAATATAGTACATATAAAACAAGATGTTGAATTGGAGTATCTAAAACATTAACTTCAGAAACATTTAGAAATATTTAATAAAAAGATTCCAAATGTCAGTTGTTCCAGGCCCTTAAAACCCTTAATTTTTGTGGTAGCTTAGATTCAAAATAAAATTTAACTATGTTGAGATTAATTAGACTATGATTTTTTACTGATAGATCTAAATATCTGACTACTATGAATATTGATCTTTCATCTACCCTTTTCTTTATTTTGTTTTCCTACTTTGTGAGCAGTACTGTGCTATAGTATTTTTTGCTAATAGCAGATGATTTTCTTTCTATTTTACATTTGTTCTCGTTTTATCTTTTTCAAGGTCAAAGTGTTCTCTAAAAAGCTGCTTTAGAGCCTTTTTAAATGTTACAACTACTTACTTTCTTTCTTTTTAATTCCCAGGCATGTTTAAAATACTAATCAGACTACAAAAAGATACACTCTAATTCAATCTAACACACTGAATAAAATTCACCCATCTAATAATGCTTTGTTCTGGTTTATTTTATGAAGCCTCCACAGAAAGTTAATTTTGCAAGCAACCTCATTACATTTGTAAGTAATAACAGTCAGAAATAAGAAAAGAGAGTGAGATTTATCCTTTATGATCTAGCCACTCAGTGTTTTACTTAAACTCCCACTCATTACCAAAAGTTTGTCCCCGTGTCACAGTGCCTGCTTCATTCTCTGCAGTAATTTCATCTCCACACAGTGTTATTGAAAACTTTCTCACACTTACATCAGTATTGAGTTTTTCCACTATGAAATTTTGGTCTACCTGCCATTGTTAATATTTCAGGATATTGCCAGAGCTGCACTGTCAATTCAACAAATTTGAAAACAACATGGAAATAAGGGAATCAGGTCTCTAAATCCACCATTTCATTTCTATCAGCTTCAAAACAATCAAGAATTCCTTCCTGCAAACTCGCTCCTGGCATTTCTCACACTTTCCTTTGATAAAGCTCCCATTCAGGCACACAGTTCCAGGCACACAGTTCCAGAATATCATAGTAAGTACTGAACAACCTGCTAATTATCACACTCAGCTCCACTCCACAACCATACCACTCCAAAAAAAAAAAAAAAAACCAAACCAGTGGATTTGCAAGAGCAGTTCAACGTCTGTATTCAGAAGTTAGGTTGAACCTATCTACTGCTCACTGACAGCACTACCTTTGGGGAATGTAGGCTAGGTGAAGGTCAAATCAGAAATGGGGACATGACACAGTGTGGTACACATGCTTAATTCTCATATCCAAAACGACCAAATCAGAATATGGGGTTTAGAAGTGGGAGCTATACCTGCATTTCAAGCACCAAAATAAGGATACACTTCTTCAATCAAAAATTAATCTCCCTGCCTACACAAATGTACTTACAATCTACATCTCTTCAGTTAAATCACAGTTGCGAGTGTAAAACCCAGCACTAGCGGGGATTATTTAATTTTGAGACACTTATTTAATAAATATCTATTTTCATTGCTGTATTTCCAGCAGAGCTGATCAAGATACCTTTTCTGATTAAAAAAAGTCCATAAACCATGCTGAATATAATCTGCCAATATTGAATTGCAAGCATTTGGAGCAACTAAAGATCCCTCTGCAAAAGTCAGTTAGCATCATGAAAAAACCAAACCTATTTCCTTCTAAAGAAATCCATCATGTGAGAAGACAGGACAGACGGGATCTCACTTAAAAGTCTCACTTATAGTTGCAGGTGGCATGCTAAAGACAAACGTAGAACGCTTTGTGGCAGATGGCACGCCTTTCAATCAGCAAAAGAAAAAGGTATTAGATAAAAACCTTTCCAGCGCCCATACGACATTATTATCCTCACTTTACCTGTGCAAAAAATCATAGTAAGTTTCAAAAATTAAGTAGGACTTAATGCTTATTTATACAAGCTGGACAGACGTATGAATATTTTGTTTCTCAGAATAGCATTTTTTAAAATACAACTTTTCAACTGAACCCATGTCCTGGCATGATGCTGCAGTTTTACATTTCTAAGTGTAATAAGTATAATAGATAAATTCGTGTAGATTTGAGCTACTAATAAAAAGCTACCCGAGAATGCCTCCAAGATTCCAAAGTTCCCAAACACATCTACAACTGTAACAACAAGGCAGAGCCAGAAGATGGTCCGGCCATTAAGAGTAGACCCTCACTTCACAGCTCTTCAACATCAGATACCGATCTTAGTGGAGATCCTGGACGATCAAGATCACCCCTCCCAAGATGAACTTCGGAAAAAACCATCAAGGAACCTCTTCATGCAGACAGGACTCTTTTAGAAACAAAGCATATTTAGACTTTCAACAGGCTTAGCCTTAGGGTAAAAAAACTGTATAAAACCCACGGGCTGAAACATAGCAGCGTGGCAGAATTCGGAGGGTACTTTTGTACCGCCTCTCTGTCCACCCAGCATTCGATCAATGTTGTTTCTTTTTATTGTGGCTTTATTTCAGTGTTGAAATTGTGTTAAATAAATTTTGTTATTTTATTTTGAATTGGCCTCTGACCATTTATAACATAAGGAAATAAAATATTTCATGTATTTTGTAGGCTTGGCTTGCTTATCATTTTTTGCAAAGCTGTCTGCAGCTTACTGTGCATATGAAATAAAGTAAAAAAGTACATTGCCATTATTAGGGGGGAAAAAAATGGACTTGTCATTATTTATTGTTGCAGATTTTGACCTCAGCCTTTCAGTCAGACAAAATAAAATGTTCTTCCTAGCAAAATTTTTAGAGTCTAGTTTTCAGGATTGTTGGGGGTTAGACTTGTTTCTTTTTTCACCTATAGAATTTTTTCCCAAGAGTTGCAAGGCAGCTAATTGCTGGGTACTTATCAGTGCTCAGGTGAAACAAAGCATGGAGGCTGGCACTTGGCTACACCCTTTGTCTCCGGGAGTTTCCCCCCGGGGTGGGGGGAGAAAGACAGGGGCTGGGGGGCAGCTTCACTTTTGGTGTGGTCTGCGTCGGGAGAGGACGAGGCTGCCGTTGCTGCGTGAGCTTCTCACTGGCACCACCGGGATCTGATCCTGAAGAGAGCTATCATCATCTGCTCGTGTGCCCAGGAAAATCCTGACTTCTCCTTTTGCTGCTCTGCTGGAGCTGGCTCAGCCCTGTCCCACTGCCTCGGCGCTGCTTTAAAGCTGCTCTGCACCGCGGCCCCGCACTGCCTTCCCTGCCAGACATCCCTGCCCTCCAGTGACCACCGACAGAGATCCAAATTTCATCCGATCCACCAGCCCGGGATCCCCCACCGTTCCAGCTTGGTACCCTTTTTTTTTTTGGAGTCCCCAGAGACCAGACTGCCCCGGGTTTTGTGAAACCAAGCTCCGTCAAGGTCCCTGGTTCTGTTTTCGCTATTAATTGCTGTAGTTGTTGTTGTTTGTTTGCCTTGTTATACTATTAGTAAAGAACTGTTATTCCTATCCCCATATCTCTGCCTGAGAGCCGTTTTAATTTTCTAAATTATAATAATTTGAGGGAAGGGGATTTGAATTATCCATTCCAAGAGAGGCCCTGCCTCTCTTTAGCAGATACCTGTCTTCTTTCAAAACCAAGACAAGGATTTATTTTATTTCATTATTTTCATGAACTCTTGATGTTAGTAAATTAGCTATATGGATTACTGCAGACCATTTTCCTATAACTTCTAAATATTAAAGATTTTATTATAAAACAAGCCATAATTGCAAATCCATGGAAACTCTAGCTCAGAGCTTCACTCGACACATCATCTCTCACCTAGGAACATGCATTGGTTGGTAATATTCTGATTTTCTACAAGAGCGTCTATCCTCATTCATGTTATCTTGAACATCTCTGAATAACCACACAAATGGTAGACTTCAGGTAATGTAATAAGACATGAAAGGATTTCATCAGGCCTGCAATAAAAATTATATCATGCTTGGCATCAGATCCATTATGCCTCCCTGAACATTTCATGGGAGAATGGGTAAACTGCAGAAGTGGCAATGTCTGGGTGAATTTCTTACCATACTTTGTCTTTTATCATTTTCATTCTCTGCTCCTCCGCTCCTAAGTAGGCTCCCTGAGAGAGACACACACGGCTAAGTGAACTCTCAATTCTCCCCACAAACACTTGTCATACAGTAGCAATTTAGAATCCCATTCTACAATGGGCTAAGCACATTCTGGCTCAGGTCCAGTCAAGCACTTATTGTCTAAATACTCCTGCTAACAGCCACATGGCACTGGAGCACAACCAGCAAGCTCAGGGCTAGCTTAAGCTTATCCTTCAGTTGCTGGTGGGGTGGTTATGTTTAACGTACAGAAAATCAGACGGGATATTTTCTGTGTTTATGTACTGGGGGTTTGGGTGAGGAGGGTGGGTGTTTTTAACCATAAACAACCACTAAAAAACTCACCAGACTTTTCAGTGTTATCCTTCCAAGTAGCTAAATATATCCCTTACATACCCCAAAAATCAAAACTGCTGAACTTCATGTATTTCAAGGTCTGAACAATTTTAGTGTAGGATTTATTTACACAAGGACGAACAATTCCCAAATCTGCTTTCCAAGAAAACTTTGCATACAGGCATGACTCCCCAATTACTTATTTCCTAGTATTCTGGCAATCACTTATTTTGACATAAGTAGTCAAAACAGGGATTGTGTTGCACTTGCAAACCACCTTAACATGCAGACCACTTGAATCCCACATCTCTGCAGGGGCTTGACAAAGAGTTTTGTATTCAGAGAAGTAGGAATAGGCAGGAAAAGAGTGACCAAGTGGCAAGGAATGTCACAGACTTCTCCCAAGTGTCCTTTTCCCCATTTTGTTGCTACATACTCTGCAAGCTCAGAGACAGTCAACAAATCCCTGCACCTTCATTTAACAAGTTATTACAAGAAAGTGTTTATATATATACATATATATATATATATATATATAGTCACACAATTTTACTGAAACAACGCACTGGAGCTCTTTGCATTGACACCCCTGCCCTCAGGAGGGACTTTGTTGATTACTCCCAAGTAGAAGAGGCAGGTGTATAACAGTGTGAACTAAGCAAAACCATGTGCAAGCTCCTTTAAAAGTGGACATTTTTTTTCCAGGTATATAATTTTCATCTGTTGACTGCTATCACCTCAATAATGCCTAATCAATAATGATGTTACTATGCTCTTTTAAAGCTAATTACGTTATGTACTTTCAGATACCCAAGTCTACTATCAGCTCTTTGCTGGAATCCTTACCGGCTAACAAAGCATTAATGAATAAAAGCAGACTGAAGAGCTACAGTACTCCATGTTTCAAGCTAAATTGAGCATCATTATAAAAGCTACAAAATCCACAGATGGGAAAACCTATTCTCAAAATAGAAATGTTCAAAAATACATTCTTAGCTTATGTCTGAGCAGCTAATTTCAAAAATCTTCCTTATTTGGCTTGTGATTTGAACCAGTCCCCTTAACCAGTTCATAAAAATTTAATTATAAAATTATTTTTCCTCATATTCAAATCGATAAAAATGTTCAAAGCAAGGCCCAAAATCTCAAGTCCTGCCATTCTATGTATGTGTTGGAGAACAAAGAACACAATTCAGTTTGTGACCCAATAGCTCAGAAAAACACTATTTAAACAGGATTTCTCACTTATTTATGCAATTCAAGATTATTAAGAATATTATAAGCCATTACATGCTAGAATACATAAGGTCCTGCTAATTACCCCTGTTAAAATACGTAACTTCATAGAGAACAAGAAAATGATTTCCAAAGTGTCATAAAACCTTGGCTTTGAAGGTTTTTATTGTTTTGTTTTGGAATTCTTAAATTTATTTTAGATTTCATTCTATTCTAAAAGTTTGCCTCCAAGTGCCATCCATTCTTCTGGCTTTTTGGGGAAGTTCTCAGCACCCTGCAGGACTTGAACATTGGTTCATTTTTTCACATTATCATCTGTGTCCCGTGTGCCTCCTGCAAACACTGAGATACTAAATCAAATAACTGTTGAATCTAAAGCAAACAACTGATTTTTGACATTTAAAATACTTGTCTGGAAGAGCCTGACAAATAGAGTTTTTCATTTAATTGTAAATAAGGTGATATTTTACTGCAGTGATCAGAGATAAATCTTTACAGACAATTTAAAGGTCTGTGTGCAATATTGCACATCACATTATGCAGGAGAAAATGGAATTTCTCTCCCCATCTGTCAAAAATACTCACTAGAAGCAGATGCATAGGAAGATTGTTGGAACACTGGTGGGGAAGAAAATTGACTTCTCTGACAAGAGCAACTTATTGAGACACACTCGGGCAGTTTCAGGTCTACCAGCCCAGCAAATGGAGGTTTAATTTCACCAAAGAGATTGTTAACTTTTTCCATTAAAAAATCTTCATTGGGAAACTCCGAAAGAGATAATTATCCAAATTCCTGAAACACACTCACTCTTCCACCCATTTATCATAAGGACTTGGCTCATTTCAGAATATGTAACACATGAAGAACTTAAGAATGGGTCTTTCTGACGCAGAACACCTTGTCATCTCTGCTAGATACCTTATTTATATATTCTTCATTTATACTAACAATTCTTCATGCTACCAAAATCAGACACAGAAGTAGTTTAAAAGTAAAAATAAGAAAAATAAAACAAAATTATAGTCTTAAAAAAAAAAAAAAAATGAAGTTCAAAATAGTAATGAAATAGAAACCCATCCCTCCTATGGAAGCTTTAATGTCCAACATTAAAGGGCTTCACCTGTCTGATGCCCAAGCTTTCAGGAAGGAAGGTTCATTTCTTCCCAGATGCATTTCAGCAATATATATACACTCATCTGCATGCATAGTTATACCCACAGTGACAAAATTTGCATGCACAATCTCCCATAAGCACATTATGTCTGCTTCTAACATGATTTTAAGACAATAAATAGGCTTTACAAATATCATAATTCTGTATGTTTACCAGAAGAATATACCTCCATGACTATACAATACATAATAAAATGTTTTAAGAAAAAAACCACTGAAATACCCAGAAAAGTTAACTCTGAGAACGATTGTTCACTGAAACTTAGACTGAAAGATCATTTTCAGAAAACAACTAATTTTGGTGTAAAACATGCCTCTATAGTTAATTTTTTAGGAACTGTTCTAGTTCATTATTTCCCTGAAGATAACTCTGTATTTGTTCATGGTTTTTTAGTTTGAAAATCTGTTTTATGTTGTTTCAAACAGATTTTTCAAATAAAGAAATGTAGTTAATTCAACACACTTGATAATCATTTACATTGCCAGTAAATGAGCATTGAAGGCAGTGAAACTAATTTTAAAACCAGAGCAGCATCCCTTAAATGAAGGATTAGGTACCAAGATGCAGAATTGTACAGGGATGGTCATGCCTATGCACAGACACATACAATACAGAAACATTCAACAGTTTCTAAATATGTGCAAAATTAGAGTTCTGATGCAGTCATCTGTTGTAAACAGATGCAAGGTATATGTACTTGTAAGAAATTGCATTTCAGTCTTTAAATCCCCACTTTTTAAAAGGCTATTGTCACTGCAATTGATGCCGAATTTGAGCTTACCTAGAAATAGAGACCAGACAAAGTCAAAAGGATAAAAAGGGATATATTCAATGAAGGGCCTTCAGGTTCATTGAGGGCAGACAAAGCCTCGCCAAGGGGCTTCACCCAAGATAGACAATGGTCAAGAATCTTTCAGACAGATATAAGTGTGGTCTATTTACATATCAGGCATCAATCCTTTGATTATCCTTCAGCTAGTGAAGCCATATTTCCCCAGTTTGCTTCCCCCAATTCACTTTTGCTTATACTTTTCGGGGCCTGAGGTTGTGGTATGTCCCTGGATCACAGACCAAAGGGATGGTTTAGTCTGACCAAAATGTCAAGAGAGTTAACTACATTTTATATGAGTTTAGAGTTATACACTAATGCAGTATAGGATTCAAAAAATATAAAAGTTAAAATCTTGAGGCATCACAATAAAACAGAGTTAGTAGTATTTTGGAATATTTGTATAAGTACTTCAGAGTATTTCAGACCAACTCGAGTCAAAAACCAAAATGTGGTCTTAAGCAGAGGACTCCATGAGAAAACAAAGGTGGAAAACACATCTAAAATAATCCAAGGCCTTCCAGAAAACAAACAGTAAGAGACAGCTTGATTCCCAAGTATCAAAGCCTGAAATTTCTGTGGTAGACTGGATATTATGATTTGATGTTCAGATTTCCAAACACTGAAGTTTAACTGCTGTACTCCAGTAAGTCTTTGTCTTGTCTAGGAATTCTCTATTGTCTCCTCTCTGAAATGAACTCTGGTCTTGATTTTACACATATTAGGTTTAATTTTCCTTCTGTATTTCCAGAATCAGACATTTTGCATCTTCACAGTGCATGTGTAATATGTACCAGCACTTTCTGTAACATAAACTGTTCTTTATTTACTCTCTATTCCACATCCTTATGCTGTTAAATAAGATGCTTATTTTTCTACCAAGAAGATCTGGTGTCTTGATAATGAGTTTAGTCAATGCGTAAGAGTCACATGGGCTTTGGGAAGTGTATTAGAGGAAGCTGCAAACCATTCTTAATTCAGTGTCCTGGGAAGTGATGTTATTTCTTTGAAAATCCTTGGCTGAAAGGTGTTCTCATCTTTGCTATTGTTTCTTTGTTTAGTTTGAGGTGTATGTGTGGGGGGGTTTATACCTCATAATCCATTTAGTTCAGCTCTAATTTTACTAAACTCTAGCAAGACTGTGAATGCAACTGCTCAACGGTAAAATTTCTTGGGACAATCGCTATTTTTCACATGGGTATGAGGGATTCATCAGGAGGCTGCTCCTGTTTACAAGACAACTTCTTTAAAATTTCATCTGAAGGCTGTTTGAACTCCAACTAGCTAAATTCAAAAGAAACTGCAGCTTTAGCACTGAGCTGGAGAAGCTGCACAATACCAGGCATCACCAGACTTCTTCAAAAGATTTGTCTCACCTGTTTTAATTCCAGTAGGAAATGGGGGAGTTATCTTTGCCTCACAGCCTTAATTTGATAAATACATTAAAAGTGCTGCTTGACAGGATTTTTAATCATTATTCTGAGAAATACATTTTGAATTCAATCAAGCTCATCCAGTCCTGAAGTCCTGTGGCATCTTTGCTACATCTGGGTAGGAATAGACCCAATTATTCATATTTTGCCACCTTGCCAAGAAGTTACTCTGTAAACCCAATCCAGCTGGTCTAGAGGAAGTAAAAGAAAATGAAAATAATCCAGATAGTGATTGCAGTGTTGAATTCATCTCTCCAAGCAACTCCTCATGTGTATGAAACTGAATTAGGGCTGAAACTAACCAAATGGTAAACTTCCTCAAAGTAGGAAGGCTTCTCACTCTTTAGTTATCTTTACCTATATTTCAAATTAATTTTTACATAAAACAACTAGAAATTTATTTCCTTGCCATCCCCCTGCCCTCATAAGCACTGACATGGATTGGGTCTTTTTGTTTGTGGAAGTTTTCCTATTTTGTAGAGGAGGACTTTAAAGAAAGAAAATTTCTGTTCTTCTCTTCCTTTATTCTCTTATCACCTTCCAAATCACCACTTTTGGTAGGGCCAAGTCTTTTCCTCAATGCTTTTATTCAAAAAAATTGTCATTGCTTCCTGAGTAAGCAGGGCAGCTTTATTTTTATCCCTCCAAACATTTCTACCTGAAAACTAAGTTATTTTTTATCAAAATTATGCCATATACTGTACCTGCAGGTACAGCTCTGATCTACTTCCTACAGACATCTTTGGAATAAACCCTAATTGTTTTATATTTCCTGTGAAGAATCATCATTATAATTCCTAGGACATAACAACTGGAAGTAGCAGAGAAAAATACTCTGCAGGTTATGATATGGGAAATAGGTAAATACCACAAGAAATAGGTAGTTCTGCTCAGTTTTTTTCTTAAATCATCAATCTGAGAAAATTCCAACACAGATTTTGCAGTGAATTTATAAAAATAGAGATTGAACAAGACAGTCTCATATTACAAGAATAAAAGCTGCACAAAATGAATAGCAATTCTTCCTATACAAAATTATAAAATTTGAAACATCAAAAATGTCATTCTCACAAAAATTATCTTCTTGCTTCCATATTCATACTATCGAACAGCAGCACAGTCCCTTTTGCTGCCTGTTTTTAAAATGTCCTTTACTACTTCTCTGCAAGAATAAAGAGACTTTGGTCCAGAGCCTATTTTATCGTGTATCAGAAGATTTTTTTCTGAAATCAAAACCACAGAAATCCAAAAGACATTGAGAGTTATCAGTCTACACTGCTTCTCTTTGCTGTTTTCCTTTTCATTAACTCCAGCAAAGACTTTTTGACAACGATCAGCTGCAACATCCAGCCAACCATTCGCCCTCTCTCTCTCAGAAGTCTGTGGAGAATATTTTCTTCTTCCTTATTTCTCACTTTCCCAACAGAGGCACTCTGCTGAAGCAACAAAATAATTACAATGTTCAAAAGTGCAGAAAAAGAGAAGAGAAAAGCAACAAAAATATCAAATGCACATCAGCACACAAGTTAGCAGTAGGGTCCCACAACAAGATGGTATTGCAGAAGATATAAGAAGAGCTGCTCAGGTTCCCTCAATTTCAGTCTGTCCATGTAAGAAGAAAAAGGTAGTCCTTCTGTTTGAAGAATTTAAACTGTACAGCTTACAGTGAACAGTGTCAGGAAGAAAAAAAACCCCAAACCTCAAATTCCCATCAAAAAGAGCGGTAAACATTTGTGGCAATAATTCAGATACTTGTTCTCAGCCCAGATGTAGGCCCAGTACACTGGTATCAGTTCTGAGATTACAACAGTAGCATAAGTGCACCCAAACCCAGCATCATACCCCTTGCAGTAGTCCAAGTGACTGAAGAAAATGCTAATATGAAAAATCAATACTTAAATACTTTCAGAACAATGCTTCCCCCACCACATCTTTTTGACATCCCACAACTTCAAAACTGTCTTGACTGGTGTTCATTAGCTAATTAATTTTATAAATGTAGACAATTTTCTTTTCTTTCAAGAAATTCTTTAAGCACTTCACAAACTCCTCTGTATTTTGGTAGTTGTAAGGCCCAATACCAATTTATGTTACTTACTGGAAAAGTGAATAGAATTCTAGCCTCTGTGCTTTCTCTACTCTGATAATCTTATTTCTATTTTTTTCCTGTTTTCTAATAGATTGAACCACTTCAAATGTGGTTTTAAATCACAGCAATGGTTACATTACCCTTATTGCACACTCAAAAAAAATCTCTGAAATACTGCAGACCAGGCCCATCCTTGAAAGAACAAAATATTTTACCTTCATTCTAGAATGATTTTCAATCAAGGTTATCTAATTTTTCTGCAATGGTTTAGACATATTGAAAAAAATTGTTCTTAATTCTAGTGGACCTTGCAGATTACAGGCAGAAAAATCAGCAAGTTATCTGATTGGGAGTAGGATTTGTAGGGAAATAGCAATCAGAGTTCAAAAAATCTGGTATTAGAAATTTATTATCATTCATTAGTACCTGCACTCAGAGGACCTTTGTAAATGTTATCCTTTGTAGATGTTTTGCTATCCCTGCAGAAAGGTCTACAAGTGGCCATACTATTCTGAAATCAACTATAACAAGTAAGTGAAAAGGGTTGCAAAAGTGTAAAGCTTTTACTCTTTGGCAAGGATTAATAACTCTCCAGTTATATGTATTATCAACTTTATTTCTCATCATGTTTAATAAAATATTAATTAAAAAAAACTCTTAAATTAAGTTTAGGAGCCACATGATAGGTCTGAAAAATTAAATCTATGTTTAAGGTGAAAAGCAAAATACTGGCAAGCTGTATTCACTGGCTAACAGTAAAGTCATCAACAGTAGAAACTAAGGGAATAAAACATCTTTGGAGAAAAAGCAGAACATGAAATGCATCTGACCCCATTTTCCAATTTCCCCACCCATAGACCCATTGGCATTCATCACCTCAACAACATTTTGATGCATTTCTACTCTGTTAAAAAAAAAAAAAATAGAGTAAAAAAGAGAGCTTTCCTTCAGTTGTAGCCTTGGTAACTGTTAAGTCAACAATGCATTGGATGTAGGAATATCTTTCAAAGCAACCAATACAGTCAGAGTCAGGTCAGGTGCAGACAGTTTTTATTATTTTCTAAATACACTGAGCAAGAGAGGGAAAATAGTTGCCTAGTGTAACATGAACTAAAATAATCTATTTCCCAATATGCTGTTAATGCAAATGACAGCTATTGCATATGTAAGAAAAAAACCTTTGTCTTTCATAATATTACCTCTTGATTCAACTGCATCCACTCTGCAGCTTTCTAAAGAGTATTTTCTGCCAAGTCATCCTTGTCCCATTAAAGATTTCTTTAGGCCATGAATTACAGAGGTAAAAAATTAAGAATGACTGCTCTGAAATCAATGGAATTACATCGTTGCAAAACCAGAACTGAAACTAAGGAAACTCACAGAGGAACACTGATACAAGCACAACTTCATTATCCTAGCTTGCCAGCATTCCATGTATTCTTTACAACACAGTCAAGAGCTAAATTTTCCAGGAGAGTAAAGAAAAGAGAAGTCCATTGATGCAGTCATCTCTCAAAGCTCTTAAGTTGTACTTGTAATTACTCTACAACTGTACACAACTATACAACTACAGGTACTAGGAAATTGGATATCAGCCATCCTTCCCTGCCAACGAGTATCTGAGAAAAATTACTACATATTTAATGTCCTTAAAAAGCTTTCATTAATATTCACTTTTCTGAACCTCTTTATGCCTTTGTATATTTCATAATGAAAAAATAAGATGAGCACCAAAAAAAGATTACTTAAACCTCATTTGTAAACAGTTGTATGCGCTCAAAAATTAAAAAAATGTATATATATATATGCATAAATATAAAATCAAAACACATTTATTGCAAGGTCATAAAATAATTTACTTCATTAATGACTTTGTAAAACCTCCTACTAAAGCAAACTGTGAGACTGATTTCCAGGTGATGTAAGCCTTCAGAACTCATTTGAGGTATTTCAGTGACAATTCAAAATGGTCAGCTTTTACCCAAGGTGTGTGTGCCAGCATGCCTCATTAGTGGTCGGCTCAAGGGCAATCAGCCATGCCTGCATCTATTTTATTATCCTTATTACCCTTACAGTGTATTCATACTTCTCTTTACCCTCCCTATAAATGAGTAGGTTTTATCTTCTTGACTCCTCATGCTTGAAAGGAGACTCTTGCCTCCTACCACAGGAGGATGGAAACTGGTTTTGAGTTTCAGCAACAGAAAACATTGGTTACATTGCAAACACAAATAGCACAGATGCTATTAACCACCATTTTCCAAGTGATCTTGAATTACCTGTATAATCTCGCAGCCCCTGCTGTGCAGCTGTTATCTTCTGAGCTGGGAAAGGCCTGCCACAGGAGCTTATGGCCATAAACTCTATCCATTAGATGCACTGTGCAACTTTCTTCTTTCAAAATTTGTGCCTAAATCTTCTCCTGCTGAACCAAATTATTACTTTTTTACATTTGTTAAAAGCAAATTTTACATAAGCTCCTTTGCCTTCACAGTTCCTGCCGTCTCTCCTACTTGTCCTTAAGAAGAGTTTGGTCTGAAGTGCCTGATTTCTGGTTTCATTCAGAGAGACTGGGCTGATTCCTCCAAGTGCAACTCTTGACTAAATCCTTCTGAAATGTAAGAAATTCATCTTTACAATACAGCCTTTCATATGACCACTGAATAATATGCATTACTTGGTCTAGCTCCTTGCTAGTCAATCAGTCAGGGGGATTCTACAATCAGCACTACTGCTGTAACCAACTCAAGGTATTATGCAGAGGATTATCATCTGCTTAACGTTAAGTAACTGTCTTAGCAACACTTTTGTCAAGCCTACATCTTTTCATCGCATGGGGATGAGAAGGAAAAAGTGATGCTTTCTTTCTGTATTTAAAATATCCTTCACCACTGAGTTACTTTTGCCTATTTGCAGGCATCTTTGGCAGAACAGAATAGGACGTGTCTATAAAGAAAAGCAAGCGCAGGAAAAAAAAGGCACTTGTGAGAATCCAACTTGATAAGGAGAAAAAGCCCATTTTTCTAAGTACTTAACATGAATTTTGAGTTGCCACTTCCTCCTGTCCATGCTTTCTGTGCATCACTGATGTTCTGGTACATCCTTTGTTACACACCACTGGAACAAAGAGTGCTGACAGAGAAGACAAGGAAGCTTCCTAAAATGATGTTGCCATGCAAAACCTTAAATCTGATTATTATCCTAAATTTATTTTTACCCTGATTGTATTTGACTGACAGAACAGCCAACTGCAAGGCAGTTGCTACAAAAAATAGCAAATCACTGTGGCTATCATCAGTGGCTAATTATTG
The DNA here is from genome assembly GCA_910950805.1 of Acrocephalus scirpaceus scirpaceus. Taxonomy (NCBI): domain Eukaryota; kingdom Metazoa; phylum Chordata; class Aves; order Passeriformes; family Sylviidae; genus Acrocephalus; species Acrocephalus scirpaceus. Next base: position 13,766,742 of record OU383775.1, on the reverse strand, counting down.
CTGTCATCAGTTTGATTTTTCATGGAATTACAATCAAAGGGGCATGAAGTTGCAACTGGACTCTGCATTGTTTGAAGAGAAAGAAATAACATCTTCCTGAAAACCTCAACCAACAATCCTGAGATCCTCCTCCCAATTTCCATCCTGTAAGTTCTAATGTTTATTATTTGGAAACATCAAGGGAAATCAAGAAGTATGGAGCCAGAAATACTAAAACCTCACAATCTGAGTCTCACGAAAGCACTCGCTAAGAGATAGCAACTTGCAATACTCCAGATTGTTCAGCCAAACTTCATAAAGAACACACAGAACACAAGGTAACTTCTCTGGGCTTCTCCTCCTTCAGTTTTGCCTTTTTTTTCCCTCACATTAATGCTTTATCACAAAAATCTTCATTATGGTTTTCTTGAAATAAATGCCTCCTGATAATGGAAAAACCTAAAAGGAATTTCATTGTTTTAAAAATATGGTTCTATTTTGTCAATACAACATTTTGGCTTCAAAGTCATTGCCAACTCATTAAAAATAACTCATCAATACATTCCAATCTCACGGCAGCTATGCATCAGGAATTAAGTCAAGGCCCTTCTGTGGTAATTCACTGCCAAAAATAAAAGTGTGAGGGAACATAAGAATCCATCAACCACACAATCTTCTGTTGTTAGTCAACATGTAATTTAAAAACATGGGAGAGAACAGCCAGTCTTTAATGAAAGAAAGCTTCCAGTAGCTACATGATAAACATACCAACCAAGGTTGGGTACCTAACCAAGAAAAAGTCTTCATATTCATTCTGGCTACTAATCTTATTTTAAGACAAAGCACTAATATTTCTAGAACTCTGGAGTTTACTGTCACATAAAAGAGGAGTAATACAGAACAAATTCAAGTTCTGCGGCTTATTACCTTTACTATAACAAAACTTTAGGCATGTTTGGTGTGAATATTGGTAGTTTATAAAAATTTCTATAAGTTATTCTGTAGTGCTTTAATGCAATAATACCTTTTGGGAATGAGGATATATTTTTCTGGGAAGATGTGATGTAAACACGTTTTTATCCTGCTCACAGCTGTTAAATGTCTGAATTCAGGAAACAAACAGCTAGGCAGCTTTCTATGAATACATACTTTTCCCCTTCAACAAAAAAATCAGAAAGAAACAAGTCTGTGCAGAATGCATGACTTAAATTGTATTTTGCCCGCCATGACAGGAACTGCTCCACATAAACAGCATTCTATATATAGAAAGTAAAGGAACACAGAGAAAAATCTTTAAAAAGACTTACATCAACACCATGTTCTAGCATCCAGCCTCTTTGAGAGCTGTAGGACATAGCCCTCCCAATGCCATTAGTGGGACTGATTTAGGAAGCAGATGCCCAGCCACACGGCACTAATTGTTAAATCACAATTGAAGAGGATAGTTTTTCAGGGCTTTTTTTCAATTTTAAACAAAACAAAACAAAACAAAACTAATGCTTTTGGTTTAGAAACAATCTCAGTAAGAAGGAGACAGATGGGTTTCTTCCCTTACAATTAATTAACAGAAATATTTCAGAATTTAGCTCCCAAAAATTCAAATATCTATGAAAACTAGAATTTATTACTTTTTTTTTGTTTGCTCAGTGCAAATATTCTCAAACCTCCATAGATTAGTGAATTAAATAGTGAGAACACAAAAAAATTTCCTTCATACATACAGAAGCACATGATCAAACTATAAATACAAATATTTATATAATGCCTAAATTAGAAGTCTAAATTTTGGCTTGATTCAGGGACTATCCAGAAATCACAACTTTGACAGATTTTTGTGGAACATTAAACACACTGAATTTTTGTCCCTCTATAATTCCTTACAAGTAATGCTAAACAGCAATCTCAAAATTAAATTTGAAAATTGATTATTATGCATCTCTAAAGATGGAAGAGAAGCCCCATTCACTTGTCCTAGTCTAAGAAGTTGTTTGCAAACCAACAATGCTTCTAAATAATATTGAGATATTTGAGATGAGACCCTTATATTTCACAACAAAAACATCCTTCCTGGAGAGTAAAGGACCAAGAACTTGGTATTCTGCACCACAAACCCCACTTTGTGTGTATCACCACAGCCAGGGTAACCCAGTGGTGTCCAATCAGACACTGCATGACTCCTTTTCTCTCTCTTACCACCAAGTCTTAGATGTGTCATTACACCTCCAGAGTAGGTCAGTTCCTCAAACTTACGCTTTCTATTTTTCATCCTCCTTGCTTTTATTACCACGACCCATCTTACTATAGCAGAGATGTATTGTAAGCCCCAGATTCTACAGAAGGAAGAAATTAATCATCTCTCTGACGAGCCTGACTGCAGCCTGACAGAGCTTGTGATGGTAGAAATAAATTAATCATGCAGAGATCCATTCTGTCATAGCTTGAAGCTTTGGATACCTGGTGACTCAATTGTAACTAGTTAGAACATCCCCCTACTACGCTCTAGCCTGACATGCAAGCATACCAAGAGACAGCAAAGAGGTCTCTCATAAAGTAAGGAAACATAAAACGATGCAAAGACACAAAGCTACTCGAATCAACAGGAAAACTTAGAACTGACCCAAGAGAAATAAATCTTCCAGCAGCACAAATTGATCTGCTGTGTAAGGCAGATCAATTTTGTAATTTTGTGCCCTTGTGCCAGTCGCTGGTCTCCAAACCAACTACAATTTTTGCAGATGTGAGTACAAACCTAGAACACTGAAGAAAATTCTTCCCCTTTCTCCACCTGCTTACAAAGCAACCACATGTTTTTCTTGTGAAAACTTCAAACAAAGAAGCACTCTGCAAGTGCCGAGAAGGGAAGAAAGGAGAGAGTTGCCCAGCCTTAGAGATTAACAAGCTGCTTAAAAAGACTTTGCCTCTAAAAACACCCTTAAATCAAAAGCCCTACAGTTTCAAGAAAAATGGCATTTCAGAGAAATAATGAGCAACACAGACCACTGTTCATCACAGTATTGATCATTTCAATTCTGCTTCTTCTAAAGTTATTTGGTTTTGCCCTTACCTGTGTGTTTAAGCCCTTTCCAACCTGAAAAACAAGTAATCTGTGATCCCTCATTTAGATAAAAAGTTATTCTGGTGCCCATTTTCTTAGAGGATAACTTTATAGCTTAATATTCATAGTCAGGTAAATTTCCATGAAGGCATCACAAATATGTAATTTTAACACAACAAAATATAAATATTTAACAGTGGCTTGCAATTTTAATGAGGCTGTATAAAGACAGCAACTACACTACATCTTATTGAAAAGGTGATTTTACATGTAAAATCAAACCAAGTATCAAATGCTAAGCACAATACTCACTGGCATATTGGGAAATACAGGAATAATGTCAGCACAGGAATGATGTCTAGAAGGGCTAAGAGGAAGTGGGAGGGGCAGCAAAGACAAACTGCAACAGTAGTGGGCAACAAGACATCATTCTTGCTTCCTAAATCCTTTCTAGATACCATACAATGGTTTGGGTTGGAAGGAATCTTTAAAGATGCAGTCCAACCTTCCTGCCACAGGCCCTATCCAGCCTGATCTTGCACATTTCAAATAATGTGTCATCCACAACAGCTCTGGAAAAACTGTGACATTATTTCACTGCACCTGTAGAAAAACTTCCTCCTCATGACCCAATTAAATCTACCTTGTTTCAGTTTAAAACCATTACACCTCATCCTCTCTTGATAAGCCTTGGCAATAAAGCCTCAATCTTTCTCATTAGTCAACTTTACATTGAAAGGCCACAAAAAGCTCTCCCTAGAACCTTCTCTTCCCCAAGCTGAACAATTCTAACTTTCTTCTCAGGAGAGGAGTTCCAGTCCTCTGGCCATTTGCATGGTCCTCCTCTGGACCTACCTTCACCCAACATTGCAAAGGTAACTTGTAAGTCAACTTTAAGGTTTTTTAAGAAGAACAAAAATATTTGTGCTCATTGACTACTTGTGAGTCAAAGGCTTCATTACATTTAAAGAAAACTCCATTATAAATTTGTTCTGCATGAATTTAAAGATACGGTATTTAAGTGTGTTAGTTTTAATCAAAACTATTGTTCTCTTGAGAAACACAGCAAAACTACCTCTTACATCCTTCAGCTACCTCAATTATATGGCCCAATATACACCATGAACAAAAGCTCTAAGTCATCCATGACAGCATATATAAAATAAATGAGTTATGAAAAAGTGCCCTCTATGATTATGAGCACCAAGTATTTAAAATATTTCATTGGAAAAAATCTGTCTTATTCCATAAGCAGAGAGAATGGAGCAAAGGAGACAGATTTAAATTTGCACCAAGTTACACCCAAAAAATCAATTTCAAATACCCCAAGCAAATCATCAGTGCACTCAAATCATTCAAATAATTTTGTAACAAATACAGTGTTGATACAGCAAGATTCCTTGGTACAGAGTGTAGACAAGTTTCTTACATTCTGAGTATCATCCAGCTTGGATATAATGCTTCTGTAACATAATCATCCAGTGTTTTGGAGAGAACCCCACAGTTAAGATCTCCTACTAGAGAAAATTATTATTCAGTGAAAGCTATGGATTAGGTCTACCAAACCAGAATCTCTCTCAAAACCTGTAGGAAAACCACATACATCTTTCCTATATATCCTGGCATTTATGGATGATACAGAGATTTTGGAAAAGCATTAAATTTTCAGTATTTTATAACTAAAGTCATGACAAAGATTAGTAGCTTCTTTTCCAGGAACACAAGTCTCAAAATTTCTTTATAGACTGCGCTGTCATTATAGTTGCCCAGATCTAATTTAGAGTCCACTACTACTTCTGCTGTAGGCCTCTCATGTTTGTTTTTCAAGGTGTGCTACTACTTCAGAGTCTTGTTTCACCATATTCAAAGACCAGATGCTACAACTCTCAGGAGGCTTTTGCTTGCTTTCTCTTTCCTCATCAGTAAAATTTTCCAGAGGATTTTAACATCTTCCTTTGAAGATACACACAAAAATCTAGCAGCTCCTCCTACCATAGTGTCATGGCAGGCGGTTAAACACCTCACTTACTCTCTCTCTCCCTACAGTGGGATGAATTGGGGGAGGGAGGAATAAAATCTGTAGTTTCAGATAAAGACAGTTCAATAGGACCAAAAAAAAAAGCAAAAATTATAATAACAATAAAATTATAAGAATATACAAAAGAAGTGATGCAAAATGCAATTACTCACCACCCACAGGCAGATGCCCAGTCTATTCCCCAGCAGAAGCAGAAGCCACCCACAGGCAGATGCCCAGCCTGTTCCCCAGCAGAAGCCCCTGGCAAGCTCTCCCCCTAGTTTATAGACTCAGCATGACATCACATGCTATGGAATATCCCTTGGGTCAATTTTGGTCTGCTGTCCAAGCTGTGTCCTCCTCCCAGCTTGTGTCCCCCAAACCACTCACTGGTGTCACGGTGTGAGACGCCAAAAAGTCCTTGACTGAAGGTAAGGACTGCTTCACAAGAACTAATCCATCAATGTGCTATCAAGTTCATGCTCATCCTAAATCTAAAACATGGTATTATACCAGCTACTAGGAAAAAAAATATAGCTCTATCCCAGCTAAAACCAAAACACATGGCTACCCTTTACAGCTCTTCAGAAGCAATTATTCATCTTTGCGCAGACTGCAAAATCAGGAAGGCAATGCTTTGTTTGTTGAATACAAATAATTTAAAGTTTAGGACCAACATAAAATTCAAACTTGCAAGTCTGAATAGAGTTATAACAAAACTATCTCAAAGCACATGTTTATGAATGTTTTACATCTAAAAGTTGCACATGGTTTTATGGCCAATCAAGGATTGAGCTTTCTGAAGGGTGAGGGAGAAGTGTTATTTCCCTCAGTCACATAAGTTTCTTTTACAGAACCTGCAAGAGTAATTGTCCCCGAAGCAAATTAAGCTAAAAACCCACTGCTGAGTCCCCCAACTTTATATGAGTGGAATCTCTGAAGAGTAGCACCAAAGATGACACACCATGTTCATCTGTAGTGGTTTCATGTTCACCGACTTCTGTTTGCTAAATTTAGTGTAGTGGTCTAAATATTTTTCTGCTGTGAAATATGATTATGAGAAAAGAAGGCAAAACAGGCCTAACTTAAAGATAAAAACAGATAGATTTATTAACACACAAAAGAGAAAAGAAAAAAAAGAAACTTCTAAAACAACCCCTTCTCCCACCAGATAAAGTTAACTTTCCCACAAACAATGTAAAGAGGCAAAACTTAGAGCTTCAGGTCAGTACCGCTTATAAAATAGTCTTTCATTCAATCTTTTGAGACAGAGAAGTCTCTCCTGATTTGGTTTGGTAACTTTCCGCAAGAGAAACAATCTGCTTGTGGCTTCTAACTCCCTCAAAAGCAGCTCGTCCATACTTCTGCTTTTGTAGTCCTCCCAATCACGTAGCCTTTCCCGTGACTACATATGGGCTGTGGATTCACACTGGGGTTTTACTCTTTAAAGATGCACAACTCCAGAAGCAAAGGATTTCTCATCCAAAGGAACAGACATCTCACTTCTTCACGGTCAGCAGAGGGCTTCTTCTCATCTCTCTCTGTTCAAACATCTTATAGGATCACCAGATTACAGTTTCTAATTCAATATTCACTCAGTAAATCACAGCTACCTTTGCTTGTAAATCCACAAAGCATCTCCCCAACTCATGTTGTCCACGATTTAAAGGAATACTCTAGCATATTCATATTACAGTCAGTTACCACAACTCATAAGAAGTTTTTCAGCCTAAGACCAAGGCAGCTTGTCATCTCTTCCACTTAAGTCGCTCTTCCTTTACTAACTTTGATATCTTCATATTGTCCCTTTACATATCTCTAATTTAGCCTTTCCTCTCTGTCTGAGAAGGGTTAGAGTTTTAAAAAGTCTCAATTCTGTGTCAGGAAAGAGTTAACATTCCTGCCCAGGCCTGGAGTGGTCATGCAATCTCTCCCAGGCAGCAACAGCTAGATTTTCAGAAAAGCCCCACAGGGATGGGGGAAGAGAACTCAGGCCAAGGAAATTCTGAACGGCCTGGCAGGTGAATATCTCTTCTTTCCACCCCCGGATCTTGTGCATAGGTAGCCCAGCTCAGAGCTGCCATACGAGTCTGCCTCAACTGGCTGGGTGTTCCCCTTGGCAGTGGCTACAAGAGCCCCGGCTGGGCCCGGCCCAGCTGCCCAGGCACAGTGAGGCCTGAGCCAGGCCCCACGATGTTACCTGGTGGCATACTGGAAGAAGAGAGCCAGCTTCCCAAGATCCTCTTGAATTTAAGCCATATTACCCAGGGGTGTACCCCAGTATTCAACTGGCCAATCTGGTTGTCAGTTTTAAAGAAGATTACTAATTGGCTTTCACCATCCATACTAAACCAATACAGCATCGCTCAGCCACAACAGAAACTGACATGGACAATATGACATGGACATGGACTGACTATGCACACCACAGCTTAGGCACCCTTCCCCTGTTTCAGTAACTGAGTACTGGGGCTCAGCTTTGAAGCCTGAACATTGCTCAAATACCAACTGGCAGTACAGATGTCCTATGAGGTCTCACAGCTCTTCAGCTATTCTTGTTTCCTAGCACACTGAAATGAAACCATTTGGCTTAATTTTATTACAGTTATACATGTATATGTTAACTTTATATATATATATATATATATATGTAATTTCAGCCTTTGATTTGGGTATTGAGTCTCTATAACAGTGCTACTTGGAAAAATGAATGGATAACACCCAACCAGTACTAAACCACTACATTTGCTTAAAACACACAGGCTTTATAAGCAAGAACAAACGCATACTTGTAATACAAGTGATTTCTTGTTTAGATTCACACCTCAGAGATAGATGGGTATTCACTGTGTAAAGGCTGACACCTATATATTTAAAACAAAAGCAACATCTTGCAAGAGGGACCCACTTTCCAAGGACAGACAGATAAAGCCAATAGGTGAACTTCGTTATTCCATAAGTTCCTAAACCAGAGGGAATAAGGAAATTCTACTGTAATGACTTTCTAGTGTGAGCATGTCCTCTCACACCACCTTCTCTTGTCCTGAACATGCAGCATCAGCTTTTGTAAACTAAATAATCATGTCTGCATTTGCCAGTAAAACAAAAACCATTGTGTTCAGGTCTAGGCTCCTCAGTGCAAGAGGGATAAAAAGCTACTCAAGAGATTTGGACAACTGAGACATCTCTCATACAAAGAAGGCTGAGGGAGCATTGACTTAAACCTAGAAAAGGCTTGCAGAGGATCTTACTAATGTATATAAATTGTATATATGTATGTATATAAACCTGGAGAAAACTTAGAAAGAACATGGAGCCAGGTTCATTTCAGTGTTGGCCAGTGACAGGACCAGAAGCAATGGACATAAATTGGAACAGGGTAGGTGCTCTCTGAGCATCAAGAAACATTTACTGTGAGGGTGACTAAGCAGCGCAGAGAGGTTGTAAAGTCTCTATCCTTGGAGATACTCAAAAAACCATCTGGACACAGACCTGAGCAACCAGCTTCAGGTGACTCTGCTTGAGCAAAGGGAATGAACACCATAAACACCCCAGAGGTCTCATCTAACCTCACCCATTCACAAAAAAAAGGGGAGCCTACACAGATACTCAATAGTCACATCTCTCAATATCAGCTTTCAGTAAGCTACAGGAGGCACAGCAAGACTATAGTCTTTCCACAGACATTGTTCTGTTCCATCCCTTTTCCTAGCTCAGTTCAGGCTTGCTCAATAGACTACATACCAAGAAGCAGTACTAGATCATCTTTATTTTACATTAAATTCTTAAAGTCAAACTCATGAGAATAAAAAAAACAAAAAAGAGAGAAAGCTTGTATGGCATTAGAAAAATATTTGACATTTCAGCCTACATACAGTAAGCTCCACTATTTTTATAAAAGATCAGAACTTCTCTTAATAGGCTGCCTCTCCACACTAGGAGAAGCATCCTGGTTAAGCATGCAGAGAATAATGATGCAATTACACTGAGTACCGCAGTTTCAATGACATCTTAGTACTTTCAGTAGGAAAGGAAGATTAGACAGCAAGGCATAGATCTTAAGCTATTGCCCTTCAAAATAGGATTTCTGGAATATTTTGTTCTTCTGCAAATCAAAATACATACTTTTCTAACTACTTAACTCTTTTACATTTATAGTTCCTGACACTCAGTAGGATCACGAAGCTCATGAAGCATAATGGTAGGGCATGCATCTAATACAGAGATTAGAGAAAATGGACTCAAAAGAACATTTGACCAAGGTTAAACAAGTGATGAGAATGCTTTTGTCATACAGTCCCCAAAATTGCTCTCTTATACTCTGAGATTGATGGCAGATAAATTGAAAGCATGTAAATACAATACAGAGTCTGTACAGTGTAGAACTATAGCCTCATTTTCAGAGGTCAAAGCTGAGGGATCACAGAGGTTCCTTCTGTATCAAGGATTCTATTTATTTCAGTTGCATGGCTAAGTAATGTCTAAGATCACTTAGAAAAAGCTAAGTTTAAGCTTTAGAATTTTTCCTCAGGTTCATTTATGCTGAATTTGCCACTAGGTTTCCCACTTAACAGCAGTAATATTTAACATAAATTATTTTTTCAATGTATCTTCAGTGCCCCCAGCTTAGCCATTTTTTTTTTTCTGAAAGTCCGAGGCTGCTTTTCTCTAGACTCATACTTTGAAATACAAACAGAGCTGTAGCTTTTTCCTCCCCATAAGGAACAACTGTTCTCTTCTGGAGCTTGATTTCCCATCCTGATTCTGCTACACACACTGCCAATGATATCAGTACTCTCCCTGTAGCAGCTGCCTTGTCATGTGCAAGTCTGCTTTGGGAGAATGGAGGCAGAGACAAATATTGCCTCAAAAGCAGCCATCAAAATGCTGGCTAAAACTGTAGCATTTGCCAAATAAATTATTTCAATAACTCTAATATAGGATATTTCTAAGATTTTAATATTTGTATGATTCTATCATTCCCTAAATTAAAATATTTTACTTAAATAAGACACGTATGAAACATACATTTCACAGGAATCATTATCATTTCACCGATAATTTTTCACAGTACAAAGCTACAAAGAAGGGACACACTTAAGACTTTAAAGTGACCCAGTAATGAATTTCCCCTCCTTCTCACTTCATTCTAGTTACTCTTTCATAAAAAGTAAGGGGGAAACCCCACTCCTACCTCCCTAGAGAGATATCTGGCTACATTTGGAGTGGTTATGACATTTCATTTTGGGTCTTATTACAAAACAGAAAGAAAATGCAAACAAATAGAAAACTAGGACCAGGGAGGAAAAAGAAGAAAATCTTTTCTTACTTTTAATGTGAGAACTCAGGAGTTTAAATACCCATGCAAGGTTTGGGTGCAATTCATCCCTGTACCAGGGGTTAAGTCACCTCTTAGGATTGCTAGAAGTGGGGGATGGTTCAAATTCAACATCTACAGAATATACTAGCTTTGAATACACTCCATCACTTCTGCCAAAACTGTTCCATTTTTCTTAAGTAACCACTTCCTTGAGGAGGATCCTAAACAGAAACTCACCAAGAACTTCTGGCTTGTTCTTTGTGTCATTGCTAAGCATTTTATAGGAATAGCAAGGGGTCTGGCAGGCTCCATCTTTGTGGTAGATGTACTCTGCAGATTGCAAAACCTCTGCTGTCAATCTGAACCTAGTACCATTCTTATAAATGGGCCATTTGACAGTTCACATGTTTGTTGGAAGGAGTCTTGTTATCCCAGCTCTTGTGTAAAGAAGATCATTCTTGTGTCTCTGTCAGCAAGGAGCTTGACTTCAAAATACATTTCTCTGTTTCTACATGTTATACAGTAAGATAAGCTGCAAGTTTCCATGTTGATAAGAAAAGACTTCAGTACTTGCATGATTCTGCAACAAATAAATTAATGCTAGGATTTAAGCAGATAAAAATGTTATTCTCATCCATCATTCACTTTATCCCACTATGGAAAGAAATAATATACATAAAAATAAAATCTAGACATAGGATTTAGGCTGGCTTATTTTTCACAATATGGTGTCAGTTATACCTAGAGTTATTCTTAGTGATGTTCTACAGGTGAGGATTATTACCAGGTGGCATAAACAATTTTGTGTGGTTTTTTTGAGTTAGCGATCACAAGAAGTTTTTCTTAAACCCAAGGCTTACTCACAGTGCTATTTAGTTTCCTCATTTCTCAGCTTTTATGCTTATATTTGAAAACTCAGGAGTTGTTTCTACTTGTATTAAAGCCATGATTAAAGTTCAATACAGCTGATGATCTCTCAGATGAGATGTCTTTGATATTTTCTAGAGGCTTTATGTATAAGGAGAGCTTTTAAAAAGAAAATCAAGGTAAATTATAGATAGTTAAAAGAACAACTATCAAACCTACAACAAAAGCAACAAAAAGTCCAATTATTGTTCTAAAAAAACCCCCAAAAAACAAATCCTAAACCTTTCTAATCTTTATTTAGCCTATTAAAGCAGACTAATCAAAAATTATCTATGATCACATGCTATCAAGAAATTATCAGCTACTTAATTTTGCCTGGGCACTACCACTGCCAGATCTAGCATTTAACTGGGATATCAGTAACAGGACCAGGACACCTGCTACAGGTTAGGAATTCTTTTGGACAGAAACCACCTCTTGCTCATAGAGCGCACAGCATGCAGAGCAAACCTTCCTCACTGTCCACAGCCAGATTACCCTAAAATAAAATGATGTCATCACTGTCAAACTATGTCCAAAAACACTTGCCACACACATAGAAAAAAAAATCTCTGCACACCTTTTTATCTGTCGGTGAAATATCACCTTCCCAACTTGCAGAGCCCTAAAACCCAGTGCTCAACACATGTCAATGGAAGTCATACCCTGACTGAGCCCTTCCATTCAAGGTTTAGAGTCTGCCCACCCTGAAAAACTGCATCTGGACATCAAACACAGTATGCCTGCCAAACACTAAGCAGAAATTCATAAGATCCAAGTGGAAAAAACATCCAGTACTAATGACTCAATTCATGGAGCTGATTTCAGGAGATGATTCATAACTAACCCATAAATTTCACTAATTGGAAACCCCTCTCACTGCTTACACTCAAGAAGAAAAATTAAGACACTTCCTGTGTGCTGGTCAAAAACCACAAATAAGGCAACCATTAGTTGAGTTTTTGGCACAGACACCCCTCAATTACATCTACACAACTCAAAGAGCAGTAATACATATATAAACATATATACAGACGCATAAACACAACAGAACAAAGACTGAGTATTTGTGGGGAGGGGGAAAGTTATTGTTTTATTTCCTTAAAAAGACCCAGAAAATAATTAAAATTCTAAAGAAAGCTTTAGAGGATGTAGCAGTAAGGGTATTTAGCAAATCTCAGTAATTACATACTTGATATACTGCAATATAAGATAATTCATAAAAGCTAACAAACAAAACAATTTGAATTTCCCAGTGCATTACCAAGTCAAAACACACTCAATCCAGACCAAGTCACTCCTAGTTTTTGTGAAAAAGGGGGGGGTGGGACTGAACGTGTTTGATACTGAAAGCTTGGTTTATATTGTTACTACGGTCCTAGTCCAAAGTAATTAATTAGTTACAAAGCAGCCAGTTCAAATGAGGATATTTCAGACTTGACTTTATCTATCTCCTTGACTCTTGCCAGACCCCACCCCTCCACACATGCCTGCAGACCAGGATAATTGACCCAGCTTGTAGCTGTGCCCCCTTTTTCAAAGGGCATTTGCCTCACAGAAGCACTAAATTACTCTTCAGAGCATTTTTTTCATGCTCTGCAGTCACAAGATGAAGAATCTTTCATTTAAAAAAACGCAAAAAACCAGGCTAATAACTCATGAGCCCATGAGTCTGGGTCATAGCCAGAGACCTGTAATGTGGGTTAACATCTGACCAAACTGTGAAAGTAATTGCAGTTTCTCCTGTAAATCTTCTCCACTCCTTCCCTATGTGACCTGGAATATGTACCTCTAGTGACAGACCTCTCCTCTGAGTGTACTGGGGGATTTCAGCTTTGCCATACCCTTTAGGAAAAAAAAAATAAAATCATATAGCTTTATAGAATCGTTTTTCAAGAACCTCTGTCCTATTAATCCTGACCAAAAAAAAAAGGGTCCCTCAAGCATGCCACTATTTAAAAACCCCCTACTACCACAAGGCGTTAGGTCTGATTTTTTCTTTGAGGAATCAAGAATTAGTGGCAGCATCACAATCCTCCTTTGGCAGGAATTGTCACCTATGACTGAACATGCAGAGAACAGCAAGCCATGAAGAACAGAACCTGAAAAAGGACATTTAGCATTTCATTTCCTATTTCCCATATATTTGTAAATTTGTATCCTTTAGCATTATGGAGGTAATTGTGGGTTCTTTCTCAAGAAGTTTAGAAATACTTCATCTTGGTTTGGGTTCCTCCCACAAGTCACATTAGATTAAAAGACTCAAGACCTGTAATGTGAACTGAAGAATACTCACAACTGGGAACCCATAACTTGATCAGTAGTTTTTGCAGGATGTTTTAAAGTGCAAGGAATAAACACGTAAATCTATGCAACAGATACAATGAAGTGGATCTGCCATTTCTAGAAATTCCATCTTGTACAACTTTAAAATGCTCAATTACCTTTAAGCTACTGTGTATTTTGATGTTTCTAAAAAAGGTGAAAAATAGGATAAAGATCTTGGGAAAGGTCAGATGTCACATGTAAAACAAAGAATAAAATAGAGAGCTTCCTATGCTACCCATATTGAAAGGCCTTTCAAAGTATCCCATGTATACCTCTCAGCAGGTCTTTTTTTTCCCTTAAAGACCTGAATATCAAGATACAGATCACTGTGCTGAAAGCCACTCTTTCCAAAAATGAGAGTGCTTGCCAATAAATCACAACTGTTTTACCATATGCCACATCGTTCTGCCAAGTATCACCAGCCTGTTCTACTTTTAAGCAAATTTCATTATAACATAGCTCAGAGCAATCAATGCTCATTAAAAAGTATACTGAAAAATGTCAAGTTGTTTTTATATTAAAAATGGGACTTTGTTTTCCATGAAGATTTCACACTGGTATTTATTGAAAAATCTGGTATTTCTCAGAAAAATCTGAGAAATCTCACCTCATAAACTCACCACTCACTCCTGACACTAAGATGACAACCCTGATCTGCTCCATCATTCACTAATGTTGATTTCTGTTTTGAGGATTCCAATTTCCAGCACACTGTTGAGACCTTCAATCCAAGCCCATTCATTAATCACCTTCCCTCTTGATGTTATCAAGCAGGGTTTAGGATACAACCATTTTTTGGATAACTTTGAATAGGTGGTGTTCACCCTTTTAAATTAAAGGCTCACAACTGTCAGCTCCAAGAGTCTTCTAAGAAATCATGAAGCCCTTTGAGCTTTTTCACAAGCATGTAAAACTCAGCAGGTTTTCCATATAACAGCTGACAAGACTGGTCTTTAACTGATGAACTAGCCAGAAACTAGTCCAAATGCTGACCTGATTTAAACTCTGATCTCACTGGACTCATGGGGTTGGGAGAGTATGCAAATCAACCCAAAATCTGGCTTTAGAATCTCTTTGATTTATCCTGCCCAGAAATAGATCAACTTGTGGTGTTTTCACATTTTAGCTTGATGAATCATTGCTAAACCTACACACAGGCTAAAAAGAATAAAATACAATCATTAGCTTTTCATTTTAAAAATTATTATTTTTTCCATTTACTCACAATTATTTCTCCCATTTACTCACATCCAATATTTCTCATGGCCAACAGTCAATCAAGAAATATCTCTCCTCCCTGGCACTGTTACAATTTAGTAGACATTTTAAACTATCCATACAAAGTAAAATTCTCAAATTTCAAGATTAAAAAAAAGAGGTCATTTTCAATTGTGGCTTGCAGCATATGAATCACAGTACAGGAGTCACACATGTCACGGTGGTTTTCTCCTAAAAAAGAATCATATTTTTTACCAGATGGCAAACATTTTATAACATTTCCAGCTGATGACTACTGGTTACTGCCTGCAACTCTTCATCCAGAAAAAACACGAAAAAAATTAAACACCACAGTACAGGCTCTGTAAAACCAGGTAGTTCCAGGGTCACATTATGTAGCTGATATCCAAAATTCAATTTTTATGAACAGATGAGATTTCTTGTATTTCTTTTCCACCGTATATTTCCCATGCATGCTCTTATATGCCCTTCTCCAACCGTAGGAAACTTCTAAAAGCCTTTCTGTTCTAGAGCTATAATTTGTTTTTCCTAGGCATTTTCAGTCTTGCTGCCCCCTTCTTGAGCAGTTTTTGTTCAGTTATTCAAACTATTATCATTCTTGTTTAAAATAATAATTAAATTAATAATATTTAAATTAATAAGGGCTTTAGGGACAAAGACCTTATCTCTTCAACCTGCCACTCAGTGTTTCTGTCCATCCACATTCTTTTTTCCAACCCATCAGTCTGCCCTAGGGTGACTGTATGATGCTTGTACCCCAATTGTCTGTTCTGTATACTGTGTTCTGTACCTTTCAGACTGATTCTGAGAGCGAAGCAGGGCAAGTTTGTTTTGAGAAGCCGCCTGACTCCTGCACGTCCTTCTGCTCTCTGGGCTGTCTGTGCTCGACCAAGTCTCAGACAGACTGCAGACACAGATCTCCTGTGCTTTTAGTTAGTTTTAGCTGGCTAGGGCAGAGAACGCCCTTGGACTGTTTTTTTCATTTTCTTGGGACTGTTTAAACGTGCTCCAGACTGAAAATCCCAGGGGAGCACCGAGGGCTCTGCACCTGCAGCCCAGCGGGGCCTGGACCTCCGGAGGCCTGACAGGAGACTGAGAGCTGAGCTGCCCACGGCAGAGACTTTCTGAGTTTACCATCTCACTTCAGAGCAACTAAAGGTTTTATTGTTCCATATTATTCATTCTTTGTGCCTGTGGGCACTTTGTTTGCTAAATAAATAGTTTTTTCCACTTTTCTCTGAGGAAGTTCTTTTTCCTGGACTGGTTGTGGGGGAGGGGACATTTGGGTTTGCTTTCCAGAGGAACCCCATTTGGGAGGTTTCCTCCCAAATTTGCCCTAAACCTTTTTGCCCTTGGGACACAGTCCCAGGAAAGTGCCTATGAAGAACAACATATAAAACAGCTCTTTTGCCCTCTGTTGCTGAAAAAGCAAAGCAAATAACTTTAGTGTTATTATACTGAAGTTTCATTCTGAATTGTATTGAAGCACTCCAGAAACTTAAATGACATCGTTTAGCCCATGACAGCACTTTTTGTGTAACACTTCCTCCTCATCCCATTTATAAATGCCTCAGCCCTACTCTGACTTTGCATTTGGAATTAGTTATAAGAATGAATCCTCTTTATAATAGTACATAGTGGAAGGATAATTGCTAAGAGCCTATTTCACTGCGCCTGTTAAGTTCCTCCACACCTTTCCAGAAATTAATTAATTGGACCAGAGTCTCCAATATTTCAAAGAAACAGTAAGTGCTAAGGACTTTAGATCTAGATCAAGTACCTTTACATCCTTGCTCATTTCTGTGAAGAGGTTACACTCTCATAACCAGTTTGACACTCAAGATTCTCCTGGGGAGATAACTGGGGAGATTTTAGACCCCTAGTATTATCAATTACAATTATGTCTTTGGCAACACAAGTTCTCCAGTATTCCCTTTAAGGGGCAATGCATTGTTGAGCTATTTCTAAACAGGGTTAGGCACAAAGTGGCTTAATGCAGAAGTTTGAATAAAAACTTTGCAGATTTGGGAATATATTCGTTACTCTTATGATACACAGAAGGCTTAAATAACACAGCAAAACAGTAACAGCTCCACAAAAGCAGGGAACCCCTGTTTGCCTTTTTCTCCCATCTCTATTGTGGATCATTACTAAACCAATCTGGAAGTTCCTAGATGGCATTACAGGTCAGTGGCTCAGATTTAAAACACTTTGATGCAGCATAATTTGTATGCATCTCTGCAACACATATTAATGCTTGCATCAATTTCTGCATGTCACTTCAAAAGGCTAGCCAAATAAATTGATTTTAGGGAATGAGAGTGTTGTTTCTACTGTACAAGTATAGGAATAGAAACAAAGGGCAGGTTGATGACTTGCCCCAAGGCACAATAAATCTATGTCAGAATGCAGACAGAAGAACAATAGGCAAATATTAGTCTTGCACTAGAAATAACACTGATATAACTTTATAATGGCTTTTTAGTAACCAGATAACTACCAGCCAAAATAATACTCACTTTCTTCCCAACTTTCACCCAGCACAAAGAAATAGAGCCAGGTGGTGCTGGAGATCAGAGTACAGCATTGCAAATATGAAAAGGTACACCCTTTTTAATTCTTAGTCCAAGGGAAATTTCCAAGTCCTTCCTTTCAAATAGCATAGGTTTAACTACTATGTAACTTTCCACACCTGTTCTGCACTAGTGTCCCACAGCCTATCAATAATTAATACCAGGCACAAAATACAGCCAGAGTTTTAATAGGGATCCCTTCCCAGGTTAAAGCCTCTTTCCCTACAGCCTGCCCTGTTCCTAATGGTAGCTTCTCCTGACTTTATTTGAGCTGAAAGCAGCATCAAGCAGATTTACAAGAACACAGGTTTATACAGCAAGACTTACTGCAATTATTTTGAGGAAACATGCAGAGACCAGGTGACTTTGAGCATTTATCAAAGTGAAGGATTAAGAGGACCAGGGCTATAGCCAGATGGGATGGACAGGCACTGTGGGAATCTGCTCTGTAACATTTTTCCAACTGTCTTAATGAAAAGGTAAATCTTACTTAGCTTTCCAATGCCAGACCTTGAGTCACTGTTAATCAAATCTAGTTTTCCAAGGGAAATTTTAAAGATACTTTACATGAACAAATTCTACAATTAGAGACTGTATAAACACATCATCAAACAGCTCTTTAAGAAGAATGCAAAAAACCAGATTTTGTCAATGTTTCAGTCAGACGCTAATTAAGGAAGTATTCAAATGCCTGTCTTCAAGGATCACTCTTGAAAGAATATGGATTAATTCTAGAAGAAACATAAGATGCTACCCTGGCTCTCTAAGTGCTGTAGTGATAAGTGATGAACACTGCACTAAGAGCTGATGTGAGCTGTCTTCTAGTCACAGATTGTTTTCACTACCCTGTTTGAGTCAAACCAGTGCACTGCAGCTGGATCACATTCTACTGATGCCTTGGAGCAGCTACCTAGAACAGAGTAGGCTAGACAGAGTTAAGAGAATAAAATGGGTATTTATTAAAGGCCTTCAATAGGTACGCCTTGGGCAGTGTAAAAGCCTTGCAGAGGCCACACCTAAGATGGACAATAGTCCCCAGTTTTTCAGACAGATATAAGTTTGGTCTACTTGCATATCAGGGGTTAATTCTCAAATTACAGCTTCAGGTAATGAAGTCATATTCCCCCAGTTTGCTTCCCTCCAATTTGCTTTTGTTTATACTTTTCGGGACCTGAGGCTTTACAGTGTTCTTGGATCACAGGCCCAGAGAGATGGTTTTGTCTGACCAAAATGTGAAGACAGTAGCTAACACCTGATATGGAATTTAGAGCTATGCACTAATGCAGTATAGGATTTGAAAAATATAAAAGCTAAAATCTTAAAGCATCACTACCAACAGCAATAAGGACACTGAAGAAGTCAAGGATCATCTGTGATTTTCTGCCTCTTGTGAGAAGAACTCCAGGCAAATTGTTCCCTTTCTGGTAAATTTGAAAGCTAATGAATCATTAACATTCCCCACAGGTAAATTTGCAATTTCCAATAATGTCAACTTAATTCAGATTATGAGTGTATATTTGTTAAGTACAGGGAGAGGCATTATTTCTCTGGTATTTATTTTTCTACTGTGATTTGGAAAAGCCCGTTATTTACTCCAGCAGAAAGAAAAATAGAGTTGGCTTGCAGCATTGACACCTTGAGCCACTTTTAGTAAATTTAGCGAGGTTGGAAGAAACACAGCATTGCCTATCAAAAATATTTTTTTTCAAAATAAGTGAATCCACAAAAACTTAAACCTAAACTAAGCATAGTGCTAAATGATTCATTTGCTACTTTTAGCAGATATTCTCAGAATAGCCTTATCTGATTTACCTTTACATCAGAAGCAAAAAGCCCGAGAGCTGCCAAACTTTTAGCATTTGGAACTAATTGGCAGAAAAAGAAATTTTATGATAATATTGAACAGCCTCGGCTGCACAGAGGGTCAACTTATTTCCAGATCACGTTTAGAGGTGATAAGCACACAATCCCCTAATTTGGACTACAGAAAATTATGTATGCAGTATACAAGCACAAGATTACCCTGTTGCAAAGAATTACCAAAGTATTTTTGAAGAGTGAATGTCAAACATTTTTACCTTAAATTTACTAATGCAAGCTTTGAAAATGCAGTGTAAAGGGAAAGAAGATAAACATCATTTAGACTAAACAACTAAAGAAAAAACCACATTTTCTGAGAAGATGCAATTGCAAACTTAAGCAACAGGCTGGGGTTAACTCTCAAGTTTTCTCTCTGCTTATCACAGTGACCTACAGGTTGGCCTGATTTAGTTGAACTTGCTTCAAGCAGAGATTTGGACTGGCTGACCTCCTAGAAGCACTGCTGCTTTAAAGGAGGGACAGAACTCTTCATTCTGCAGTCACAAATCCTTCACCACAACAAATCTTCCCAATGCTGTAAAACAAAGCTATAATGTTATGTGGCAGAGGAAACTTGCCTTTTGTGTTGGAAACAGGAGATTACAGAGGATACAGAAGTCTCCATCTATTTTCACGGCTTCAGCGATTTTTCCTGTTCTCTTGTACCTCTGTATGCAGACAGAAAGACCTCCTCACAGTAAGGTGGAAAGCTCATGGATTTCATTCTGTTTCAGATCAGGACTCTTCCAAGAATGAGATCCTCTCCAAAACTTTCTACAAGAAAGACTCCACAGGGAATATAAAATGGATTTTTAAAAAAGATTTTGCCTGGAATGCTGTATCCAGCTCTGGGGCCCCCAAGGAGGATACGAACCTGCTGGGGTGAGTCCAAAGCAGGCCACCAAAAGGATCAGAGAGCTGGAGCACCTCTCCTATGAGGAAAGGCTGAGAGAGTTGGGGTTGTTCAGCCTGGAGAAGATAAGACTTCAGGGAGACCTCATTGCAACCTTCCAGTACCTAAACGAGGCCTATAAAAAAGCTCAAGAAGGATTTTTTACAACAGCATGTATTGATGGGACAAGGGGGAATGGCTTTAAATTGAAAGGGAGTACGTTTAAGTGATATAATAGGAAGAAATTCTTCATTACTAAAATGGTAATGCTCTGGTTCTATTACTCCAGAGACAAGGATGCTCCATTCCTGGAGGTGTTCAAGACTAGGATGAGCAACCTAGATGAATAGAAGGTGTCCCTTTCATATGGCAGAAGAACTGGACCTGG
The DNA here is from genome assembly GCA_910950805.1 of Acrocephalus scirpaceus scirpaceus. Taxonomy (NCBI): domain Eukaryota; kingdom Metazoa; phylum Chordata; class Aves; order Passeriformes; family Sylviidae; genus Acrocephalus; species Acrocephalus scirpaceus. The sequence goes on along the minus strand of OU383775.1, from coordinate 13,746,185 downwards.
GTGATCTTTAAGGTCTCTTCCAACCCAAACCATTCTATAATTAGATGAATTACTTATTCACTCTCTCCTGGCTTTTTTCCACCCCTGTTTTTACTTAAGTGTAGCAGCTGCGACTCCCAGAGAAATTACTTCTGGACAATAAATTGCCATATTGCTTGAATTTATTTGCAAGTTAACGTTACTGGATAATCTACTTGGAGAGGAATTTTTGATGCAGTATCTGCACACAAACTCTTCAATCAAGTTAGTACATAAAGAAATATATATCTATATATTTATGTAAAGTGTAGCAATTTGACTATGGCAAAAAAATAGTATGCTTATCATCATGAGGGTAACATGAATCTCTTAAAAATTATTCAATACCCCATTCTCTGTTGCTGAGAAACTTAAATATATAGATATACATATATATATAAACACATTTTTTTTCAGAAAGAATTAAAAAAACCCATCCAAGTCTTACCCGATCAATTCTTACCATGAAGTAAATTAAGCCTTAAAACAATATGCACAGTAAGTTAAGTAAGTTAATGCAAAATACCATTTATGAATACATAAAAAATTGCAGAGTGCTACCTGAGGGCTAGGGACAAGGTATAACAAGTGCAAACTTCCTCAGTTCCCTTGCATTTTGTCCAACACAGCCTGAACACAGTCCAGGTTGTGGGGTTTTAGGTACTGTTATGCACAAAGAAGGAAAGCAGGCATGAAAGCATAGGAAAAGCTGCTGTTTGATCACATCAGTTGTGTTTTGTGTTCACCCTGAAAATCTTAATGCCTTTAGATTACCTTATCAGCTATAAGAAAATGAGCAGTAGGCAAAAGATGCTAGGTTGTAGATAGAAATACATAATTATGTCTCAGATTACCCTTGAGAAAAATGCCTATTCTGAAAGACACTGAAATCAGCAAAATGTAAAACCTTGCATTTCAAGAGTTTCAAAATCTCCAGCTTTAGGCCACTCTTTCACAAATTCTTTACTTGCACATCGACAAAATAATAATGGAATTCTTAATTATATTACACCTTAATATTTTTAAATGTGCAGCTTCATTCATCAGTTCTACTAATAAAAGGCTTTTTTTGGACTGGAGCACATAGCCCATTTAGTCTAATGCTGGCAAGGGCTCGTCTCTAATGGCCCACCCCTTCCTCCTGCACAGAATTCTGTTCAGCTGGCTTACATGGTATAAAACATCATAAGGAAGATGACTGAAATTACTTCTGAGAGACATTTCTGTAAAAAGCCCATCCAATTTCCTCAACAGCATTACAGCACCATTTTATCTACATTGTGTGAGAGGGCTGACAAATACTATGCATCCTCCATAAGTTCATATATCAGAGTAATTTATTCCCCAAGCCTGATAAGAATTCCTAGGTAGTAAATGCAGGGGGGCAGCAGCAGGAGATCAAGGGAAAGTGAAGCAATCACTGCAGCCAAGTTTACATGGTAGGGAGCATTGGAAGGAAACATTTCTGAGAGCACCTCGTGAACTTGAGTGACAGTGTCAGGGAGCTGAATTCTGCAGGAATCCAGCAGTTCTACCATGTTTCTCTGCCATGCCATGCTTTAATCCACCATTTTTCTAGGAGGAAACTCAAATAGGCTTGAACTCCTTCCACCATTTGCACACCCACATAAACAAAAATACACTAGAGGTGTGTTTTTCTTCCTTTTCCTCTATTATTGCAAAAGATTATTTCTAGCTCTTTAATACTGGCTCTGGGAATTTTAAATGAAACATAAAAACATAACAGGGCTCTGGGAACACTGGTATCAAGTATTAGAAAAATGAAGAATGTGAAGGCGATATTGTTAATTTCCTGTTCATTATAATTTTTTTTCTCTATTTCTTACCTTTCTGGTTCAGGTAAGTATATTTTAAGGCACCTACTGGAAATTATGGTCCTCCCAGTGCTGTCACTTCCCAGAAGTAACATATATAGCAGTTTTACTCTAAGAGTTACCATATTTTAGGATTTTAGGATATCCTCCAACCACAGTATTGGAGGAATAATACAGAGACAGACTGATTTCTAAACAGTCAGTTAAAAAAACCAAGCCAAATTCTCTTCCCATTCCTGTAACTTCCAGTTATAAATGTTCCTGGCACACCTGCATGCATGAAGAAAGAATTCACCCTCCAGCACTTCTGTTTATTTGCAAAACATTTTTACTGCTAAAACAAAGATAAAATTTACCATCCAACTGAAAAAAACCCTATGGTTTAATAATCATGTGGAATGCAGCAGATGTATTTGTCTTTGTAATATTACATTAAAAGTAATGAGCAGATTTTTCCATATAGGATTCATAACAAAAAGAATCCACCGGCATATTCTCTAAGAGTGAAACATTGTTAAATAGCTCCAAATACATATTTTTCAAACACATATCAAGTGATGATAGTATATACTACATGGCTTTTCCATACAAATGTGTATCTCCAGAAACCAACTGCTTTCCTTCATTAAATCTTCATTGCAATTTCAAAAAAGTCAGTTAAGAACAAGATGAAATAATCTATTTTTAAGAACATAAACTGGGGAGCATAACACATTTGAATGAGGAGCAGCAAACTGGCCTGACTGCTGAAAACATGGACAACTGTGTTGAAATGGAAACTGCAATAAGCTGCATGACACGTCACAACATCATATAAACCTGTACAAACATGTCACAAAATGAGCTGCAGGTTCTCTCAGGTCAGCACAGTGTTCACCTGGCACTGGCCAAGCATGGGCTTCACACATCTTCACTTTCTGCACCATTCTTTATAACACAGAATGGCTGGCTCATGTTCATTTAAAGCAGTTTTGTCTTAAGGTACCCAAATATGAGCAACTAATTGCAGTAGTGAATTGTGAAATAAAATTCCATCAAAGCATGAAGCCATTAAACTCTGGGAGAACTGAGAATCAATATCATTTAAGACATATATAAAAGCAGGATGAGCACAGGCAAACCAAATCTCAGATTAGGAAGGAAATTCCAAAGGCTGAATGCACAAGATAGGTAATGCATGCAGCTGGTCTTCAGTTAAATTCCCTTCAAAAACCTTATTTGTGTTTAACCTGAAGCAGTGCTGAAAAGAAAGGGAGTACAATAAAAAGGCAAGGTTAAAAAGCAAGAATGAACTAAGATTGCCCAACAGATCCTTGTCATTGTGCATCTGAACATCACTCTGTATCCTAGGAAACACCAAGATATTGCAAACATCTTCATGTCTCTTCCTCAAGTTACAATTCAGCACCACTAACCATGTCATCATTGCTCATCTGTTCAAGACTTCAGGTCCACAACGTTTTTGTCATATTTAGCAAGGTTTCTCCTTAGCCACTTCTTGTTATGCCTTTCCTGTCCTCTTAGTAAGAGACTTACTTCTCTCAATTTTATTGTACATGAATACAGCAATACAGTCCTCTCCACACAAATCAGGAACAACCAGAACAACCTAGCAAGGTAAAGCACAGGAAACATAAGGTAGTTTTTCATCTCCTTCTCCTACAGTCAGCCTGCATTTAGACATACCATGTAAGTTGCATTCAGAATCTCTACTATTGCCCAGCCTCCTTGAGCTCTGTTCATCTAACCACACAAAGCAAAATAAAGATAGAATAAATAGGAACAAAATTAAGTAGACTGGGAAAGACTGTATTGGGCAGAGAACATATACTGAGAAGACAAAGAAAAAAAATTACTGAGAACTGAAACCAAGAAGGAGAGACAAGAATAAAGGAGGAACTGGAAGACAGAACACAAGAAACATTATATGCACATAATCACTAGGCATCTCTTAAAAGAATGCTGTTGCTATGCTACTTGGGGTTATGGCACTCTTCAAAATAAGATCCAATTGAACATATTAGTTCCAGAGAGTTGAATGTGTGACATTACACTTGAAAGCATTTGCATTTCTATTAATTTTTAAACAGGTTATTACCCGCACGTTCATTGTCCAAACATTCTAAAAGGGAAACTCAGAACTGATGGCAGATGCCTTACACAGAAAGCAACTTCAGAGTGGGTTTTCCTCCACCTCCTCTTTCACAAAGAGATAATCAAATTTTACTACCAAAAAAAAAAAAAAAAAGAATAAAAGTGGTTTTTCTTCCTACTACCAAGATTACTTTAGCCTTCAGCTAAAGTTTCTTCTTACCAATCAAAGCCACATACCCTGAAGATTCTCCCTCATTAGTTTGGCTAGTTTTTTGCAGAGCAGAACAAAGGTGTTTGAAGGTAACAAAGGTCTGATAAAGCTGAGAAGTGCAGATTAAAATATTGGATTCCAGCTAGTTTACATAAATTGGGGATCAGGTTGATATTTCATCAGGGACTGTGTGCTGAAGATTTTCAAGACCACCACAAAAATAACATTTCATTTTGTGGTTGTGTATACACACACACACACACATATATATATATAGTGGGTTTCAAACTAGAAATTAAGAAATACTTGCAATTGCCCTCACAAGGTACTTCGCGTATTCATTTTAAATGTAATTTCGTATAGATTTCTCTAAGGGTTAATCTAAATACACTTTGAACATGACTACTGCACTTTCTCAGCAGATCCATATCCCATGGGCTGAAGTTCAGACAACAGGACCCAAGAAAATAAAAGTTCAATTCCTCACTTAAACATACCTTTCCAAAACACAAGCCATTTTTGGGTGTCTTCCTTTCTCAGAGGGAAAGTGAAATATACCTAGATAACCAAAACTGACATAATGACTGTGAACCAAAAAAAAAAAAAAAAAGTTTTTCCGAGTTCAACGAGAGGGCTTCAAACAGGAGAGCAGTTCTTCTCCTGTCTCCTTTTACACTGCACTGCAGCATTCATTTGCTAACCTAGCAGTTAATGTTTTAGAACTTGTGGCAACATGATGTAAAAAATTCCAAAGACTCTGAAGGTTAATCAAAGAACAAAGGCAATAGAATACACACACACAAAAAGTGTATACCAAGACTGAAAATGGTTGTCGAAATTTCTGAGAAACAACAGGTCAGCATTTCCAAATGGTAAGCCAGTAATACAGTAACAATCTCCAAATGAATGCTCCCTGAATTTTTCAAAGTTTCCAAATTACTAAATCATAATAAAGGTCAGACTACTTAACTATCTTGTATGACATTATAGTCTTCTTTATATGAATAAATTCCTGCCCTTTTCTATAAAGTTCTTGTACAAAATCCACTATAGCCCAGAAATAAGGCAGCATTTTCATAGGAGCAGTTTTATAGGAGCATGTTTTCCATAGTAACTGAGGTTTAAATCAAGTATTCAGAATAGTACTTCATATATTCTCCCAGCATTAACTAGCTTTGCACCTAATAAAGCAAACAGCTCTACTGATTTCAGTAAATGTAGGGCTTGTTAATGGCAACTGGACTTCTGACCCTTCCCTTTGCTCCAGTTTCACTGTAAAATAAATGCTGAATTATAAGTATGTATGCCAATATCTAAAAATCCCACCAGGAATGCCAAAGGTACCTTAACCTGCACAGTGATTCTTATAAATACTAGACATTTTCTATTTTAAAAGCATATTTTCTATATTGCTTTCTTACAATACCTGAAGAATTTTTAGCACACTCAAGGGAGCTACCACAGAATACCCATTCTAATAACTTTTCCTCTGTCTGATAATCTTAAAAATCAGTATCTAAATAGACATAAAAAATAAGCTTTTGGCATATTCCCTTGCACTAAATTTACTGAACAATTCCCATTTTTTAAAACCAGAATACTCTCTCGCTCCTTCCCTAACTTGGAAGGACTTTTCTTGTAGCCTTCCTTTTCAGTCACTACTCCATGAAGTTTAAGACTTGCAAATCTGAGAGCTCAGATTGAGGAGGTCACCTGGAGACCCTCACTTCTAAGTCTTTATCAATCTGTAGTTCATACTTAAGCAGAGGAAATCATTCCTACTTCATTCTCCATAGAAGGGGGTTGCAAAAGAGAGATTGCAAGGAACCGCACATCCTCACAGGTGAGAAAGGCTCTAAGTAGCACAAACAAATTTTATGACACTAAAAGAGCTCTCTGTTCTCAATTCCTCAGTTACTTTTTTTCTTTATATCATCATTGCAGCTTTACTCTTCTCAAGCTTTCCAAAAACTTCCTTTTGGAAAAAGGAAGAACCACCTTTTAAACCAGGTGATCCCTTCAAAAACTTGAATACTAATAGCATTTGCAGTACTTTGCACTGAGTCTTTTCCACCTCATGTTTATATTTATTTCAATTTTAAAACTTGCAGATGACAGCATTTATTGATTGCCAGTATTCCATGATCTTAGTCTTCATTATTACTGTACAACCTAGAGACTAATATTATAAAACCATTTTTCCCTAATTCTGTGGGGTAGGTACAATCTACCATGTTCTTCTTTCATGTCTTTTTCATGTGATTCACAGTAGTTTTAGGTTTTAATTTACTATTGTTGATCTTAAGTTTCCATGAAGACAAACTAAAAATAAATACGTAATTCATAAAATCTGTAAACCTTGCTGCTGAGGCTTACATGGTTCTAGAATGTTGAGGTAATATCAAGAAGTGGTCTGGAAACTCTCATGGATTTGAAAGTCAATTAAACACCATGATGTCCACTGTTCAAGCCATTCTTCCCTGAGGGATAGATCATCAGACCCAGGAATCTTATTTTGAAAGGCTTCCCTACACATTGATCCTTTTATTTTTTTCTCTGGGTATTGATGCTGGACATCCCATTGGAAAAAAAAAAACCATGAAGGCTAGATACATTTCATCTCTGGCCCAATAAAGGCATCCTTAAATTAGAGAGCACAGCCTAGAATATGGTATTAAAAATATTTAAATCTCTGCTGGGAAAGAAAACACACACACTGTTGCATGGTTGCAGATATTTGTTGTCAGACTGACTCAAAGAGACATTTCTACGATCCTTTTCCCAATTATTATCTTAGCTGGTCATGCAACCAGCAAATCTGCAGAAAGACCCAGACTTCATGTTGTTACTTTAATTCACTTATCTCCTCTGGGTGGCCTTTATTTTGAATTTGTATGCACCACAATATTGGCCCAGTTTAAACTCCCTGAGTAATACTGCACAAGAGTTTCTAGCAAGATTAATGGGAAGTGGATTTTTTGAAAAACCTTTAAGTACTTTCTTTGTAAATGGCCACAGGATGCTTAATGGAATAAGAAGTATTTCTCACAAGTCAGCTCTTCTGTGTAGTTTTCACTACTTGAACAGAGGTCTAAGATACTTACATTCCAGAGGTTACATGAGGATTTTGCCTTAGAGCTCACTTTCTGCATAGGGAAAAGACCTCAAAAATAACTAATCATAGAATCATAGAATGGTTTGGGCTGGAAGGGACCTAAAACATCATCCAGTTCCAACTTCCCTGCTATGGAGAGAGACATTTTCCACTAGACCAAGTTGCTTAGATCCCCAGCCAAACTTGCTTTGAACCCTTCCCAAGGGATGGAGCATCCACAGTTTCTCTGGGGATGCTGTTCCAGTGCCTCACCAGCCTCACAGTGAAGAATTTCATCCTAATATCCAATCTAAACCTACACTCTCACTTTGAAACCAATCCCCTTGTCCTGTCACTACATGCTCTTGTAAATAGTCTCCCCATTAAGATATCATATCAAAACCATTTAATTCCTAAGGTTCATTTTCAGGAGTTTCCCTTTTTAAAAAAAAATTAGAACACATAAAAAGCAACTGGCTCAGTTGTAATTATCTCTAAGCAGAAGTATTTTAAAAAGTTACTTTGCAATGACATTGAACTGTGAAGTTGCCAATTTACAAGTATTTTAGGAAAATCCATACAATTAAAGTATCCCCATTGAAATGCTAGGTCTTCAGAATTTCAGCAAGTACATGCTCTCTCTGACATCACACCTACTTCCTAAATGATCAAGAAAATAAGAAGCAGCATCTCAGCCCCTACACCTTTATTTTCTTTCCACTCTCCTGAGCTCAAAAATGATTTTTCACTTCCATTTACTTACTAGTGTCTCTTTTAATAGAGAAAAGGGGAAAAAAAAGTTTAAATCATGAACATAATTTCCTTCCCCTATTAATTGTCATTCTCCTATTAATTAAATGAACTGTTAATCATTTTGGGATAGATATTTCTGTGACACGTAGCATGCTTCTGGCTGGCAGTCCCCTCACTAGAATCAAGAATGGATTGTGAGCACCAGAAATTTCACTACAGAGTCACAAATCTCAACAAGAAAGAACTACAGCTGCGTCCTTACAGTTATTTTAAAAAAAAAAATGTAAATCTCACATTCAGTAGTGCCTGGAAATCAATTTTAGAACATCTCTCCTATTCAGACACATGGAAAACACTTTTATAGGCAAGAAAGAATGGATTGATTTTTAGGCAAAAATATAGAAATCTGAAAAGCAGCTGTGTACTGGAATAAATCACACAAGAATTGAGAGTCTGATCTCCTGTGGTTTACTGTGATACAAACCTGATCTGGAATTCCCACATACACTTCTGTCTTCCAGCAGCAGAGGACCATCTCTTGACACCAACCAGTGATCAATTAGGTATATCACATGGCACAGAGCACATTTATCTAATGGCATTAGATATCTACATATCTACAAATTATCTACAGAGCACATTTAACTAATGGCATAGAAAACAACAACAAAAAATGTTTTGTTTTTTACTTCCACAGCCTTCTGAAAGGTCTTTAAAAATGTAAGGCTGTCAGACTCACTGCTTTCAAAGGAAAATTAGCTAATTTTAGTTTATGTTACACTCAAGAATGCATTTTATGAACTAATGATGGCTTTTACCAGAAGAAAATAAGCAGGCTCCATACCTTGACAGTAAACTTTCATTTGACCATTTTAGCAGAAAATTTCACTCACTGTACCATGTAACATGATATAATTGTCTCACATGAAATAGAAATGTCAGCTTCTGCTGTGTGGTCCAGGAAGATGAGAATTGGAATTCAGTTGCATAATGAGCTACTCCTACTAAAGAACTTTACAGCCTCCTGAGTTATATGTCAATATTGTTGTAAATGCACAAGGGAGACCAGTATTTACTTTAGTCTCTGACTGCTCACACAATAGGCATTTGTAACTCAGAAGAAAAACCTATTGGTGAAAACATTAAGGTGAGCTACAGCTTCCAGAGAAAAATAGGTGTCAAATACATTCATGATGTAACTCCAATTTGGATCATTCTGGAAGACCACAGGGTTCAATAAATTACAAGATGCACAAGTAATTCATCTTGGCTCAGAGCACCAGTCGCATTACCTCCTGCTAAAGAAAGATTCCTTAAGGCTAACAACATGCTCTTTCTTACCTCCTTCCCTGGTAGCAGAACGTTTACTTACAGGTAGATAATTTTTCACTGACTTCTAATTTCAGAAATGCATTCAATGAGCAAAAAAACAAATGAAGATTGGATTTTGTCTTGCATGCTTAGTCACCCAGCAATCAAATAAGCCATTGGCAAATGGTCTCCAAAAGAGCTATAGTCAACAGCAAAATGTTTAAATAACCAGTCCAGTCCTGGCAAGTTTGTAGGCATGTTTAAGAATTATGGGTTATCTGTTGTTTAGACTAATAAATACATTTTTAAAAAATCTCCATTTGCACAAAACTAAATTTGAACTTTATTTCAAATCTACACTCATTACTTTCAGGCAAATACCAGATTTTCTAGTATTAAGAAAATCTATTAAGAAATACAGATCAGGAAGGCCAGGTCTTGGAAGATTTTCAAGGACTTCAACCCCAAATGAGGTCATTAACTCCCATAAAGCCACAGTTTTACAAGCTGCCTAAGCAGATTCAGGAGTGTTTGAGAGCAGGTTGATCTGCCTTCACCACACATTCACAGCATCTTCTTTTCTCCTACACTCTCATCCTGCCACATGGCAACACAGGCCAATGAAAGGGCTGACCAGGCCAAGATTAAATGATGATTAAGAATATCTTTTTGGATCTTGGTCTGGTTCAAAGCTCAGCTACTTAAGGGAAGCAGCATGGATCTGCAGCCACTGCACAGTGGGAAGAGGAAAGCATTTCTTGGGCAAGAAGGCCCTAGCTGACAATTGTCATATTTTTAACTCACAGAGGCAGCCCAATGAAAGCAGCACTTTGGTAAAAGATGCATGGGGTTGTGATTACATGACAGGACAAGGCTACAGGTAAGTTATTGAAACCATTAAACTCTGCATTTAGTGAGCAGCTATGCCACAGACAATTCTGAGGGTAAGGTAAGTGATTTTTATCCCTTTATGCAACAGTGCCCAGTTTCTGAGATGATGGCCATCACAGCAAAATTAGTTTATAGATTTCCTCTGTCTCCTTACTTTACCAGGACAGCTGACTGAGAAGCTCCACTAGGTTATTCAAATGGTCTACATTAAAGGCATGACTCATTTTTCTTAAGCTAATTGCTCACAAGGGTGAACAAAGTAGAATGCATTTAAGGCATTTAATTTCTTGAGCAGTGTAAAGAGAACCATACCTGCTGACTCTTCAGTAAGGGACAATATGCTAGTTCATGAACACTTGCACTAGAATATAATTTACAATAAAAATTATGTGCTCACAGGCTCCTTTCAACACTAGCTTTAGAACTTAAGCAAAGATCCCAGGTTATATTGCATTTCTTGACCATCACATTTCTCCTAATTAGATTTTTTTTTCAAATCATTGTAACCAAATTGAAGTCAAGCAGTTACAAAATGGTTAATTGGCTAATAAAAGGAAGCAATGCAGTTGCTTCGTCTTTCCCCTCCTCCAAGTCTGTCAGTCCATTTTACATATAGTCGAATCTTCTAGTCATCCCTCAAGTACTACAAACCTTTCTACCCTAAGTGGTAGCAATTTGAATTAAAAAAAACCAAAAAACCTTTCCCTTTTTTATTACCACATTCTCTTGTATTGCATGTGTCTGTTGCCTTTGTCTTCTTCAAGCTCAAACAAGCTTAGCATTAAGAACAAACACTGCTTCATTGCATACATGTATAATTATGAAAAGTTTTAAGCAGTAGTTTTAAGCATTCTCCATCTATTTCTGGAGAATGCAGAAATCTGACCAAGCTAATAAGCATCCTGCACCTCTTCCACAGGTACTACTTTAACCCACTCCCCCTTCCACAACCTTTTCAAGCTTTATCACCAGATTTACTGCAGTGTTGTGGAAAGTGCAGAGTTCCACCCCATGCTTGCCATCATACAATCACTCATTAAAAAGACTTAGCAAACGTGTTCAGAATTGCTTTCAGAACATTTTTCCTCTCCCAGCTTTCCTCCTGCATACTCCAAGGAAATGAATCTTTTCAACACCTAGAAATTACAGTAACTTTGCCAAACCTCCATGCTCCAAGATCCCCTCTGTGCAAGAGTGCCTGAAGTTAGTATAGCATCTAGCTCCCTCTGGGTGCTGCTCCGGCACTCCCCAGCAAACCACTGAATGGAGACAGGAAAGGAGGTAGAACAGGAGAAGGATAAAACTCCTCTGTCTCTTTTCTGCACTTGTTGTAATTAAATCTTAATATTTTGCCTATAACTGAGGCAGGGGTAATAAAATATTTGTTTTATTCCCTGAAAACATAATAGTTCTGTATGAAGTCACTCAAGATTCACATGTGACCTCTTTCTCGAACCCCCAAACTTAAAGAACAAATATTCATCCTCAATCAGATCTAGAAGCAACAGTGAAAAAAAGGACTTACAACTGAAACACTTAAGCATATTTAATTGCTTTTTTCTTCCTTCTCATCTAAACAACATTTAATTAAACGCTATGACAAAGGAGAGGTGAACACTTAAGCAGTCTTGAGCAGCTGGTTATGCAGCCTCACTCTTCTGGACCTGGCAACAGGTAATAGCTGTGAGGGTTACCTGAGGAACAAAACCATTTAACTGGAGATGGGAAAGGGACAAGTAAGTTCTTAAAACATTATCACAATCTCTTGTTCTGGTCTCTAAATATAACTCCTTTCATCTGTGTCTTATCACACTCACATGGAAATGAGTAAAACTTACATTTAAGCACTATAACATGTAGGCACATGTACACATTCACCCTCCTGCAGCACATTCTTGTATATCCTTTGTTCTTTATTTCCTTTTCAAATTCCAAGGAGTTTATCACCAGAAATCTTTATATTGGCTTCAAAACAGAGTAGATAAAATAACTGAATAAAGATACCTCTTCCATATTAAAATGCAGTTTTAAGCATTTCAGAATCTTCAGATCTTCCACCTTTATTAGGCAGATTAGCATTATGCTTATTAAAGCTTCAGGATGTCTTTGAATTTTTCTTGCCTTTTTTTCCAAAATGACCAGAATATTTTTCATTGATATGCATTAATTTTCAACATTCATTTCATACATATTGAGCCAAGTTTTTCAAGTTGATCAAACATAAACTAGAGACATCAGTTTTGCTGCCTTTTTAAGACTCAGACAACCCACGGTGTTTGCAAGGCAATCATTCAGAACCTGAGAGCATAAGAAGCTGCAGAATCAGAAGACTGGATACTGTGGCTTCCTCCATCCCTTCTTTTTAAATTTAGATTATTGGAAAGATCTAAAGAAAAATCATGACATTATAAGAAATACTGCAGTGGCTTGAGAGCTTGGGGTTTCTTGAGGAAGGGCAGAATGGGACAGACATGCTATGTCTGTCTTGGAGCTTTATGTTTTAGTTTCTTGCAGTTTTTTTATCATTTTGTCTACCCCCCCCCCTTCATTTCCTTTTTTTTAACCTTTTTGAGTCCTGTGTCCCTGTTTCAGATGCTGTCAAGAATCCCCACTTTCTATTACAAGTAAACACAAGCACAGAGGAAAGGTTTCTGTCCTTTTCTGGGGACTCATAAGCAACACAGTGTTTTTGAAGAGTCATGATGCAATAACCTTAGGTCTCCATGCAAATAAATAATGTATTGCTGTGCATATAGAGGAAGACATGTTCCATTCAGGATGTATCCTTTTACAACTTCAGTTAATGGCTTTTGGGATCATCATTAGAACTGGACAAGAACAGCATTTTGGAAAGATAAAAGCCATTCAGGACTGAGTCAAATCTCTTACACCATTTCTTAACAAATTACAAGTCTTGCTGTGAAGAACTATAATGCACCTCCAATTTCAATGACAGGTGTAAGACCTAATGGAAAAAAGAAAAAAATAAAAAGGCTCTGACTATGGCATTTACTCAGCTTCCTTCAGCATAAGAAAGGAGCAGAGAAAAAGCAATCTTAGACATCCAAGAGCCCTTTAGGCTCTTACATACCATATTCATGGACAGGAATCAGAAGTAAGGCCATATTTGACTATAGAGTATTATAGCATAATCACACAGTTTGTTATTCTTGAATAAGTCTTCCAGATATCTGGTATGTTCCTTAAAATTTCATGGAACTTCCTTTCCACCACTTCACTACCTTACTCCTTTAACTCTAGAAAGACTTTTTTTTTTTTTTACAAATGATTGGATTATTGAAAATTATTAACAAGAGGGTTTCAACACCATCATGTCACATAGCATAGAAGACAACATGGGACTAGAAAGGACATCCTGGTTCACCAATTTCACCCCCTCATGTTAGAAGTAGTCCACTTACTTTCCTTACTATAGGGAGGGCAAAATTTTTCACACAGGAGTTCCTTATAACACTCCAGTGGTCTTAACAGTTCATAAAGATGGAAAAAAAGAACACTAGTGCAAAATTCTCCACTCCATCTTCCCAGTTTGTCCTTTCATTACTTAGTCTATGCATATTTATTACAGAAAGGCTTTAAAGTGAGTACACTACTAGATGTTCTCATCTCAGCATCCACTTGCAAAATGCAAAGTAAAGGTACTGTCCAGCCCTCAAAACCCTGTCTGCTTTTATGAGTCAAAAAAAAAAAACAACTTAGAGTTAAAAAGATGTCTTCAAGGCAAGATATTTGAAAGCTCTTTTCCCATAAATACCCTGGCTTCCATAGAAGTTAATATTTCAGAGGCAGAGTGCAATTAGTCATCAACAGCATGTTTTCAGTCTTCTTTTAAACAGGTTCTTTTAAAAAGCCACTACCCCACAACAAGGGTAGAGACCGTTCTGGATTGCCCAGTGCTTTTCTCTGTAATTTGATACATACCCTATCCAGTGAAGACCATCTCACCACGAGACACTGGAGAGACTCTTTCTTCAAACAAAAATAATGCCTGGAAGTATGTAAGGTTAAGTTTTCCTAAGCCTCAAGTTCATATAGATGAAGTGTTTGGAATCAGTCAGCTGGCTCCACATTGAAAATACAGATTTATTCTTTTAAAGGCTGCTTGGCAAAAGATGTTCAGAAAAACACCACAAAATTCTGCTTCAAAAGTTGTAAGAACAGGAATTATCAGCAGGAATTCTTGTCTATTTATTAATACAACAAACTCAACAGAGCTTTTTTATACATTTAGTGTTGCTATGCAAGCATTTTGAAGGGGTTTAAGTGCAGACACACCAGGTATTGTTTTCATGATTAAAAGCTCTGTGTTAGTTTGAATGCAATATTATGCTTGCAGAGTTTCTATGTATTCCTTTCAAGAAGTTAGTAAGTAAAGCACATAAGTCATAAATACTGTTTTGATCTTGGTTGAATCAGCAGAATGGTTTAAAAAAAAAGCCAATTAAAGACATTCTCCTCTCAAAATCATGTCTGAAGTTTAGTTTCTTTAATTTTTGCAAATAACCTATCAAATATCAGAAGCAATCTAAGAGCTCTGTATTAATGAACAGTATGAGAACAGCCTAGATATAAGCTGATAGCATAGCAACACAATATCATATATTCTGAACTGTTATTACAAAGTTAGCAGCAAACCTACATATTATACTTGTAAAACTTTTGTGCACATGGTATTTTAAGACCCTGTTTTTAAGGTACTTCCTATCTATGAAAATGCAAAGCAATTACACCTCTTTACCTATTACAAAGGGATATGAATACAGATGCACTCGCTCTGCATATAGAAATGATCCTTATAGAAGAAAAAGCTGCAAAAACGGGCAAGGCAGAAAGGAGCTTCAGGTAAAGAAGGTGCATTCATCGACACAGAGATAGAAATCCTTTGGGAACAAAGATGGGGTGAGGCAAAACCACATCCAGCAAGGGGAAATACAGACACAAACCACCATCCTGGTCATTGCCAGGCATCAAAATGCTGTGTTATATGACAGTGACAAATTATTAAGGGTAGTAACTTTAAACTTGAATGGCCAACTTCACGTCACTTACATGACAAACCAGCTACACAAGCAAGAGCATTTGGAAGTGCAATAAGCATGCCAGCAATAAGCAGCCAGTATCACTATTAGGAGTTTGTATCCTTTTATTCCCAAAGGATGCTCTACTGGCATTCACAGAGAACCCTGCTAATGAATTCTGGAGAGCAAGCTAAATCTGCAGAGCATGGTATTCTCTGCTCCCTTTCTGATCAGGCTCAGTAAAGACTTGCTGTCCAAAAAGGACCTAGAAGCCTGGATGTGGAAGTAGCAGAGCAGTGCAAAGCCAGAGGTTGTAAATGACCATACTATGATGTCTACTCCAATTACTATGAAGATATTGTACATTTACTTCCATTCAAGTACTTGTTATTCATTCAGATGTTTCTCTTGATAATACTGAGATTTAAATAGCATAAATTTAACTGCACAAACAAAGGTGGAAGATTTTGGTTGATTACCATAGCTCAGCCATCACTTTCAAGCAACAAATCATAAGGCAAGATTCCCCAGAAAAAAAACACCAAGTACTCTGGAGCCTGCTTATCCCTAGCACAAGGAAAAAAAAAAAAAAAACAAACACAAAAAACCACAAACCAACAACAAAAAAGCTGACAGGGCACTTAGTGACTGGTGGAAAATTAATTTGGGTCACTCTACAGTACTGTTGCCATGGCAACCGCATGCCAAACGCAGTAGGCATGCTCTTCATCAATATTAATATAACATCAGCTATTCTTCACAAAATTCTAATCAATGTAAAACAAAGTACATTTCATAACTAGATGTATATTAAAATAAAACTTGTATCACCATTCAGCTCTTCTCTGTCAAGGAAGGAAGAAATGTCATCACCTCTTTCTTGTGCATACAGTAATCTGTCACATCATCTTACTTTCTTGAGAAAATTTCTGCACCTAAATGTCACAGAAAAACACACACATCTGACTAGAAGTAGCAGGGGAAGGGTCAACCTGAAGAAAGTTTTGTTGGTTTTTTTTTTTCCTGGATGCATGAATTTAATACCTGTGTTTATTTACAGTAAAGCTCTGGGCTAAAATCTAAATTCAGTAACACCAGCTTAAACCAAAAGAAGTCTACTGGCTTTACACAAATAAGACACAACTTTATCTGATCTCTTTTTCAAGCATTTTACAATCTGACCTCAAAAAGGCACACTTTTGACCAGATGTGGGAAGAAGCTAATGCCTGAAGCAAAGAGCATCTTTTACACATACACACCAAACCTCTTAGCCTCCTTTTTTATCCTGATTCTTTATTTTTAGGGTGAACTTTTGCTGCTTTAGAGTCTGTTTTAACTCTTAAAACTTAAATGTGGTTGAGCATTAAGACTAGACCTTTCTGTCAGCTACAATTACATCACAAAACCAAAAATGCTTGAGCTATAAAAAAAAAATAGAATTTGTAATTTTACTCCCAGACAATGTAAGACTGATTTAGTTTTAGATCTTACTCCAAAGATAGTAGAAAGTAGTATACTTATATAAACATATAAAAATAAAGAAATTCTTGATGCTACACATATCACCACACCAAAACCAGAGGATATCCCACTCACCATAAAAAAAGAGATTATTTCCTCATTACCACTAACTATATCATACAGGTATTCAGACCAACATAAGACCATTTTACTGGCATTTTACTTTTCACAGTATGGCTACACCCCACAGCAGGCTGGTTAAAACAGACTTTTGCAAGAGATGACCATCTTTGAAGCCTCTTAGAACATAAACTGAGATGCCAGAACACCATAATGGTGGGTTAGCATGAAAGATTGCAGCGAGGATGGGGCTTGTTCAGCATTTATGGTACTTCAAAATATCACTGCACTGAAGGCAACTGGGTCACTTGACGTTTCACACAGCCTGAATGTGATTTTCGGGTCTGGTAGCCTCCTTCAAGACAAGTTTGTAGAGTACACAGTTGATTGAATCAAAAAGAGAGGATTTTAAAATGGATCTCCACCTTCTCTTGACTGTCTCAAACAAAAGCCCTGGTTTTGAACTGTAAAGTCACCAAATGGCTGAAACTGATGTTGATACTTAAAACCTGTATTGAAAGCTTTGTATTTGACAGAGCTGCCCCAAACTGTAAAGCTGAAATAGGACAAAACTTCATCAGTCTTTGGTGTTAGACCAGGCATCAATATGCCCCCATATTACAAAACAGGTTCAAGGGTTTTAATCTGCATTAAAAAGTAAGAGTCCCAGTAGCTATTCCAAGTATGCTATTAAGACACAGCTAAATGAAGTGTTCAGTTTTTTATTTATTTTACAGGAGCTTGAACACCAACACCTCAAAAGATGTTCATTTTCCAAGTAAAATAATTGAAGAGTCTATAGTTCCTCCTAATTCTTGAGGGCCAGAGATCAACTACAAGATTTATTTTCATTCCCTCCTTTTTGAACACAGATAACAAAACAAATTTTCAACTTTTCATCTTTTTCAAGTAATTTGGTTCTGTAATAAAGAGGATATCATCAACAGACTTGCAGAACTTGTCCCAGTATTTAAGTGGTGCATTTCAATATTTGGTTTTCAAAATAAGGTGGTCAGAATTGTGCTTGGTTTGTTGTGTTTTATTCTTGATTAAACACTAAGAGGAGAAGATATTGCAGATCTGTATTGCCAATCTGCCATCATCTAACAATAGATACACACCACAGAGGATTGTAAATAAAAAAAATGAGTTGTATATTAAATATCAAACATCTATTAGCTGTACACAATACTTTGCATCTAAAAATGGTTTAATTTTTGTGTATTTTCCCCCCTTAAAAATACTCTTTGTATCAGTACCCACTTAATAAAGAAAGAACAGACTGCAGAGCACATACAACTCAGAGCTGGAGAGAGTCAGGATGTCATTCTAAATCCCAATTTCAAATTTAGATTACCACCCTCTTAAGAAGAAGCATCCTAGTGAAACAATTTTTTTTTTTTTTTGAAAAAAGCACAGAGTTGAAGACAAAAACCTTGGGTTCAAAACTAAAGAGGCAAAGCAAATTATATAAGCCATTTCTAGTGAAACAGGTATCAAGTGGTCATGGCTGATATACTGCACTCAGGTTTTGCATTATTTGGATGAAAAAGATGGTATTTTCTACAATGAGATTATTGTCCAAGTAGATTGCTTTCAAGGCTGTTTAATTATTTCATAACCACAATAGCTTGGCTTCTTAGGATAAGCAAATAATGTTTTGAGCTCAGAGAAGTTGGGAACAAATAGTTTCAATTCAATAAATTCTTTATCAGCATGAGAATTTTTTAAACTCACAAAAAGATGATATTCCCTGAACCTGCCATTATGAGCCCTTACAAGAAAAACCACCAGAAGAGACCAAAGTTTCAGTTCTAGATTCTCTAACAGTTCCTTATTCATTCCTTGTTTTATGGCTAGGAGATACATATCCATGTATTTCAAGTTATGCATTTGCCACATATGGAACTACAAACAAACAGCTAACAAATCCAGATTCATGGTTTAGCTGGCAAGAATAATGATCTGAAAAACAAAAATGCCCTTTTCTTTCCACAGAACAGTTTTTAGTATTCAGATCTAAAATTCAATTTAGCTAACCCAGCTGACTGGAAATCATTCACAGGCAGTATTGCTGTCCTATCCCCTAAATAATGAAAATCCTATGCTCTTCATTGGAGGTGCTTTCCAAAACCTCTTTGTTGAAGCTGTTACATTTCCACACTGAAGCACTGAGGAGTTGAAATTAAATTCAAGTCCTCCATGGCAACAGTATAATTTGAGACTATGTCTGTCATATTTTATGTGAACCTTCTTACAATTAAGCAATTTATATAAGAGACCCAGGAAGGATGTTGCACTCTAAGTTAACAGGCACCTTCAGACAAGGAAGGCAAAAAAAAATCCCAATGTCTTGAAATCCTATCAAGTTTTAGTCTTGGCACCCGTGAATACTTCAGCATCTGAGGTGAGTCAAATTAGGACCAGAAGCACAACATAAGGCAGTGAAGGAACATGAGCATTAGAAATTCAAGCTCTCAGAGACTTCTGCCATATGCAAGATTTGAGGCAGTTGAGAACTTGATGGTTTAAATTTGAGTTTCAGGCAAAGATATTAAAACTCCCTAACAAATATCTTATAGGTTTCAATGAAATGAGTTTTTCTGTACTGCAGAGACCCAAAGATAGTGAATATCAGTATTTCAGAGGGCTGATATGAAAATAAGTATAGTACACCTTATATAGTGCTCACTAATTTTGATCAGAGGGTATATTCAGGATGAATAAGCTGTCTTGAAAAGTAACTGCAACAGTTGAGAGGTTTCAACTGGAAGCAGCATATATTTTTGAGCAAATCCCTTTTAGTGGTTCAGAAGACAAAATTCTAGAAGGAAGAAATAAAATCCAAACCTAACTGACATCTGGTACTTACATTCAATATCTCAGGACAAGCTTAGCATATGCAATGTATCCAATAACTACGTTACAGATTCTTTCTGATGAAAGTGAATAAATCTAACAGCAAAGTTCCACCCCAAATCTAGTGCAAGACTTGTAGCTCAACTGGTATTGATTTCATTTAAGCAGTGGAAAGGTGATGTGCAAACCCTAAGAAACATCAAGATGTTTCATGTTTCATCCAATTTGCTTACTACAGTGCTTTAAGCTCTACATGAATAAAGAAAAACTTTACTGTGCTCAGCACAGCATCTTTTCCATATTATCCTACATATTGGGGGGAAGAGGAGATGGTTAATAATTTAAGCACAGAGAACAATTTAGTGCTTAAATTGGGAACTGAGTGAGTGTCTAGTAGGACCTTATTTACCTGATGCCGGGGCAACTGTCAGTAGCTCATCCTGCCCCTTTGTTTCCAACTGGAACTTCCATAGCCAACGGCACCTCCACAGTCACTAGCTGAAAACAACTTTTGATGTTCCTCACCAGCAGTAGTCGTCAAAACTTCAAGATCCTGCCCTGTATCACTTACTTATTCAGACAACTAGCTTGAAAACTGTAAGAACAATGAATGTGTTCATTGTATTTACATAATTAGTGACCTTATTAACTTGGCCCCTTAGACAATAAATCCTTATCTTCACTCTTCTTCTCGAATTCATTGCATAAACTACTTAGCATAATTATAGTTTAGCATAGTTGTAAAATCCTAACTCCACTGTAGTTCAAGGCCTGCTGGCACACAGATTATGGGTTTCCATTCCAGAGGAAAAAACCTGGTGATAAAAAGCTAACCTGGACTGACACCTGCCAAGAGACATACCTGATTTTGAATCAGAGTTCAGATAAACAACCATTTATTTTTAAACAAAACTTTAATACCACATGAACTGGGGAAGCACATTTCCTCCTTCATAATTTTAATTATAATACTAATGTTGATACTATTAATGATATAAATAAATACATATCAAAGATGCTAAATTCTGTATGAAAGCACCCATAAAAGATACCATTACATATAAAAGCCATCAATAATAATAAAATTTTTTTAAAAACCCTCACTGTCAGGCTCCTATTAAACAATCAATGCCAGTTAATGGCATATTATTAATTTATACCTATTCAAGAGATACAAAAAAAATAATGTTATAGATACTTTGTGATCAGCAAACCCAACACAAACCCGCCTTAGTTTCACGTTGGGTTACTCTCTTGAATTTTACAGCTACTAGTAACTGAGGAAATAGAGAGAGCACATTTATTCAAGTTTCGACAAGTGATTATTATATGTATACAGGAAATATTTAAAAACTGTAGCGGCGCGTTTTATACCTTTTTATTTATTGTTAATATTAATAAGTTCTGTAATGGTTTTTCCCAAGTTCCCCCCTGTATTTCTCCCCATTTGGTTTCCCCCTGCCTTTGTTCTCCACAGCCTGTCACTCTCTGGGAAGCCTCTCCTCTCCTTCCAGATTGTTCGGAGAGACTCGGTCCCAGATTGGAGCAGGTTGGGGAATCCCCCACCCCTTGTTTCCCATTCGCTGTCTGTGTGACATCCTCATTTCCCTGATAGGCTTTCCCTCTTGCGTCCACTCGCTTCTCCCAACCCTGTATAAGCTGTAACCACGCCTCTGGGGGAGACACTCTTGAGAGAGGCTCAGAGTGAGAAGCATGGCTCCCCTGTGAATAGCAGGTGACAATAAAAACCATCTAGCCACAAAGTAGCCTCCTCACTTCCTACCTTCGTCAAGCCTCACCGACATCTCTCGTGCAGCTCTGACCCACCGGGGGGGTGGTAGCCGGTCCACCTGCTGCTACCAACCGAGTTTGGAAGTATCCCGAGCCAGGGCTAGCTGGGAACAGCTGGAAGCCACTTTCCAGCCGGGCTCGAGGGATATTTTCAAAAAACCAAAGGACACTACACTGTCTTGCAATACCAGTGACAACTAAAAAACTTGGACACAATTTAGAGGATGGTGCAAAGATATCTGTGCCAAGAAGCTTCAAATCAAATAAATGTAACAATAAATTTAAAGTTAATTTATCAAGGACATATACCAAACTGAATCTAATAGTTGTTAACAGGAGAATTCTGATCAATATAAGTGATGTCAAGAAGGTATAAAAATTTTTTTGCAGTTGTGTCCTTCATATTGCAGCATGCTCTTATCAAAGATCATTAAAACACTTAAGATTAAAATCTTACTGGTTTTTGCATTATTTACAAAACTATGTAAGACAGAGCAGCTGCACAGACTAACTGCCTTAAGAGCTCATTAATAAGCAGGAAAAAATCCAAGAGAAGTTTTATTTAAATGTCATATTACTGAAAGGACTACAGGTAAATTTTCACAACAGACAATATCAGTCTCACATGATAATAAATCGGGCCATTTCAAGCAGTTAAAACTACAGACATTTGTAACAAACCTGCTCTGCACAACTACTGTGTGTAGTAGTCTCAGTTAAAGAAAGCATTAATAGATTTCAAAAGCGGGAACATAAGTTTAATTTCAGAGACAACAATGGCAATTCCAGAAAACACTCTGAAACCAATAACTCCTCATCCCCACACCTGAATCTTATTTTCCTAATGAAACTTAGGTCTGCTCACATTACAAGGTTTACTGGGTAGCGCCTGTGACACCAAAACCCATCATGCAGTGTGGAAATGGCAGGTCCAGCTACCTTAAAGTTTGTATTTCAGATCAGGGGGATGCTTTTCAGGTACCTCTTCCAGTAATCCCTGTATACAGGTCCCCAAGAACCACAAAGCACATGCCTCTGAATTAAACCCAAAACTCCACTCCAAGGTTGCTTCCAGCACATCATGGGAGCAAACGGGCATCCAGTCCACTCTGAAGTCACTCTGAAGTTTGTCACAGATTTTAAGAGGTTAGATAACTGAACCTGTATGCTCCACATGCAAGGTCATCAGGTCTGACTGCTCTGCTCTCCATCTACTTATCCACGCTGCCTGGGAATGGTGGCATGGCCCAATTAAATGAGGGATCTGGACCCAACCAGCTTCTGCAGAGGCATAGGACACTATTTGTTCCTGCATATGTTACAAATCTGCATTAGGGAAATGGCTACAATCATGAATTTTCATCGTTACCAGTGAAAATTGTTTTATTTCTGCTTCACTCACTAAGAACAGAAAAGCTGGATTGGTGTTATTTGCTCACTGGATTACAAAATAATCAGGGGATATGATTGTTATGTTTGGTACCATGAATCCTACAAATTATCAGAACTTTCAGATAATCTTTTTGTTTACAATATGCTACAAATAATGCAACTTTATAGTAATAGCACCAAATTAAATTGTGCCAGAACCAGCAGATATAGCACTCCAGCTACAAAAATGCACAAGCATTAAGAGGAAAAAGAGAAAATTATTTGAAAGAAAATTTGAAATAGTACTTCAGCAACCATTGACTTTTCATATTTAAATACATTACTTTTTCTGGAAATAACTTTGTGCTGATATAACAAGCTCCTGTTTAATCTGCAAGATAAATATGCTAGTTTAATACAGTTATAAAACATAAATAAGAAAGTGTACTGTAATTACATATTTATAAACACACAGGAGGCAGCTTATGCCACTGCAAACTGCATTTATCTGCTGACTCAAATGTTTTGCTTGCTGAGTAGAACATAACAGTGTTGCACAGGTTGCACTATCAGTGTAACATTACAGCTTGAGCGAAGAAAGCCTTTTGCAATCAAAGAACCCAAAAATGCCATTTGCACTTGATGCTGAGAGCAGAACAGATCAGTCACGTATGAGTAACTCTGAATAAGAGAGGAGATGAAGCAAAACAAAAATCTACTTATACCATATTAACAGAATTTGATTCCTCAGGTGTTTACAAAAGGTAACAATCTGTACAGAAGTGAAAAACTTTTATCCAGAAATTCAGCTAGTGATGCCACAGGATTAAGAGCTGCTCTATTTGCTTCAGCATATCACCAATGTGCAAGAATGGGCAGCGGAAGAATAGCTTGATTTGCCTGACAAGACAGTTGTGTTTTAAATTTCTATTTTTGCTCGCTCAGAAATTTGTGTTTTATTTTATTCAGAAAATAAGTCTGTTAAATGTAAGCCAACAGAAAACAAACTGCATTTATGAAGTCTAATTCTATGTTCTTTAGACAAAAAAAAAAAAAAAATCCCATTTATTTTTCTGCTCAAACTGGGGGATCAAGAGCTGTTTTTGCAGCCTGTATCTGTTAAAATAACTTCCAAATCACTGATCTCAGATTTGACTTTCTTCCACATGCTGACTCAAACTTTCATACAAAATACAGGACTGCAATTAAAATCCTCTTATTCACAGGCTATTAAAATTTAACACAAAATATTCACAGTCTATTATCAATTCTGGAAACACTAGGACTACAGAAATCTCACGAAGTTTGAGAACTTTTGCCAGAGATTTCTGTCATAATTCAGAGCTGTAACACAACAGTGATTGAATAAGTTATGATTTTAAATGTCTCATTCAAGTCTAGCTGCTCATAAAATGTTCCAGAGCCTCCACAGCCTTCAGTTTTCACAAAATACCTTTTGGTTTCAAATATCTTTGGGGTTTCTTCTCCTCAGCTTTGCATTCCTTTCCTTTCTTCTTGATATAATATCCTGATAAATATTATCAGCAGATACTCCCAAATTTCACTGAAAAAAGGCTTTTTAACTAGAATCTACCACTGGTCTGTTTTTGATATTACATAAGGCTATACAGTCACATTCAAAATGGGAAAGTGATCTAACAACCTCACACTGTTCACAATTTTTGCCCAGTACAAAGACACAGGGCCCTTGAATGAAACAGAAGCAAGAAAAAGCAAGAGATAATTCTTCACACAGCTCACAGTTAAGGTGTGAGTGAGCCACTTTATTTCAAACATGGATTAGAAAAATAAATGGAATAAAAACTCAGCAATCAAAACCAGATATCACCTGTCACTCAGGAAACTACAAGCCACAAACACTTAAAACACCCTGGAGCGGTCTTAATTCATGCTTACCTGCACTGATGCACTTTCTGGAATCATCCAGGAATAGGTAGCAGGTAGAAGAGACTCATAACACATGTGAGCATTGTTCCTTAGGTCAGTCATAAGGTCACTTAAATTAATCCAAAGCCACACCCCACACTATTTATAAAACACCAGATACCCTCCTTAAAAAACCACTGATGTCCTCACACCTGGTGAAGATAGTGCACCTCTAAGTCCAATCTTTACAAAAGTATTTTGCACATCCCCACCTGAAATGTATCTACTCCTGAGCTGGTTGCAGCTGGTATGAAGCTGCCTCTCAGGCACTGGGGATGAACCATAGGAAAGGAGAGAATACAGAATAATTTCCTTGGTGTTTTGTCTTAGACATCCCTTAAGTTTCACCATCAGGTAGTACTTCAAGTACCCACACATTGTGCTGTACCTTGAGGAGAGGAATGAGAAGTACAAAGACATTTACTCCGATTGTTGACAATACACATATACTGCAATATACAGGCAACAATTTTATGACTGTTGTGGGAACAAGAGCAGCCAGGTAGAGAAACAGACAAATGAAACTCGTTATGATGGAAGATTTGCCCAAAGCTTTTACTTCGCAACCCCAAAAACTGTATTTAACTTCTGAGATCAGAAGGCACTTTCAAGGTTTGTTTTTTGTTTGAGTGTCTTGGATTATGTAACAAAAAAAAAAAAATGTATTCTATTTAATCTGTTGAAAGCTCTTGGGGAAATGTGTTCTTTTTCTTTATCTCTTGTAAACCCCAGGGGGAGAGGGGCAGATGCCTTGTGATAATGGCCCAGCCATTAAAACCAGGTGTGGCAGTGTTTCTTATCTCTTTTACCACCTGTCCATCCTCCAGGGAGATATCTTCTGCTAATGGGCCATTAAGGCTCATCAATGACATGACAAATTACATCATCCCATTGTGAGATGCTCCACCCAGTGTTGGGCAGGGGGACAACCTTTCCTACCTAGATAGAAACTGAGACTCAGGAACAGCAGGCATCTGGGTTTTTTTCCCACTGGAGGAAGACTGGACCCATCTCACTACCACTGGACTTTCTACAGGATCGTCTCTGCTCCACAGAACCACATTTGTTACTCCAGGAGGATTTATTTGAACTGCTTCCAACACCCTGACCAACTGGGTGTCAGGTCATATCCCTGACCCTGTCAGGGTTTTACCAGGACTTTTGTTTTGCTTGCTTAGGTTTTTTTTTTTTGTATTACTACATTTGTATTTTTTTTATATTCCTAGTAAAGAACGGTTACTCTTATTCCCGTATCTTTGCCTGAAAACCCCTAATTGCAAAACTATAATAATTTGGAGGGAAGGGGATTTTCATTCTCCGTTCCAAGGGAAGCTCTAGCTTTCCCTGGCAGACAACTGTCTTTCAAAACCAAGACATGGGGTTTTTGTTTGTGTTTGGTTTTTTGGTTTCTTATTTTTTTTTTCTGTGTCTGGTTGGGGTTTTTTTTGTTTTGTTTTTTCCCAAAATAAAATAGATCTCCAAAAGAGTTTCAACTACTAAAAGTTCAAAACTTCCAACAGGCACACTTTAGGTTGTGTCAAAAAAGAAAATGCAGATAAGTTAAAAAAATTATATAATTCACAAGCTAATAACAGAATAACAAATTCTCTTGGAGGGAGCAGAATTAATGTTTAAGTTTGCAGATTTTAATGCCTGAATATCTTAGCCCTCTAATAGATTAAGTTGCAATGGTCTTGAGTAAAGCAGCATTTTGACATTTTTTAAACCAAAACCAGCTTCAATTACATGCTGAATCAGGCTTTTATAAATTCAAACCTGTCCAAGATTCCCCAAAATGAGCACATATGAAAACCCAGTCCTGCTACACTTCACACTCCTGGCACACTTTTTATTGCAGATGAAACAGACACCAAATTTTGTTCTCCAGGAGAATAGAAATTTGACTCAGAGCTTCACTATCAGAGATGATTTTGGTTTTGTAGAACTGAAATAAAGAACAAAAACTTAAGCTTCCCTTCTGTCAAAACACATTAATATTAAGACAGAGCTCCAAAAGACTTGGAAAATTGACACACTGTAAAAGCAGCTATTGTGTTTTACACAAGGGTAGATTAAAAGAAGAACAGTAGGAATGTGCTAAACATATTTATACCTACAGTGCTTGTTTCAAAGGCACTCAGTAGGAATTAAAGACCAGATTTCACGCTCACATTCACATTACACAGAGGCAAGTGTATCCAAACCCAGAAATCATCACCTGTCTTTAAATCCATCCTTGGCTACTTAAAATCGCTTGCCTTGATTAAATTGCATCAACCTCAGCAGCCACAGCAAGCAAAGCTCATGCCAAATCAAAGGCAGCTAATTGTATACAGCATTTTCTTTAAACTGTATCTATTCAGGGTTACATTTGCACTCACACCTAGGGCAGAGCCACATCACTGACTCATGGAGGTTATTTACATCCTCTGTGCACTGAAAATCCCTCACACTTGAAGGAGCCAAGTCAAGGAAAAGCAGTAGCCTACACAAACTTTGCCAAAACTTAGTTTTAACAGCAAGTGAGGACTTTAAGTTACCAACTCAAAGCCACGATATGAGTGAAATGCCCCCACCCCACACTTCAAATACTGCAGCCCATCTCTGGGGGAAGAGGAAAGGGGGTAAGAGTGCATTCACAAATAAAGCCAATGTGTTGCACACACTTTGCTCTCCATGTGTTTTGTATGCTGCTCCCTGACACTGCCAGGCTTAAAACTGGAATTAGCTAATGGGCATGTAACAAATTAATTCAATATTCTTGTTTTCAAGATTACTTTTAGACAATGAGGCAATTACAAGGAGCTGGCATTCAGAATGGTTTGATATTACATCTGTGTTACCAGTTCAGAGATTTGATGAGGTATCCATTAAGGGCATGCTATTTATCAGATAAATAAATGACTGCATTCCAGGCTTGTGAACCAAAAAATAAATCAAAAGTAATACAGTGACAAATGCTGTCAAGGCCAGGTATGTATGCAGTTTTTAATCAGATGTATTCCTGTATGACTTAAAAGAAAAAAACCTAAAATATAACACCTGTACAGTAACACATTTTACTTGAGCATAACAAAGTGACAACAGCAGAGCCCTGCAAAAAGTTCAGGATCTGAATTTAGAAAGCACTATTTAAAAGACAGTGATATTCTGACAAAATTCAGAACAATATTTTATGTCAACGTGCTAAGACATTGTCCAAAATGGACATTAAAACATTCCTGTCTCAAAACTGAAACCCAATATTAACTTAAACTACAGGAAATACTAAAAAGAGCTATAACATTTGTAAATTATATTAATACTTAAGTTAGATATAAGAAATTTATTGTAAAGTTCATTGTAGGGAAAATTAACTCAGAGTTCAATGTTCTATGTTAAAAAAGACTTCAGCAAGGTAGGTTAGGTTAGTTACATACTTAGACATTTCCAACAGTGAGAAATTCAGCAGATGACAGAAATGCTGCACTTTTGATGTCATTTCCCTGTATGACTAGAACAAGACATAATGCTAATAGAGCCAACAGACCAGATAGGACAAGACTTGCCTATTTTCCTACTGCAGGAGAATTACAGTACCATCTCTACATAATCACTTCACAAAGTAGTACAATAATTAAGATTTTTATCACTGAAATTACCCCTTTTGTCTCCCTTAATTCAACCCTGTGATGTACGTAAATAATATTGTCTTCTTTCATACATGAGAAAATAAGGCATGGGGGAAAAGATTCCTCTAAATGCAAACATAGCAAAGAAGTGCAACAGAAATATTTAGAAGAAGCTGGAGTCCAGATCTGGATTGTCCAAACACAGCTTTGTATATTATTGCAGATTAGCACCCCAGAATACTGACAGTGTTCTGACACTGTAAGCGTAAGATGAACATATACACACCCTCCCCATCACAACAACTTTTGCATATGGAAAACAAATTAAAGTATGAAAATATTTTCTCAAGAGGCGAGGCTTTATAATCGTGGCTGCCATGCACAGCACAGAGCGTAACATCTTGCAGAATGTAGGGGTATTGCACGCAATTTCAGCTCTGTTGCCAGCTCAATTATCACCATACCGTGCTGGCAAGTGCAGCTTTTTCTGTATGAGAATATCTCAGAGCAGATTTCATTGTTGCTAGGGAGCTGCAGAGCTCAAGGGCCCTGAAGGAAGAACAAATGCTGCAAATTGGTAGTACCCAATCAACAGTCAATCTCTTTAAGGTCCATTACTTCTCATTACCTTTTAACCATTATTTACTTTCTATTAGTTGAGACAGGATGATTGTAAAAAGGATGGCTGAAAAGGGCCAACTCAATAGACGCTTTTTCAAGCCAATCCTAATTATTTTTGGTATAATTACACTGTCCATCAAAAGATAAATACATTCTGCAGTCCAAACTGGCTTTGTGTCTAACTTTGTACCATCTACTTGTGAACATATTTGGAATGTGATGATGGGAGGGAAGGACATGCACTCTTTCATACACAGCTCTCACTATTATTTCACTGTTCAGGATATGCAAACTTATAAAGCCAAGGACTGCAAAACTGAGTCTTTTATAGGATATTTCTAATGAAAATTCAGGGCAGGATTTTTAGTGTAAAGTTTTGATAATGGTTTCAATTATTGAGAGAAGGAATTTTGCATACCTGTACTGCCTGAAATAGATTAATAGAATGTTTCCTGTAGGATGAAGACTTCATGATCCTGATTTCCAGTGCTGACTCTGCCATATTAAATAGAACTGTATAAGGTTACAAACGGTTGCCTGAACTTCATGTCCAAATTCACAACTCTTAGGTGTGTAAGAGTTTGCAATTCGCGATCCGTGTTGTGGGCCTGATATTTCTGAGTATGAGAGAATTTTTAGCCTGATAGCAGCTGTTAACTCTTTCCCAAGGGAAAACTTCCCAACAAGGTTTTCTTCTCAAAACAACCTCAGAAAACAATTATTCTTTCTCAAAACAATCTTCCCCAGGTGGTGTTTTGCTATTTCTCTAGGTTAACCAATGGGATTAAAGAGGTGTCATTCCTATTCACCAATCATGTTAAGGCTGCATCGGAACATCTTATAAAAAGAAGAATTAGACAATAAAGCTTTTATCTTCTTTGCCTTCTGAATTTTTGGAGTCTATCATTTTTCTTTCATGTCCTACAGCGACAGCGTGTAATTCATTCATGCACATATTTTGTTTTGGCTGGAATGACTGTACCATTGTAGCAGCCTACCACGTGTGGTGATACAACCACACTGGTGCTGCAAGGTGAATTTCAGAGTCAGCCAAGTTTGTCCTTTAACAGAGAGTGCTGAATGGGACTGGGGAAGGAAGGGGGATCACTTACGTTCTGATTATATACTCTTGAGGAGACCGGCTGGAAGATACAAATCTGAACACTGATCTCTCACATTCAACCTACCTCTCTGTGGTAAATATCAGCCATCATTAGTCAGTGAAATTTCAGGGAAGAGAGAGACTTCTTCCTTAAAGAACCTCTTAATTTTTGCATGGAAGGAAAAAACAAAACAATCTGGGATTAAAACCCAGGCTGCCTATGTGTCTAATTTACCAGCAACTTCGATGTCTTTTCTTCATTTGTTTGTGCAGCAGAACCTTCTTAAATGGCTGATGAAACTCATTTGTCCTGACACCAATGAGATCTGGGATATGAGGTGCCCCAGCTATTGGTAGATCAAATTGTTAGTTCTCACTTCATTCTGAATTTCTCAACCCCCCCTAATACCTTTCAATTAGAAGTTTGGTCTCAGCTTATATTTTCTATGAAAATTTTTTAGATGCTTGGAATTCATACATAATGTATGAGTGGCATTATGTGTCCATCTGATTCAAATGTACTTTATGTAAGATTTAGCTATTAATGTCTCATTATCTGCTTTTGTTCTCACCTTCTTATAACATTTCCATTGCTGAAATTTTATGAATATTTTAGTGTCTAATTTTATGTGCATTTTCATTTATTGGTGTCACTTCCTGAAAGTGTTACTGGAATTGTGCTCTTCATCCCGTGGTATTCTCAGCACAGGTAACTTTTCACAGAACCTCTTTGCAGTGCATTAAAATCTTTAACAAAGATGAAGTCATTTTCAGACACATGATTTCAAGGTATTTCTTTTTAACCTTTGTCCCTCTCTTCGCAAATCATCTCCTGCAAAAATTTCCCACTTAAAAATCTTCACCTGCTTTTCACCAGTGTAATAATGTGTTAAAAAATGCATTCTACTTCCCTTTTAGTAAACCTGGTTAGTGCCCCAAGGAATTTGAGGTTTTACTGCAAAGCCCATGCACACACATTCACATAAACACAGAAGATAGCTCCAGATCAATGAAGTGTTACCTTGCGTGTTTACACACCTTGTAAGATTTGAGCAGCAAATGTCAAGCACAAATTCAGAATGCCATTAACCCATTTGCTGCTCCACTAGCATGACCTTAATAAAAATCTGCTCTTGTTTGAATTCATAGCTGCTGATTGATAATATAAATGACATACAAGAGCCAAGAGAGTGTGAATTGACCTGACTATAGTGAAACTACAGTGCTATGCAGAGATTTTGCACAGCATTTAGCAAATTATTTTCAACATGAAAATATTTTAAACATAAGTAGATTTAGGAATTGCTCTGCAGAAAGCCATGTCCTTTATTTATGACAAAGAGTCTGCAGATTCTAGCTCTTTCATTCCGTCTGTCAATGCAACACGAGTTATCTGCTGTCACTGTGAGTGCTCACCAATTAATCTTCAGCTGCAGCCCTCTTCTAGAACATGTCACTGCTGTGATTTTGTTTCCCTCAGATAACTTTCCTGTTATTATGCTCTCACATTTGGATTTGTATCTTAATTACATGTTAATATTTCTCTACAAGGAAGGGGGTGAATCAATCTCATGAATTAATAGTGAACAGAGTGATAATCCAGGAAGGATAATGCATTGATAGAAGTGCTCTCATGGGATGTATTCTACAAGATTGAAAACAACAGCTCACAAAGAAATGCACTGATTAGAAGTGATTGAAGGGGCATGAAAGTTGAGGATGGGCAGAACAGACCAAAGACAGTAAAGTTTACTTAAACTGAAAGAAGAAACATATTAATTTATATTATTAATATATTTATATTAATTCATATGAAATTTTGAAAAAGTTAAAATTATGTCATTAAAACCTACTTAAATTATTTAACAATAATTATGGATGCATCTTTTTCCAGAATCTTTTTCATTTACCTTGGCATATACTAGAGGTGATGTAAGGGATCACTTGCAATTACATAAGAAGGCTTTTCCAGAATTTGCTGTATGCTACTAAATAACTCTCCTTCTGCTTTCCAGCCAGCAGGAACCATAATCAAGGCTAAACTGAACTGCCAAGTGTTCAGAAAAAAAATGGTAGGGAGAACAAAAAATAAAACAGAGTAAGCATGATACAGGCCAAAATCCATATACTCATGGTAGACTTTTCCTCTAATTGGAAACATGTAGATAAACTTTCATTTAAAATAGAATTGGAAATAATAATCAAATTGGGAAAAGAAACTTTGCCTAAACACGGTTCTATTTTCATAGATTTTTTTTTTTATTATTGAGAGAACCATGAAGGTTTTCATTTCAATTTTTTTTTTCAGATAAAAACTTCTCAGCATTGTTTTGTCTTTTGTTTCCATAAAAGGACAAGATTGTCCTAGAAGCTCTGGTAAATTAAGGAGGAACTGGCAGATGGTTTGTGAATAAAAGCAGTTTTGAAAAACAAGCTTCAATGAAAATTTACTTTCAAGCAACTGCTCCCAACTCAAATTAATCTCCTGTGAGAAATAAGGAGATAATGCTTTCATGTTTTTTATTCAAAATATGGCTTATAAAAGAGACAGATAGAAAAAATAAATTACTCAGAACCATGAACTCTAAATAAAAAGTGTATCTCTTAGGTAAAAAGTGAAAATGTATTTGTAAAGAAATCTGGAAACATCCCACAATCATTAGGGGGAAAATAAAAAAAATCAAATGAGAACAAAATGTGTCATGGAAGACAGTGAATACTGTCATTAGGGCTGTAAGTCTATTATTATATGTGCTTAGAATTATCTCTGAATAATTACAGAGGAGGCAACAATAGGAGTTTCAGCTTGTGCTGGGATCTAAATTCAGTTTAGATGTCTGATATTTCAACACTGTTTCATCAAAAACTGTTACATGAGAGTAGACTTAGTTTTGTTTCTTATGATCATTCCATTCAGATTTAAAGAGAATTTAGCTGACTTTAATCTCCTCCTCCATTTAAAAAGTAATCATTTTCCATATCTAAACCATCTAAAAGCATCCAAAGCACAGCCACTGTGATTTTCATAAATAGATTTTCAGATTTTTGTTAGAAATTCAGCAAAGCTAGCATTTTCTTCTCTTGTACTGTATCATGTTTCTAGCTATTTATTCCTGATACAGATTTTTTTTTTTCAATAATGAGCTTGCTATTGATATACTTTCTTCTCAGTATTTGCATTTTTTAAAGCAATAAAGAATTAGAGCAGCAAAGGCAAAAAAGATCACTTTTATCTGTTAATTGTACTTGTTGTAGCTTGAGTTTATGCAGGAGCATCAAAAGACCATCTGAAAACTTTTAGTTCAAATCTCTCCCAGTTGCAGCTTACTTTGCCCATTTCCATTACTTAAAATCTGCATCATTAAACCTCTAGCACGTAAAAGAAGCATACAATTTTTAAGATGTTTAAAACGAGATATCATGTATGGTGTCTGTGCACTCTCATTTGTTTTCATACTTTGAAACAGTTCCACAGTCCTTTCCAGAATGAAAGTATCACATGTTTTCACTGGAGAGACATATAATAAAATCATTAAAAAGCTTTTAAATCATTAAAACCTTAATATATCTTAATAGCCTTCTTCTTTTTTTTTTTTCCTTTTTTTTTTTTTTTTTTTTTTACATTAGATAATTATGACTCAGCTTTTAATATATCATTCCTTCATGGAATTATAAAAGATCAACAACAAAATCCCTTGACATAAAAATGAGGGATCCAAAGAAGTGGACTGAAGAAAGCCCATGGACTAAAATGTTCCTCATGTGTGCAAACGATATGTTTTCTGAAAGGCTCACAAATGAGAAATCTTTAAATAGGCTATTTATATTGCTGGGT
Organism: Acrocephalus scirpaceus scirpaceus; assembly: GCA_910950805.1. Lineage (NCBI taxonomy): Eukaryota > Metazoa > Chordata > Aves > Passeriformes > Sylviidae > Acrocephalus > Acrocephalus scirpaceus. The sequence goes on along the minus strand of OU383775.1, from coordinate 13,712,220 downwards.
ATTTATGTTCTTGTTTCTATTCTCAGTACAAAATATTAAGCTCAGAATATTGCCCAGTAACCCAGAAGTTGATGAAAAAACAGATTTCAGTTTTATTATTCTAGTATCTTCTAGCCAGGAAGAAGAAATACAAGTTGAAAGTAACTGAAGTTAGTACCAGGGGGAAACTAAAAGCACAAAGTTCTATGAAAAATTATCAGCTTTCAATCAACAAAACATTTGTAAATAGGTGATGGGCTCCAAAGACCTCTTGATCCTTCTCTACTTTTTTCAAAACCCCAGCCAAAGGTCTGGATGCTCATTTAAATGGGATATGTATGCAGGAAACTTAACAAGTCATCAGAGACTTATCATCATCCTCTGCAGCTCAGTTATTGAGTTGCATAAAGAACAACATCCCATTTCCAAAGCTTTCAGTCCTATTTCTTTTTTCGTTGTTATGATTTAGAGTTATTTTTCATTTCTTTTGGTGACCAGCTTTATTATGTCCCTTGAGTGTTACTTGGGCTCAGAATTTAAAGTTTCTAACTCAGCTACAAATAGGAATTTTCTATTAAGCATATTTTAGAATTATTTTAATGATGCCAGCAAAGAGGTTTTTTGTCTTTTGGAAAGTGTTTTCCTCTCATTCTCAATTTATTTATATGCCAGCTAAGACCTTTGCTTAGTACTTACACTCCTTTTGTACTGAAGATTTCTTACACTTTTTAAAAGTATTTCCATCTGCCACAAGGCTCCACTTAATGCTGTGATGAGTAATGGCATACATTTCACATAATTATTAATTGGTGGAAAGATCATGTAAGCTTGGTTTTTCCAAGCTTTGTGCAATGTAGCTTTAATGTTTTATCCACCCTCTACACTCACAGAGATTTGGGTGGAATAAAGAAAAACACAAAAGGACCAATCCACATGACGACTTCGTTCTTTCTCCCTTTTCTCCCACTGAAGTCATGCAACCACCAGAGGGCAATGCTGCCGCTGAGAAGCAGCTGATTCTTAAAAATTCAGAACTTCATCAAAGCACTTAGAGAAATTACATGAGTAACCAGAGACAGATAAATCCTCATCTAATGAGAAATCCTCATTAGACTGATTTTTGAATGGGTCAAAGGGAACTGAGGGACAGGATCTCACCCAGAATAGAACAATAAAGCTATGAAACAGAGTGGAAATTGGAGAGAAGAAAGCACATTGTACCCTAAAAATTTTACCTTTGTTGAGAGATTAATATATTTGAGAGAAGAGCTCTAATTCAAATTCTGGCAGCTTACCATGATATCAGTGGGATGTGAAGCTTCCCCCTCTTCCTCAGCTTTGGTTGTTTCACTCTACTTCCTACCAACAATGTCCAAGAAAGTCATTGCTGCCTGCCAGAGCAGCTACAAATTAGTTGATAGTCTTAATATGGATTTTATTTAGAGTCAGAGTGATAAAACTTTTCAGCCTCAAGCTGCCACTCCTCTCGGCAGCTGTGAATGCACCTGATAAATACAGAAAGCAACTCACCTCCATAAATACAGAAATTGCTCAAGCTTGCAAGAATCTTGGCAAAAGATGAAGCACTCAAGCTACACCAGCTACAGCAGCAAGAGAAATCTTTCATTAAAAACCCAGGAAACTCGAAAGAGAATCAGTGGCTCTCATTTAACTTCTCCACACTTCCAGGACAGCAGCTTTGAAAGGCCAGAGTTAAATCCCAACCTGACAGGCTGACACTGCTTTGTCAGTAGAACAGTATTGACTGCAGTGGTTTGCAATCAGGTGTGGAAGTGCTAATGGCAGTTTTCATCACAGCCCAGCTCCTCTGACTTTAAAAACCTTACAGTTCTCTTCTCTTATAAAAAAAAAAAAAAAAAAAAGAAACATTCATAGATTTATATATATTTCTTTTCTTTCATGGAGAAGTTGCTGGTTAGCAATGAGGATTCCAGAACAGCTTTATGGAAATTTTTGATTTACTCTCTAATTAGCGTACCTTAGAATCACACGCATTTTTACCTTTTTGCTATCTACAAGCCTCCCAGATCCAAAGATGTCTCTTTTTGTCCTTCCATTGGTCTAACAGGGCAGGAGCACACTGAAATTTTAGAAGTTTTATAGGTTTAGTTTAAGTTTTTCTATGCGTATCATCAGAAAATTGCTACCTAGAAACAGAACATAGCTATTCCTGTAAAACTAATCAGAAAATCTATAAATTAGTCTCTTGACAAATACACTTTCTGAGGTACAACAGAATGGCCCTGGAAACCAGCCAGCTGAAGGAGAGACCATGGTTTGCTTGTAATATTTGTATTCAAGATTTATTAAGCAGAGGGATGTGTGTTATGAATAAGGAATTGTGGCATTTCCAATACTCACATCCCTGCCACTGTGCAGTGATTAGTCCTGCAAAAAACCTTTATCCTTTTCAGATTAGTCTGCCTTCTTGGTGGCAGAAAAAACCTTGGGGATCAATACATTGCCCTGGTCTTGGAGGGTAGGTCAGGTCACACATTTCAAGGATTCAGTATAGTTAGGCTGCTACTTGTTATAGCAGACTTAACATCTCATTTTTGGGCTGCCAAATCACATCCTAGGTTAACAGCAAAACAAAACAAAAAACACCCACTCACACCTTTACAGATGCTTGTTTTCCAGTGTCCTAAAAACCTATTTAATTCTGCTGAATATGCAGTCTGATGGAAACCTCTCTGGAAAATGCAAGTAAACTCCATGAAAAAGGAAAAAAAATAGCTAGCTATAATAAACTGAACATGATGGGACCAATACTTTAATAGAATTGAAAAATAAAAAACTGGTCAACAAACCTGGCATATGAAATGCAACTGAAATGAGCCTCTTGGCTTGGAATTTTTTAACTGGTCATTCTAATTGTTCCCTGTCAGAGTACAGCTCTCTTTTCATCAGCACTTTAGTTGGTTTTCTACAGCTAAGCATTTGCCGATAAATAAATCACAAGTTTTCATGAAATATTTAGGATTTCAAGTCACCTGGTATGAATCATGCTTTGTTCCGTAAAATTAAAACAATTATTTGGCTACTCCACTCCATTGCAAAATACCAAAACACAACACCCAGTCTTAGCCCCAGTTCGTTCGACCTCTTCAGAGCATCACCAGTTATAAAGTTCAGGGGGTTGATGGCTGGATTCAAGGCTGTGCAATTAATGAAAATAATACTTGAATTCTGTGTGGTGCCAGAAAGATAAGTTTAATTTACAGTTCTAGTTCCACTCCATTCCTCTTCTCTTTGATTTGCTGTATTTCTCATGTTTTTTTCATATTCAGACATCTGGCCAGCGAAATCATTCACCTTTCATTCATTAATTCCTTCTGTCCTTCTGATTGTCTATTTCAACATACTGTATGAGATTTTATGTATTAGCTGAGGTTGCTTGAAAGTGTAGTTTCCTGCTATCACCTAGTGTAGAAGCAGATTAAAAGTCACTTCTGGATGCTTTCCACATGTTTAAAACCTTTAGGACAATCCTGTGCTGGCCATATTTAAAGAATCCAAGGCTATGGAGTGGAGAAAAGAATACAGGATCTAATTTGATTTTTTGTAAAAGTTACAAACACACAGAGAACATCAACAGAAAAATCAACATTGGGGTTAAAATTTACAGTTCCATATAGAGATATTAATTTCTTGCCTAATCCCCTGTTGATTTAACAAGGACCTGCAGTATGTTCCTGAAAAGTGGGGTTAAGTTAGATCAGATGAAACACCTTCAAACAATCAGGAAATGATTTTGAATTGTAGCTCAATGCAGTTGTAAAACATAGAATGTGGCCAGCAATAGGTAATTTGTGGTTTAAACTACCTAAGTATATTTCTGTGGTTAATAAATACACACTTAGGGCTAAAGGGGTTGCAGCTGATACTTGTTTTACGTTCTGTACCTCTGTAGCAGTGCCCAATAGGTGTGCTTTATGGAATAAAACATTGCAACCACTCATCTCATTATGCTGTTTTTGTTACCTCCTATGTCTGCACTACAGCTGCACCTGCTCTATAAAACTACTGATGCTCATCTGACATACAGCCAGTATAAAGATTTATAAAGTGCAGCCCAATTATGCTACTCTAAAAGCAAACCAATTAAAAAAACAAGCAAAAGTAGATACACTGTGATTTTTTTATTTGAAATGCGAATTTTACAATACAATTGATGATCAATATTATCCTATTTTCCCTAGATTAAAAATTAAAAAAAAAAAAAGGCTACCTAGATAGCCTTATTCTACATGGAGGAAACTTATGAACTAAATAGCTGTTATCAGATACTTGTCACGTAATAAAAACTATGAATATTTTGATATCAAAATCAAAACTGCAATTATACTTTTAACTATGACTCATTGCTGATTTAGATTGTTGTGATTAAGGATGTTTCTTTATGCATACAAATTATACATTGAGTTTGCAGACTGTGTGAGAATTAGGAGAGCTCAGCTAGACATTGCTCCTAAGTGCTTGGACTTCGTGAGTGATGTTCCTGGAAAACACAATGGCTGCTTCTTGAAATATTTCCTTAATTCTGAAAGAAATCTGGAGGTTTGGAAGTCTTTATATAAAGAGATGTATAAGCAATGTCTATATATTCTCATTTACTCTTTAAAAAAACAAAAACAGAACCAAAAAAACTTGGTAATCACAATGAATTCTTTCCCTGGGCAAAGAGTTCCATGTAGGTTGTTGAATGAGTGGAAAAAATTTTTGTAAAGGAAATAAATTGAGAATAAGTGGTTTTACAACAATACTCCAGCTAGTACTATCCATTACACTCAAAGGAAACACCATTGGAATAAACACTTGCAAAGCAATGCAAATATAGTAACTTACATAAACAAATCAATACCAGCAGACTGCTATTGCAAGGCTGAATTCAAACACCTCCTTTTTATTAAAAAAAGGTCACTGCTCCCCAGTTGACCACTACCTATATTTAACAAAGATGGACCAATTTACAAAGATACTCAATACATTTCTATACATTTAATATTTAGGCACATTGAAAAGAATAAGATTTTCTGAAACTTTCCTGTCTGAGAATTCAGGAGCCATTCTGGCTGCTAGATTCCCACCACCAGAGATTTTCACAGCTGGGACCAAAGCCCCTTCCCCATGGGCAGCTCCAGAGAAGCCCCAGGTGTCCCACGTGGCTCCCCACACCCCCCACTCTCACATTTACACAAGATTTCCAATACCAGTCCCACAACAGATCCTGAAAGCAGTTTAATCATGGGACAATAATGTAGAAACAGCTTGAACTGGAGCTTTTTGGGGACAGCCCAGTCAGTTGTATCCTCACAGTGTGTGTAAGGCATAGTCAGGGCTCTTCCTATAGAGCTCCTGCTGTGTCTGAGTGTCCTGTCACCTGGCTGCTGTTGCAGGTCTCCGTGCCCTTGTTGTGCAAAGGGTCAGTGCCAATCCACAGCCCCCTGCCAGGGCTCCAGCATTCATCACCCAGTCTGCAGCTCCCACTGCTCCCATCCAGTTGCCAGCACTAGGTGTGCTCCTCAACACCCAGGAGTATTTAATACCTTAAAAGCCTCCTAAAACTTCTCACTAGGTCACCAAACTGTCTTGTCTCAGGCATGCCTTCAGTTCTTGCACACATAGCAATTGTGTCACACTGGCCTCTCAACAACTCCCCTTAGAACCAAAGCCCAAAAATCAGTGACCCATTTCCAGTAGTAAAGCAACTCAAGGAAACAGCTTCATTCCTCACCACAGCACTCTGATACCACCAATACCCAGATACGTTAGCTGGAGAAAGCATTTTTTGTTCAGACTCTCTCTGAGAAGAAATAAAGTGTTTTTCATCCTCACCTCTAACAAAGAGGGCTCAATTATTCTCTTCTTTGAGTTACTTTCTGACAGGGCTTCAGTTCTCAAATGCTCATCCATACAAACATGCATCCTAATCTGCATTTGTCACTGTTATTTTTAATATGTAAGCCAATTATAGTTAGCTTTAAATAGAGAAGCCTAATGAGAAAATGTATCCCATAATTAAAAGAAAAATGAATCAAGAACTTCCTGCCAACATTAACTGCTGATTTTACAGCAAGGTTGCCTACTCTTTTCTTCCATCTCTATATTTGAATTTTTGTGGGTTTTTTTCTCCCTCCTAATTAAAAAAAAATAAAGGTTAAGATATTTGCTAAGGATATCTTGAGATAAAGTTTCCATGTAGAAACTTCTGCAACTTTTTTTATTGCTAATTTAAGCCTTATATATTCTTTTCAAAACCCTCAGCCTTGTAAAAAGGGAAAGTTCCTTTCTGCACTGGCAAGAGCTCAATTACACATTCTAAAAATTTGTACAGAATTAAAGTACAGAAGACCGTCTAGAATTCTCTGGCTGTCCATTTATTAAGATTACACATACATTTAAAGGAGAAAATTGTTTCTTCTTTGGCCATCTAAGAAGATCTATTTCACATACTTCTCTGTTCCTGACACAAAACTGTAATTAACTTGAGACTTCTATTTTGTATTAATATAGCCCTGTCAGCAAGCTAGAATGTTTAATAAGCATTGCTCCTCTGTAAGCTTATTAATGAAGAATTGCCTACCACTGCAAAACATGTCAAATTCCAGCATTTCCATATGGTCAGACACCATGTCAAAGAAGTTTCAGTGCAGTGATTTTTACCCCCATGCCAAGCTCTCTGCACTTAAAAATCGAGGCAAAAAATGTCATTCACAGTAATTTGTCTAGACATTCAAAATTTTTCACCACATTTTCAGTTGAACTCCTTGACTATTTTAAAGAAAAATAAAACAAAGAAGCAAACAAACAGGAAACAGAGATTAGAAATTGCAAAATCCCAAATTTCAAGTCTCCACCTCAAATTAGAATTTTAAAATAGAGTTTAAAGTTAAATATATATATATATATAATTCCATATAAATAATGAATGGCTAAGGCATGAAATGGATTTGTAAGTGAAAGTTTACAATGTTCTGTTTCAGGAATACTGAAATGTACCCAGTCAATTCTTCAGTGAAAAGCAACCACTGGGATTCCCAGAGGACTGTAAAGTAGAGTAGCTCTAACACACACAAGATTTATTCTACACTCTACAGGAGGATTTGATTTTCAAGTCCCTGCCTTTACTGAGGCACAATGAGAAATTTACCCCAAATCTCAGCTGGCTCCTGTGTTCAGAACTCACAAGTATCAAAAGAATGCTGTAACATCATTATTATCTACTTAACAGTGAACAAAACTGTTCTTTCTTGGACTGGTTGCCACCAGTCAAAAGTTGCCACACAGATTTCAATTACTGACAAATAAATATTGACAAAGAGGTGGCTTCTGCACACCTAATGACTTTAATACAAAGCTGAGGCATTTCATTGACCCTATGGTTATCAGCTTTAGAGTTATGAACTCTTAAGACTTAAGACCATTCTTAAGAATGGTAGTACAAGTTGTTTCCACAGATTTAATGGCTCGAATTATTTTTGCTACAAAAAAGTGGCTGAGATGGAGGACAGAAAATGGAGAGAGTAAAAGTCAAGTGTTGACTTTATAGAAAAGCAGTCTGATCTGGATTTTTTCATGGGAGAATTCTACCATGATTTCTCCAGTTCCAAAAACACCTTTTAACACCTTTAAAAACTTTTAGTGTGTGTTACATGACTACAAATTTTGCTGTAGTAAGAAAAGTCACTCAAACTCATGTCAAACAAAGACCATTATTTCAAAATAATATTTTCCAGTCAAGATAAATCATCTTTAAAAAAAAAGTGAGAGAAAAACCTGAAACAACAACAAATAAACCAAATTATAAACACAGTTTTAGATTCATTTTGCTTTGACACTCATTAAAAATAGATGATTTTGACTGACAACATCGCAAAAAAGAATTGCTTAATTATATCTGATACAAGCTAAAGTTAATAAGATTCAATTGCAGAAAGTATGTTTACAGCACTTCCTTGAGCTTGCTACCACACAAGCTGTTCTACTTTTTAACTATTATGAAAAACATAACATCAAGACAGCCACATTAGCAGAAATCATCCTGTTATGGTCTCAACTTTGTGTCTTCCACTGAACTGAATGGAGTCACAGTTTTGAGTAAAGACAGACAAGAAAAGTGTGACATCTTAATGAGGCAAAATATTGTTTGCCTATATGTTTCTGGCCAGTACTAAAAAGATCTTTCTTCTTCTGAACTTTAGATAGCTACATCTACCCCTCTTATTTTTTTAATGCTAGTCTGTTTTTCTGGTCATCCTTTTGCTTAGTTGGAGACACCATCTCTGAAGAAGAATTTTAGGGAAAAAACCTTCAGATCCTTTAGGGAAGGCACAGGTTTTGATCTAAATATCACAAAAAGTTCCTCCCATATCTGAAAAAAATCACACCTGTTTTGAGGACAGCTTGCTTGCACACATGAATCTTGAAGATCATCCTCTGATTTTTACCCATGACAATAATTGACTATAAATTCACTATGCTAATATATGTATTTATGGCCCAAAATACGAATGAATACTCAGGGATTACATCTTAATTTTAGATTTAAAACCCCACTGGTTGTATTTTCTTCAAAAGGCTTCTGGAAATGCATTTTCCTGACACAAGAGTTGTCATTACTATAAGTTAAACTGCAGTCTACAACTTCTCAGAACAACACATATTGGGCAAAGGCTGAATCAGAGAATTAAGAAGAGATTTTCAGCAGTTATGCTGTGCCATCTGTCCTTTAACTTCTTGTTCTAGCTGGTTTTCAGTCTCCCAGGAGGAGACAGTAAGGTGGATATCAAGATATTGAGAAATAAGCTTTCCTTCTCTCTGTCCTTACATACACTTCTCCCTTACCTTCCCTCCCTCGCTCTCTCTTATCCCTCCACTCTTTTCCTTTCCCTCAGCCTTACAACCATCACAGCAGCAACTGGAAAGCAATAAAAATATGCCTGAGGTGTCTTTAAGTAAGAGACACCCAGCCTCAGGTGCATCAATGCATCACAGAAGTCAGTGCAGACACCTGACTCTGTAAAGCTGAAATGTAACACCTGCATTTTCACTCAGAATGGTGCTAGGACACTTGTCATGCCCAGCTGTCCTCTCACCTGATGCACAGAAACCTGTCTACTGCTGTGGCTCCTTGCAGGCATCTGCCACTGCTCCGTGCCTTGTACCAGATGTGTTTTCCCCTGAGAACAGAGGCAGAGGCCTGTCAAAGTCTCTATTGTTCTGACCCAGCCTCTGATTTCTAACCACTTCAGAGCTGAACTTTTTCAGCAAAAACTGTGGTTAATCACAGTTTTTTTTCCTAACAGTCTGCACCTATTTAAACATTTCATCTGTTTGCAAATTTTTCTAAGACAGCTTATTTGTTCATAAACTGAGGAGCCTGCTTGTACCCACTAATGGTAATTATACAATGTGAAAAAGTCATGCACCAAATATATGCATGGAGAGGACATTTTAAAATTTTTTAAACATCCTGATCAATTATAGTAATTAGCATTAGCTGGTCAACATCACCTAAATGACAGTGCTTCATTCAGAGAAATTAATGGAACCAACAATTATATCAAGGCTATATTTGCTTCCAGATGATGTGCTGTTGCCACGTGAAAAATTTGCCTGTTTTCTGTGATTCCTTAAATGCCTTTCTGCATAGTATGCAATCTGTGAACTGTCTTTTAAAAATGCAAAACAAACTGAAGAACTCACTGCTTTGTTCAGCAAGTGTGTGTATATTGAATGCTTGAAAGGAATTAAAGCCACTTCTGGCAAAAATCTGCAAACACGGAGGAGTGTGGAATTCCTCAAAGAGATTGAAAACAGGGGCAAAAACCCCAGATTTGTGAAACATCCTGAGCACCTCATTACAGCATAGAAGGAGTAAAAGAAAGAAAATAAAAGGCTAAGGAGTTCAAGTAGCACTATCATAGAATTGTTTAGGTTGGAAAATTTTATTCATATAAATTGTTTCCTTTCTGCTGTAATGTATTTCCTGCTAAGATGAAGTCCCTCAGGAGAATATGGACCAGAAGTTGTGAAACTCCTCCCAGCTTCTAATAAGAGTATTTCATCTGCCTCTTGAGCCTTGTTGGGTGTTCTGTAACAGGCCAGGATTCTCTGCCTTGTTGGCCTTCCACTGGATTCTTACCCATAAACACTCTACCTTATCATTGCTGTCATTAAATATCTTGAAACAATTGAGACACTCCCCAACACTACCCTACTGCCTTCCCTTCCCTCCCTGCTGATCCCTTCTGAAGAGTTGATAAATATCCATTGCAGCACTCCAGCTGTGTGACCCATCCCACCAGGTTTCCACCATGCCCACCTGTGTCACTGTTTTCCTGTGGCACTGTGACTTCCAGTTCCTCCTGTTTTCTGTCCACATTGTGAGCTTTGGTGGAGACACACTTCACTGGGGCTATTGATTCCACCACTTTTTAGGAGGGAGAGGCCTTAACCCCTGTGCCTGTTCTCAGGCATTTCCATGGTTTCTAGCACATCAATGACCCTTGTGTCTTTGCTGCCACATGGATCTCCATCCCCTCACTTTACTGAGACAGCAGACTGAGGGACCTCCATAGCACACCAGTACTCAAAGCATGTTGTCCCCATGCTTATCTCTCTTGATCCTGGCTTCAACCCTTTCCCCCTTCTAATTTCTAGTTTAAAACTCTTTCAATGAGCCCTGCTAATTCCTGTGCAAATATCCTTTTCTCCCTTTGGGACAGGTGGGCCAGTCTGTAATGGGCAGACTTGCTCTTGTATAGAGACACCATTCCATGATCAAAACATCCAAAATTCTGCTGGTGACACCAGGCTCAGAGCCACATCTTGATCTGCTGGCTCTTGTTTTTTTTTTTTTTTTTTTTTTTGTTCTGTTTTTTCCCTCATCATTCCTTCTAAAAGGAAAAATAGAGGGGAATGCTCCTTGCACTCCTGGTTTTTTAACTAGTTCCCCAAGACTCTAAGCCCTCTATTGATTACTTTTCGACTTCTTGTTGGAACTTCATTACAAACTACCTCAAAAATCAGGAATGGATAATAATCTGAGGGCTGTAGCAGGAGAGAAACTATTCTAGGTATGTAGGTAGATATTATTTTAGCATTAGACTTACTAGTTTGTGGCTATGTCAGCATAAGTTTTAAGAGTGCCATGGTACCTGCTAAATATTTTGTTTCAATCTGTCTGAACGAGCTTCTGTCTGACTTGGTTATTCTGTATGACATCTAGAATAGGAGAATTGACTGATTGCTTAGCATCTAAAATTTTGTCTCCAGGTAAAGATACAGGGTATCAGACCATGGTTTGAAACAGGGTTGAAGAAGGTAGTATGGATAATTCTATATTTGCTATTTTGTTTGCCAACATTGTTGTGCTCTTTTTTCAATACATATATAATTTACTCACTGAATCATGCTGAAGATGTACATCCTGATGAAATAAAATCAACTACACAGGACAGCAACTATCTGTAATGTTTTATCCTGCTTTTTCAACAGCTCTTTCCTTATAGTAACAGAAATATTGAAGGAAATTGGTAGTACAACCACAGGATAATCATAAAATCAATCACAATCTTTTTTGTTAATAGCTTCAGGAATTTTTCTATGTGGTCTCTATAATCTCACCTCCATAAAGTGATGCAATCTGATGCAAACATCAATGGATTTAATTTTCCAGCAGAGGATGCAAACTGACTGTTGATGAGGTGTATGTAATTCATGCTCATATTTCCCCAATTAGGGAAAGCTAATGCACTACTTGCCTTGTACTCAAAACTCACCTTAAATCTACACAAAACATTTTTTCAATCAAAACAATAATTTACCTGATTACAGATGTTAAAACATCACATAACATGTTTGTGGGCCTAATACTTCTGAGCATGAGAGAATTTTTTTAGCTTGCTAGTAACTGTTAACTCTTTCTTAAGGGAAATTTTCTCAACAAGTTTCTTTCTCAAAACAATTTTGTAAAAACATTTTTCTCATAACATTCTTTTGCTAGGTGGTGTTCTCTATTTCTGTAGTTTAACTAATGGAATTAGAGAGGTGTCGTTCTTATGCACTAATCATGTTCATTTTGTGTTGTAACACCTTATAAATAATAGGAAGAATTAGAAAAAGCTTTTTATGCTCATTTGCCTTCTGAATTACTGGAGTCAATAATCTTTATTTCATGTCCAACAGCAACACGTCGTTACCTGAACATGTAAATGTTGAATTGCACTTCTGTACAATGACAGAGAAGTGAAAGTCCAAATGTTTCTTAAGCAGCGACAGGCTTGGAGCATTGAGTACCTCTCTAGAAAGCCTGTTCCAGTGTTTGATCACCCTCTCCATAGAGAAATATCCACTCTAAACCTACCCTGACACAGCTTTGAACCATTCCCACACATCTGGTCACTGGATACAAGGGAGAAGAGCTCAGCTCCTCCCTCCTCACCCCAGGAAGATGCAGAGAGCTATGATGTTGTCCCTCAACCTCCCTTTTCCCAAACTGGGCAAGTCCAAAGTCCTTACCCACTGCTCACAGGACATTACTTGGAGCCCATTAACCTACATGGGCTTTATTGCCCTCCTCTAGATGCATTCAAGGACCTCCAGGTCCTTAAATTCTAGGGCCCAGAACTGCCCACAGCACTGGAGATGAGGTTGCACCAACACTGAACACAGTGAGATAATTATCTCTTTAGACTCAGAATCACTTTTTTAGGCTGGTTTGTAATTCTTCATGTTCTCACCAAGAGCAGATGATCAGAGTACAAAAAATCACAAGCAAACGTCAACATTTTTACCCAATATTGAGTACTATTTTGTCACGCACCTTGAGGTGATACAGGTAATACCTGCATTGATACCTGTTTAATTCATCTTCAAAAGCATAACAGATAATTAACCTTTAATTTCCTTAGTAAGCTGAACTAACAAGACAAAAATGGAATTTTTACTTTGCAGATTGGTCCAATGAGCATGACGCTGGAGAAGAATATACATCTCTAGCTAGAAGTTATATCCTCTAACATGAACATCATCTAGTTAAAAAATAGTGTTTTACAAAATACCTTGCTCTACCTAAAATGATCTTCTTGCATTTCTTTCTAGAAAAATCATTTATTACATATTTTTTCTCTGGAAAAATTGTTTTCAATCTGCTTCTTAATTTCTTATTTGGAAATCTCAAAAGTGTTCTGAGAGTATTGTCAAATGTATGAAAAAAAGTGCAAGATCTTCTCACCAGAGATGAACACAATCAGATTCCTGTCCTATGGGAAATTTTGGTTTCACTTGGGGCTAGCCTCAGTTGACATAATGTGTATTTATTTGATACATGTTATGGAAAAATAATTTCTAAAAAGCCCCGTTGATGATAATATTTTCTCCAAGATACAGATTTAATGTTAGCTAATACTCAAAATATTATCATACTTATTAAAAATTCCTATTTATTTTCAAATTCTATACTCCATTTCAGACTGTACAAAGTATTTCTATAAATAATAATCTAAAGAGAAAAACACACAATTTTTCTACTAAAATTACCAGTATTACTAGTGTGTTTACTTTTGTTTTTTTCCTAAAAATTTGCATGCATGCTTATCAAAATTAATTTTGGTTTTTTATGAACTAAAAAAAAGTCAGTTTTGAAATTTATTGGCTTAGACATATTTTTAAATGATCCTTTGGATTTTTATATTTAATTTCACAAAAGACTGACAAATTTATATAAACTCTAAATATTGGATAAAAGCTTTCTTTTCTTGAATGGGTAATTTATCATTTAAGGTTGATGAAGGTTAAACTTTACGACTGCCTGACTCAGGTACAGTATAGAGTACCAGTAATGCCCAAAGATGTGATGGACAGCTGACAGGTTATGGAAAGGGAAGACCCTCCGTGGGTATAGGCATTACCTTCCTGACTTCGTTGATCCAAGTACTATCCTGGAATAATTACTACTTGGATTAAAACCAGTGACATTTCAAAGTGACAATGCAGCTACCTGAGGAGTGTATTTAATTGAGAAATCACATCCCCAGGGTATTTAAATCACTAAGCCATTATAATAATTAACCACATCCCCTGTAATTTTTTACTGTTTATGATACAACTGAGATTTCTTCTGTGCATGTCCTTACTGATTGGCAAGTCTTTCCCTGGAACACATCCATCCTTCCCCAGAGTTTGCTTTGCAAGCATCCATTTTATCATGCATCGCTATTCCTCTCATAAAAAATTATTTCACTTTTTTGTATTTTTAATTTGTGTGGCTTTATTATCATGATACTGACTAAAAGGATGGTATTTAAAGAAAGTAGCTTAATGCACATCCTTTGAGGATCATTTCAGTACCCCATTATGAAAAATTGTTTATAATGATTACAGAGTTTATTTGTGCATTTTCAAAGTTTCAGCTTCAAGAACAGATTCAGCCCAGTTTTCAGATGGCCTCTAGATACATTCTATGTGGAAATGACTCAGATGAAGAAAGAGAAGATTACAAGCATTTAGATCCAACTCTTTTAAAAAGGAAGAAAAAAACCTTGATGCTGCAATACCACATCAGTGGGGAAAGGAACAGGTTGCTTTTGTCCTTCCATTGTTTCTTCCAAGCTGTGCTGTTTTCCCAGTGGGACTGTAGAGCAGATGGGCTCAGGTGCTCAGAACATTAAAGAAAATTAATTAACATTCAGCATGTGGAAATATAATAATGTATTTGTTTGGACCTGCAAGATAGAACTTCTTATGTGATAACACTGGCATCAAGATCTTGTGCTTTAAAAGAAAATGTTATTTTCCTGATTTTACTAAGTGACCTCTTTGCACTTACTGTTATCTACTCAATCGGGGTGCCTTGTTCAGGCCAATTTTGCTAGGTAGTGATGCAAACTTCTTTTAACACAGGAAAAAAAAGTGCACTAGAATAGCCATAATCACATGATAGTAATAATAATAAAAATTACAAATACTTTCAGTACTTTATCTGCTTTATGTGGGAGGATGCAGTAAGGTCCACTTTAACAGAACTCCTCCCTCAGTCAGTGAGTGCAGAAGATGCTCATGGAAATGCCTTTTTGGATGTACATTTCCTCTCATCTTGAAATGCCAATTTTCTTAAGAAAAAAGTACACTGAGCTTTGCAAAGATGAGCCAGTTTTGCTTGCAGGACTTCAGGTAATCTTGGCATAATACAAAAATATTACTAAATTTCTGATATATTTACCATGTGGCTAATTAAGGACTTGGGGACTTCCTCATATATGATTATATATATATAAAATTCTTTTGAAATTAGGAGCTAGCACAAAAATTAATCAGGTTAGGACAATGTGGTATGTTTTTATCTGGCTCAGTAAGAATTTTAACCTACAGTTATTTTTCCAGTACTGTAATAGTAAAGTTAAGTAGTTTTTTGTATAAAATTTTGGCATGATTTTATAAAGGTTATAAACAAATCCATCATCAACCAGAGTCAACATAATATAGGTCAGCAATTTGCTAAATACCAAGTATAAGATTTAAGGCAACTAATGTTGACTAAGACATAAGATTTAATAGATATTTGTACTTTTCATTTGCAGTTTGAAACTTAAATTAACCAACTTCACCTGTTTAAAAGAGCTGTTTAATATCTACTTAACAGTTTGTATAGAGTTTTCTTGTTCCCATGTTTTGCAAGAAAAGGTTTCATTTACATTATTTTACAGAAGTCAAATCTTTTTTTTTTTACTCTAACTTGTAATTTTAGACTAAAAATAAATACAGGAGAGATAGAGAAAAGAATCCCTGAGAGTTTCTGCTGTAGAATGTTGGTTAGTGAGAGGAACAATGTAGCGATGAAATGGTGAAACTTGCTGATAGAAATTTACATGAAGATCCCATACTAAGGAAAAAAATAATTCAATTAAGTCTTGTTTACAGAATGAAGTGAAGCTAATTATTGATGTTTGTGTAGTTTTTACTACAGGTTCTCTTATACATTTAATTAACATCAACAACCAATGAATTGGTCCCTATGAAGAGATAATTGACCACTATGGCTCATTCGTTTTTACTTAGGGAAGAGAAAGATACTACATTTTATGAAGGTTGATTGTCTCCTGCCAAGAGTCATCTCTAATTAACATTTCCCTAAATTGAATATTTATTTCCATTTGTGCAGCTGGGAGAGTTTTACACTGCTTTTTTTTTCTAAAAGAAATTAAAAACCTTCTTGCAGTGCCACAGACATATATCAAGGGAAAACTGACAAACATATCTAACTGAAAAGTAGAAAAAGCCTTTGTTACAAAAAGGTTTTCTGTTGAGCTAAAGGTCAGTGAAGTTGTAATGGAAGCCAACAAAACTGTAATATATTTATGACTTGGCAGTTTGCTGGAGTGAATTGGTGCAGACCCAGTGACTCCAGCTGAAACCGTAATTATCAAAAAATGGTACCAGCCTGCTCTGCAGCTGAAGTCTTTGTCCTTATGGTATTTATACTCCTGTCTCAATCTGAATATTAGAACATTTTCAAGAAACAAAGCAACCTTTTTTTTATCTTCCCTAAAAACAAGTATTATTTTGTTTTAAACAAATTTCTTCTTTCCCCTTGTTTCATGGCTATTACTCAGTTTGCAAAAAAAAATCCCCTATGCTTTCATCTTTGTTTTCAAGCAACATGAAGTCCCACTCTTTGACTAATATTTGGCCTTTTCTCAATGAACTGTCCTCCGAGTTTAAAGAAAGACCATTAATAAAAGCCCAAAGCTAGTTATATATTGTCACACCTTCCTATCCTCTATAACATTTATTTTCAACTCCAGTGTTAAAAGCCTGAAATTATGGTCTGAGGGATGAAAAAAGAAGGCATAGATAATTTCTTATAATGGAGAGAGTAATTTGTGCAATCATTTGTCACACCAACTTAACTAAAAAATAACATTGGTCTACCACATTCATAAACAAGCTTGAGAAAAATAAAAATTAAAAAATACAGAGAGTATTGGATATAAAAGCTGTTTGATAAACTAATTTTCATTTTTGTAATATGGGAATTTAACATCTTTTTAAGCTATTCTGGCCACTGCAAAAAGACAATATGAAGATAATTCCTATTGAAATTGTAATAGACAAATTACTGGAGAGGTTAGCAAGTTGTATGCTGTTCAGGAAAGCTGCATTTCATGAGTTTATGAAGAAACACTGAGGATTTGCTACAGCTGGAATTTACAGTTGGAAGATTTCTGAGGTAATAAAAATGCATCTCTAGTGATGGAAGACGACGTATTATTGTACAAGAGGTGATCAGGGCATCTGTACTGAATAATTAACTTCAATAAAGAGAAGAAAAACAAGCAGTTTTTTTCATCTATTTTTCATCTCAAAAATGGGGAGCAGAACCTTTGCTATGCTCTGGTTTTGCTATCTGACACCCTACAGCTACTCCCTGACCTCAGCATAGACACAGGATAACACTGACTTCAGCAATTGTCTTTCCCCATAGTCAGAACTTCTGAAGATTTTCAAAGCAGACATGAACAGTTTTCATCAATAAATAATTCCAATTCAGCAATAATTTCATAGATGATATACAGATTTTGCTGTTGGAAGGCTATGTCCAGTACCGGTAGGATGCCAGATTCAATACTAATTCTGTCCCAGTTTATATATTTTTTGTTTTTAATATTTCTTCCTCACTCTCATATCTCAGAGTTATGTGCTGTGAGTCTTGACTAATGATTGATCAGAACAAATTTTGTGCTTTAGAGTTGCTATAGTGGTATAAACATTTCATCTTCATTGTCAGTGTGAAGTTTTTCACATAAAGCATGGGGGTTTTTTAAGATTTCTTCTTGAATTACTTGGTGTATGCATGATGCAAACTCAGGAGTTAATAGTCAAAATTTATTAACCTGGAGAAAAAACCAGATTTTAAGCTATCAGAAAAGTGACCTGAAAGAGGATTAAAGGTATCAACATTTGAGCATACATTAAATCCTCACAATGAGAGGTAAAATATATGGGAATCAGAAATTCTAGTCTTGGAAAATGTGGCTGACCACACCCCAGTATAATTTTTCTTAAAACCTTTCCAAACTATGCTACATGTAGTGTATATATGTATCTCCCATCTGCTCCTTGAGATGAAAGTGAATTATGAAGTCAAAAATGGGAAGGAACTATCTGCATCAGTGATTCCTTGTGTCTAAACTAGCTAAGCTTTTCTCCAGAAAAGCAGGGGTTTTTTTGGCTTTTTTCTTTCTTTAGTCTGGGCCTGTTGTTTCTGGGAACTGTGCCAGTACCTCTATGTGATATTTTGCTTACCATCCTGATATAATAGTTGGGAAATTTCTGATCTTTTTCACAATGTAGAACTACCCAGACAATGTTTTAAGGAGAGTCAAATGGCCCCTTCCTAAAATATACAGGAGGTATTTAGGCAGGGATCTCTGTTGGAAATGCCAATGGGCAAAAGGACATTAACAGCTTTGTGTCATGGTTACTTGAACTTTTTTTGCAATCCAAATTCCTGTTTAAGTGCTTGTATTATAGGTTACTTAATTATGTGAGGCAAGGAGATGAATTATTAAAAGTCACTTTATCAGGTAAATTTTAGAAATGAATAAATAATCTCTCTAAGAAGCCCTTAAATCAGAGGGGAAACTGGTTCAAAACAAATAGATAGGACTCTTAAAACAAGTAAAAAAATTTTTTTACATTCCTGTTCCCCAAAAATCCCCTATTTGTTTCTGCCCACAATATTTTCAGCAAAGGATAAAGTATTACAATTCTATAAAGCCCTTATGAGTCAAGTTTACTAACATTGTCAGTGAAAACAATTTGGATATCTCTCTGAGTACTCAAGGGAAAAGGCATAGAGGTGGGAACAGATTTAATTGGTGAACAGTTCCAGTATTAAATCTGTCTTTCAGCATTTTATATGACTTTTAATAGTTCTTTTATTATCGAATTATAAGCCTACAATTTACATCAAGACATTGAACTCATCGGATTAAAAAAAATCTTTTTATGACAGGGAGTAGAAATATCCTAATTTTGGGCATACGTGTAATTTCAGTTGCAATTGATACTTTAACTGGTGGTGACCCCAAGTATTTAATGTCCTGTAGTGGCCAACTGTCTTTACATTACACATTCCATTTGGAAAATATTTCTAATAAGGAGCTAGATAGTTTCAGTTTTTATTGTTTGGGGTTTTTTTTATACAACACATGTATATTGTAGAAAAGTGGGAAATGAAGCTGAGGAAACAGTTCCCATTTAGGAGAAGTGATGTATAACAATCTCAACTTCCACTACTCTAATGAACAAAGCTGCAAACCCAAATCCAGACCTCAGAAGACAAAGGACTAAAATGAAGAGCCTAGAAACCATTTTGAAATCTCTTGGGTTTCAGGCTCACCTAGAATCAAAACTGAATTCTACTTCCTTAACAGAGAGCCAGGTCTTAGAATCATCAGGGTTGGATAATGGATATCAAAAAACCAACATGCAAATAGAGAGGTCTTTGTGCATTTAATACAGAGATAGACTCATCTGAAGCAAAATGTGGTAGGAATAAACTCAGAGAAATTTCAGAAGATGGCCAAATTCACATTTTGGAATGCATGAAGAGAGCTTCCCCAATGTTCTAAAGGCCTAAAAATAAAAAGCTCCTTAACCGTATAATCTCAACAATACCTGATTCACACAATGAGCACTTTTCCTTTAACACATCATCTGTACCATGGGGTTCATATCTCCTGTGTTCTTTGAATTCTGCTTTTGCAGAAGCCAGTCTTTTTGAAGGATACAATACAGTATGTAGCTTTCTTTCTTTCCCTCCAGAACTAGACATCAAAGATTTATAACAGGCTATGAAAAAATGATGCTGAACTGGCAATACTTTTCCTGAAAGAGGGTGGTTCTAAATTGCCCCAAAGTTCACCAAATGAGGTAAATATTAACCCTCATGTACTGGCTTTTCTTCAGAATACTTCTTTATCTTTAGTAAAAAAAAAAAAAGCTGAAGGAAAGCATTAATTTTCCACAAATCTTTGAAGCAAATAAAAACAATCATACATGCAATCAAATACAGTCCTAGAAGGGAAAAGTTTACATTAACACAGAATCAAATTTGGTAGAAACTGCCTGGTTTATGTCTGCAAAAGCCATCTTTGTCACAGGATGACAAATCCAAAGCAGTTGTACTTGACTATACTGTCCTAATAGTTGAAAAGGGGCTGTAACGTCCAACAGAATTTTTTTTTTTTTAAACAATCTCATTCTTACTTAGAGTTATCCTGAATGGGATTTCAGCTTTCTGTCTGGCTCTGGAGTTTTCCACACACTTCTGTGCTAGAGGCAGTCACACCTACTCCTTCCCCCCCTCTTTAGCCAAATCCTAGTCTGAGGTCCTAGTTGAGGGGCTAATAGAGCAGTAATGCTTCTTTATGCGGTTCCAATAAGCTCTACCCTTTTCCTTTCATAATAATAATTACTGTGATGATAGCTCACACTAACATTTAAGGTACAGTTTTACAGTTAAAATTCAGCCACATAGCCCTGAAATGATTTACAATTGTAAGTGACATCTGAATGACTGTGTGAGACAGAAACCTGTAGCTCTAGCTTACTTATGCCTGGACCACTGCATTATTTCTAAAATGCTTTTTTAAAATGTAGTTCCACATCTGGGATGAGATTCATTGCTATCCTGCTAGCTCACACAGAAGTTTTAAGCAAGGAAATAAGACAGACAAATTCGGTGCATGAGGAAGGGTGTGGCCAGCAGGTCAAGGGAAGTGATCCTGACCCTACTCTGAGCTGATGACACCACATCAGGAGCACTGTGTCCAATGCTGGGCTCCCCAGTTAAAGAAAGAAAGGAATTACTAGCCCAGCAGAGGGCTATGAAAGTGGTGAGGTGAGTGGAGGAAAGGCTGAGGGATCTGGGTCTGTTTAGGTTGGAGAAGACTGAGACAGGACATTATCAGCACTCACAAATCTCTTAAGGGTAGGTGGATGGAGCCTATAGGATGGAGCCAGAGTATTTTCAGTGGTGCCCAGTGACAGAAGAAAGGGCAATGGGCACAAACTGAAACACAGAAAGTTCCATCTGACTATGAGGAAAAATGTTTTAGTTTGAGGGTGGGGGAGCACTGGAAGAAGCTGCCCAGAGAAGTTGTGAAGTCTTCTTTTCAGGTATTCCAAACCTGGTTGGGAGTGATCCCAGCAAGCTGCTGCAGGTGAACCTGCTTTGGCAGGGGGAGTTGGACTGGATCTCCACAGATCCCTTTGAGCACCAACTGTGCTGTGATTCTGTGAATCTGGATTTGAAAAGAGTTTTATCACTTGCAGCTTCCCCTGAAACTACTTCATCTTTGTAGAGAGCAGATGCTCAGCCCTGCTGATATATGGCTGAAACATATGGCTGTGGATCTTGAAGTTAGGAAAGATATAAATAAAATATGCATGACTTGAAATAATATCATACAACACTATATATATAGAGCTGTCTTACTAAAAGTTCAAATTAGGATGGCAATATATTTATTAAAAAAAGAAAGAATATTGTAATATTGAAGTGCCACAGAGAAAGAATGAAGATACTTTAGTATTGGGTAAAAATCCACAACACCACCTTGTCTGCCTGCAACAGTCTGATCCTAAAAAGACCTCAAAAGATGTAAAATCTTGAGTAGCGGTACACATTTCTTAAGAACTCTCAGCAGGGAACATGCCAAAAATCCCAGCTGTTCTATAAAAGTATTTGTGAATTTCTTCATCAAAATAGTAATTTAGTCCATATACTAGAAAAGAAAAACTATCTTTTAAAATCCAAAATGTACATTAAGAAATAAAGTAAAACTTATGATTTTTCTCCCTAAGGTAAATGTTAATGCAAACAGTGCTTTAGATATAGTTGAAAAATGTACTTAGATGTTATGGTCAATTCAAGTCCTTTTCATTAGAAGTAGCTTTGCAGCTGTCTATAGCACCTTTTGGCTCAGGTAGCAAGAAGAGTTTGTAATTTAGTTCATCACCTTAGGACATAATGTAAAAGATCTATGAAGCCAATACAATACAAGTCATAGAATCATAGATATATATTTTTTTAACAGGAATCAATTAAAACATGTGCCAAGAAATCCAAGAAAATGTCAAGCAAAAGAGGCTTAGATTAGAAATTAGGAAGAAATTCTTTACAGCGAGGCTGGTGAGGCACTAGAACAGGTTACCCAGAGAAGCTGTGGATGCCCCAAGTATGGAAGTGTTCAAGGCCAGGCTGGATGGGGCTCTGAGCAACCTGGTCTAGTGGAAGGTGTCCCTGTGCATGGCAGGAGGGCAGAACAAATTCATCTTTAAGGTCCCTTCTAATCCAAACATTCTATGATTCCATGACATCATCACAATTCTCTTCCAGGTAGTGAAAAAGTAACATAGACCTTTCCTTGAAAGAATGCTTAGTGACCTCAATTCATTTTCAACACTAGAAAAAAAAAAAAAGCACTGTATTACTTTCCATTTTTGTATCTAGACATAATTATAACATATATTAGATTAATTATTTTGGGCCATAAATATCCTGGAAAACTGGCTGCTTTTTTATTAATATTCTGGCCTTTCATGCTTGAGCTTGATTTGATACGGAGGGAAGGAGCAAGAGAAGGCCTTTTGCTTTCGTTCTCAGTATGAGCAGGGTGGGAAATAAGGAGAAACTGGAAAATAATTCCAATGCCTCTGCACCAGCTGTTACAAGCAGTCAGAGGAGGATACTTGAATAATGGTTGTAGTTATGTGGAAACTCTTGATTGTCATAAAATGAGAAGCAGGGTCATTTACCTACAGCATTTGTCTTTGTTTTCTATCAATACAAACTCAGTCCAACAGTATCCTAAATATATTAATAGCACACGCATCTATTTAGAGCCTAGAAAGATTTCTTACTACGGAAATAAGACTGTTCTCACATCATCTCTCACATTTTCTGTCAGAAAGCTTCATACACTTTTTCCTCCGTGAAAAGGAAGTTATATATCTTCAAATATTCACGAAGAGAGAGATTGGGTATTTATAATGTTTAAATTCTCCTGGTTATTTTGAATAGTAATTAAATAGAAATAAATATGCAGCAATATAATTAAGTATAAAAGTTCTTCAAATCACAGAAACATTTAGGCTGGAAAAGACTTTTAGGATCCTCCAGTCCAACTGTTAACCCACCACTAAACCATTTCTTTAAGTGCCCCACCTACATGACTCCTAAACACCTTCAGGGATGGTGACTCAATCCCTCCCTGGGTAGCCTATTCTATTGCTTCACAACCCTTCCCATGAAAAAGTTTTCCATCATATCCAATCTAAAACTGTCCTGGCACAACTTGAGGCCATTCCCTCTTGTCCCATTGCTTTTGACTTGAGAGAAGGGACCAAACCCCACCTCTCAACAACATCATTTTAGGTACTTGTGGAGAGCTGAAATAGTTATATAATAATATAAATTGTATTAATTATTAAAATTAATAGAAATAGTTCAGAAAACAATGCAGATAAATTGTCATAACAAAAGTAAATAAATGTCTTTTGAGGAGGAGGAATGAATATGGAGTTAGAAAGTTGTGTTTCTTCCCTGGAAGGTTAAATTGATGAAACAGTTTAAGAATCATCTATCCTTTCATTTATCACTGCTGTTGAATGTGGGTCAGTAGTAAACTGGGTTAGAACATATCCCTCTGTTTCCCACTGCATGCTCTGGTTTATGATCTCAGAAACCCTTAATGAAGTCTAAATGAGTAAGGTTTGCATACACATTCAAGGACTTCTCAACAGTCCCTTTCTTCCCTACCCATATTTAGGTGATTCTCTACAGCACAGTCAACTCACTTCTAAAGTCCAATCAGAACCTCCCAGTTTTCTTTTGAATGGCATCTATTTCTAGAAAATACCTAACATGCACCATACTATTCTGCATTTGGAAGTGTACTAGCAAATTCCTCTGGCCAGGGTGTATTTTACAAATGCAGAAGCCAACTCTATAAGGCAATGTGATGAGGTAAGTCCCTGCGGCACACGTGATGCTCAGACTGAGCATGTGGCCCAAGAAGGCTCCAGATTGCATCCAGATTTGTAGCCGTGTATCCTTTTTTGATTATGATTCAATGAATCTCACATCAACACTATTTTGGTAATAGCCAATATAAAAAAAATGTGTCACTTCACAGAAAGTTCTGAAAACACAATTTGTACAGGTTTTTTAAAAAAAGGTTTTAAACTCCAGCTTTTCCTATAGAGGAGGAATTATACTTTGATCGCAAAGGCCTAAAGCAAATATAAAGACTTAAATTTTATTGCTTTGTTATGGGCTTATGATATTTGATTCCTAAAGGTAATAAATCACCTCTGAAGTCAATATATTATCTAGTAAACAACCTTTCAGTTGCTTTCCTTGGCCTACTTCTTATCACCTCCAAAAGAACTGAGAGAGAACTTTCCTAATTTAAGTAAAGCTCAAGGTCATAAGGCTTACAGGGTTCTCTTCAACATTGTTGGAGCATTATATCTTTGTTCAGACACTCATTAACAAGGAATCAAACAAATAAAACATACTTAGGTGACAGAAACCAAAGAAACATCCATGTCTTGTCCACACAAACTTCTACCTGAGAGTGCTGCTATGAGGTTGCTTGTTCCACTCTAAGTGTTACATTTAAATAAATAAATACAACAACAAAAATGACAAAGTTCTTATAATGCAATTGGCAGCAGAAGCTGAGGATGCTCAGTTATTCTGGCTGTTTTCAGTGTGGAGTAGAGATGTTAACCATGGAACTGGTGAAAAAAGATCAGACCCTAGCTAGTGTACACTGTTGAGATGGAGAAGTTTTCTATAACTAAGACACTTTTTTAAAAAACAACCTAAACCATCAATGTAAAAATCTAGTTCATTAAGCTTTTTTAATTACTATTGACTATTTTTAAAGGGCTGTTATTTTTGACTCCTTTTTGCACAGAATGTGTAAGTACCCATTCCCATTTTAAAAAAATAGAAATACTGTGAGCAGTACTTTGCTTTTCTAACATTTATTAATGTAGACTCACTCTTCAGAGCACCTTAACAATGACTTAACAATATATCTCAAACATAATTTGAAATTGAAAGAATGTTCTATAAAATAAATGTATTTCAGACAAATTTGCTATAAAACAAATATATCTCCTCTCTAACCGAACTTGATTGTCTAGGTCTTATTTTAAGGTTATATGAGAGAGAGGACACAGTTCTCTCTCCTGGGAGGTGTTGGTTTGCTTTACTACTGATCCCTGCTCAGACATGTGCAGGAAGATACCATTAATTTATGGAAGAAACTATCCAAATGTTATTCTTGATTCTGGCCTTTTTCCTTCCCCACACAAGCTTCAGCCATGATGCTGCTCACATGAGTTTCTGAAGCTACACTGAGGCGAATTGTATTTATTTTATTGCATTGATTTATTCAAATTGTACTTGAATAAATGTGTCAATAGTACAGAGGTTCTTGAAGAGCACTCAAGTTATCCTACAATTTATTGTTGCTTATGAGAAATATCCAGCAGCATCCTGCTACATTCCTGCAACACAATACCTGTCATCATGTTCAAAGTGAAAAATCAGCCTGTAAAAAAAAAATAATTTTTTGAAAGAAATTGGTATGCACCTCATCAGGCAGAGGGTGAAGAAATTAATCTTTTTTTTGCAGAGTATGCCTTCCTTATTACAGGGAGGGATGCAAGAGGGAGGTTGCACAGAAGAAGTGAGTCAGCACAGTAAACATACACAAATGTGAGTGTTATCAGAGTATTTCACCTTTTCCATACTAGGGGTCATTACACTTTATTTGCAATGGTAATACTGCAGGATTCCTGGATACAGCTTGTATCTTAAGTGAAAGTTATTTTTATACTATTCATGTATGTGAAAAAGAGTGCTTCTCTTAAAACAATCAATTGGTAATAATTTAGGACAGTAAGAATTGCTAGTTATTAAAAAGAACTTGTCTTCTCTCTCTCTGTCTGGTTTGCAGTATTACACATTTCCTTATAAAAGTATTTTTTATTTGACAGAAGAAAAATGCTAATAGCAACAGAAGATTTTCTGATCACAATATATGGCTTGTTATCACAAATATTGCTTGAATTTATATTATGATGGAGAAGAAGGCTCAGGATCTGAGCCTTCAAATCTTTTATCTACTTTAATAGATTTAAAAAGTCACACACATTGGGCATTTTGAACATATTGAACAGGGGAACATTCCTTCTTTAAGAGAAAAAGATGCTAATGTTTTAGGAGTTGCCAGAAGGCCTAAGATCTCTCTTGATGAATAGGTATTTGAGGACATGAGGTTCTCTATAGATAATTATTTACATAGAGTGGGGAATTATCATGATCATTTAGAATAAGCACAGTAATAGGAGTGGTAGAGTTTTTTGAAGCCTTCCTTACTAGCTTGTCCCCCTACTTACTATTGAGAATGCAGTGATTTTAATTATAGTAATGGAATCTACTATTAATTACACATTTTATAGACAATTTACTGAAATCATATTACATTTTTAAAGACAGTGATGATCTGAAGAAAAATGTTGAAACTTAGGTTATTTACAAAATATGAAAACAAAAGTATTGCAATCATCATATACTCCATAAAAGACACATCTAAAATTTTAATTTAAAATTGCTTCTTAAATTACTAAGAAAAATTCCTATTATTTCTGGAACAGAAAAATTATTTTAATCTGTGGTGATCTCAGAGCACATTCTGACATCTAGTAGCTCTTAAGAAAAACAACAAAACCAGAAGTTTCACAGTCAAGCAAAGAAACACTTTTAAAACTTCTTGTTCTTTGTACGCAAACTCTACTCAGTGATAAGAAGATTACACACAAAAAAAGGACTATTTCTGAACAGCTTTTAGTTATTAATGTAAGCAACATGATGCAAACATTTGAAATGCTACGTAGTTTGAGGGGGAAAGACATCAAGCACAAAAGTTCCATGTAAATCTTATCATTGCCAAGTTTAGGAAAATGAGGACAGCATGCAAGTTTACAGGGAATGAAGGATTTCATTAGCAGCAGAACAGTTTGTAGATGGGTTTAAACACTAATATTGGATGGAAGAGATTTTAAATTTTGCAAGTAGGGGAGAAAAAAAGGTCTTCCCTCGTTTCATACCATTTCTCCTGAGGCTTCCCTTTTTTGGCCTTTTCAACATCTTTTGTTCCAAGACTGCTTCAAATGGGAGCAAGAGGGAAAGGAAAGCCTATTTAATTAGCAGAGAGCACAGTGCCATCTTTCCCCACGCAGGAAGAGGTTCACATCTTTCAGCACCCTTTCTCAGTTGGCTCAGTCATTTGTGAGATGTTTGCCAGGCTCTCTCCTAGGTGCTCTGAACAAATGCTGCAGCAGTCTGGGGCAACATTCAATATGAATGGGGCTGGAGAACGTGCAGAACAATTTCCAACACTTTCCTCAGGAAAGCGCTTTATTTTATCTGTTTTCATCTGAAAACAGCAAGAGATACTTCCACTAGAAAAATATTCCTGTTGCATGAATTTCATTAGCATAGCTAGGGAGCTCCAACTGGGTACCAAATGGTACAACTTAAATCCATGTATATATTTTCTGCCATATGTCAAGGAGTTGGCTGTATCTTTAGAACATTATAGTTCTGGGTGATTCAGCACAGTGAACAATCCACAGCCAAGCACTCAGAAATAGGGGCTTAGGGCAGGGAATAAGGATTTCCCTGTCAGTCATTTTTATACGTAAAGGTAAAGAAAATCATTGGCTTATGAATGTCAGATCAACTGAAGTTCCCATATGATTTCTTATGCATACAAGACAATAAAAATACATCACCTGTTACAGAGAAATACACAGTAAGTTCCCCCCCAAATGTGGCTTTATTTGAAGACCTAAAAACAATTTTGTAACCATTATCCATGTATATAAAATTTAAATTCATTTTTCTAACAAAATAATTTAAAAGTGAAAGATAGGGTTTATCTGTCTACAGCATATTATCTGTAATGTTTTCCCATGATACTATTTCCAAAGCTAGAGGTCTGGGATCTTTCTTTTTATAGTTCAGAAAAAGTGTGGAATTGCAAAACATATCCTAAATATTTATAAAATGGAGCAATGGCATGGAACATAAAAGCCCAAAATCTTTCAAGTGTCTACTATACTCATAATTTGGTAAGTCATCCTTTAGTACTTTACCTATGACAGCATTATAGGAGATATTTCTGAGGAAATAAAGATACAAAAGATGAATTATAAGCCTCTACAAAACGATATCGTATTAAAAGTGAGATTTAAGAACAATCAAAAGAAGCAGCTTTGGGTTCAGTATCTAACATTACCAGAAAAGTGAAATTCCCATGAAGCAGTGCTCTGTCACCATGGCAACCTTGCAAGGTAGCACAAAAGGGTTCATCTTTATGCAACGCAGTTTTATAAAATCTATCATCCTAAATGTGACAGTATGTAGGATCTTGTGGGTCTGCTGTGACACCACAATGCATAGGAGTTATTAAATATAACCAATGCCTCATTTATTACCAGTCAAAGGAGCTACCTTTTAAATGCAAAAGTTGAAAATTAAAATGAAGGGTTTAATCAGTAAAGCTCCTCAACCTTAAATTACCATGGGGAGAGTAACAATATGGGCTGGCCAACATTGTGTTTTAAAATATTAATACCAAGATCTGTGCTTATTTTTGACAACTGTAACATGGCCTTTAAAAGTAAAAGTAATAAAAACAGTATGACCACCATTTTTGAAATAAAACCCTGTAATCTCAAAGCATAAAACGTATACTAACGGGTGATTACAAAGGGGATTACAGTGCAACATAGTGAGTATATCTTTAACAATTCACAAGGCACCGCTTTTCACCACATAAATATAATTTATTATACTTAAAACCTGCTTGAGAGCAAGGTTACCTATCAAAACTGCAGTAGGTGCTCCAGGTTAATTTGATTCAACTTATTTTCTGCAGAATGTCTAATTGTGAATGGCTCTGCCTATTGATCTCTTGCTAAGATCAATAAATTTTTTTCATCTCTGAACCACACAGGGAGAAGAAAGAAAAAGGCTTAAAATAGATTTCTTTCACAGAGGATGGTATCTCTCTTTTCTTTTTCCTCAAATGTCATTCTGTGAAAAATCATACAAAACAAATCTAGAACAGAATTAAACTAAAGTATGCAAACTGTGATGAATCATAAATTTTCAAATACTGTGATGAGGTCTTATTTTTCCTTATGTTTGTCTTTTTTTTTTAACATCGTGTAAAAATCTAGAGAAAGATATTTTAAATGACCTTTAGGATGTCAGAACAAGCACAATATTGGCTTAGTGAATGTAAAGAAAATTCTCAAGTACCCTTCTTATGAAATTGAACCACAAAATTAACACTTTCTTCTTATTTTCCCTTATTAGGGTATAAGCCCATGAACTCAGGCATGGAGTCAGTAATAGAAATATATGCCCAGATGCAGCTTAGTTTCAAAGGTTTTGTTTGTAGATTAGTGTGACTAACATTCACATCTCTTAAGCAAATATCTTTGTATGTCATCACTACAATTCATATTCTTCAGAAATAATCAAAGTTTTGAGAATAATTCAACTAGAGAAGGCATGCTTTTCAAATAAGTATAGAATAACAGCCTTGATAAAGTCAGGATTGTCTGCAGAACAATATTCTCGTGTGTTTTTGAATTCCAAGTGAACTCATAAGGGAGAAAAAAAAATATACAAATGCTATGCCATGTGTCATAAGGACAAGACAGCACTTTTCCAGCTTTCTTACATATTTTCACAGGAGTCTGATGGCAGAAGAGACTATTAACACAGCTGTTTGGGAGTTACCCCAGCAGGAAAGAGAGCCCTGAATTGTACACAGTTGGCAAATTGGCTCCCTAGCACCCATTCATGTGACTCTGTCACAATGAAGAATCTTCCTCAAGAGGCATTGTTTCCCATTAATCTTTGATGGGGTAATGGGATGTTTGAAGTTACATTATTTTTCATGAGTACCTCTGAGGTGGCCCAAAATTCGACAGTGGCTGAATTAGATCCTGGCTGCTAGTAGAATCTGTGGAACAGCATGTTTTCATAAAATACACTCATTGGATCTTTTGCCCTTTTCTTGCTCTCCAATTGCTCACATGAACATAGAGTTCTATAATAAACGTGTGGCCAAGACCTCACTCCTCAATGTGATTATGAGCAATGGAAAAAAATCTTCAGCAGAATGTAGAGAAAATTTACATTAAAAAAAAAAAATCTGTAAGTGACATCCAGAGCCTTCCAGCCTTTCAAGACCTGCCATCATATTGCCATGACTAAGATTTCATATTGAAGCAGTTGTAAATTAATCAAAGAGTTGCTGGTCCTCCCCCAGAGCAAAATTGAATGGGGGGCAGATAAGTGTCAAATATAGCAACTTGGCTTTAGATTGCAAGCCCCAAAGCATATTTTTTTATTCTTATGCCTTAAGATCAAACTATTCAGACACCAAACCCACGTATTTCTTCTTATAAAAACGTCTCTTTAAGAGCAAAGATTATTCATACAAAGTGTAATAGTTAGAGATCTATAGTTTACAGCAATCAAAACCACTATAACATTTAAAATCTACTTAGCACATCTATGCATTTCCTTGCATCATACAACAGAGTCATGTTTGACTACAACTTTTTTCAGTAAGAACACGATGAAAAACAGAATCAATAGTCAGATGGGTCTGAGCAATTTTGTCTTAATTACAGCATATTCCAGCTCTGAAAGTAATTTTCCTTAGTACTGCTCATATTAAAACTGCATCTTAAGTAATACAGTATATTGTATCATCTGTGTTCTAATTCTAACACTATAATTAACATTAATTGCTTACCGGCTTTGATTAAGAAATTATTTCTAATACTTGGTGAACTTGATATCTTCACAATATCATCTAATTTATTCTCTGCCATTAATTTATGACCCAGTGTATTTTTTTGACTGGGGTAATTTCTGCATGTTTGTGCAAATAGTTGAGCATTAAATAGTAATTTCCTTCCTATATATTTCCCATATTTAAAAAATAGAGAAACTTCAGAATCATTCTTTAAAATTTCTGTACAATGTATGACTTTAAATCATCAAAAATAGAAAGGCTGAACAGCAAACCTCATTTTAGTCAAGAAGAATTTTGCCATAGACTTAGGTAAGAACCCTATTGCCCTTCCAGAACTTAACTAATAAACAAGTTCACAGCCAAATTATTGATTAAAAGTAGAGTTAAATTTACACCATAAAGCTCAGAGTGAAAAAATGTCAATATATTTAAAGTTTTGATGCATCTGAGTAATCTGATTTTAAATTAATTCAATTAAAAGCTTCAAAAGGGAATTTATATAAACACAGAATTTGTGACTGACTTTTATACTATTTAATCTACTGTTTTTTCACACTGATAACAATATACCCATTTATTATAAACATTTAAACCCCCCACACTTTTATAAATTATACTACAAATTAAAATGTATTTTAATGACATAATCTGCCATAGCTCAAAGTCTTAGAGACTTCCATTAAAGCCCAAAATTAAAAACATTCCTTCAGCAGCTATTGACTACTTCAAGACATAGATTGAGGGATGTCTATTTTCATTTCTTAGAAGTGGAGAACAAAGGATGTGCAAGAAAGATGGATCATCACAAAGCAGTACAGCAAGTAAAAAAAAAATAAAGCAATATTGAATCAATAGTAATATTATCTATATTGATGACCCTTTTCATTACTATAATTCTGAACACAAAACAAATTTCTACCACATCAGCCTGCCAATAATATCTGTGGGCTGCATGAAGGTGAGCAGGTGGGGCCTTTTACCATTTTCCTACAAGTAATTCAATTGTAAGAGCAGCACTTTCAATTTACCACATAAGTAAATTAGTAGCTTGTTTCATGGCAGAATATTGGCTTTTCTAGAGTTATATCCAATTTCTTCACAGTAAATAATACTACTGTCTAGTCTCTTACATATTTAGAGCAATTAGTTGTTAATACCAAGGGATGGACTTATGAAAACTTCTCACTGTGAAGAAACCACCGCTCACGTATCTGTGCCACAAAACTGCTCTGCCAGCTTGGAATTCACCACAGAGGAATTCCCCACCAGTGCTCTCCAGCATCTTCTGCCTATTGAGGACTCCTCCTTAGCAGAAAAGTGCCTTTTGAAATTTCCATTCTTGACAGCCTCTTTCATCACTTGACCACATTGGATTTACCTACCACAACGGACATATCTTCTCCTGCACTTCCAGCCCCACCCTCTCAGACTTTAGGCTCATCCTGCTTGGCAACTGGCAGTAGCTACAGAAATATCTGGCTCCAGTTTTAGTAAAGCATTAAATTTAATAACCCTATGAGACTTCATTCTGGGCCATGCTTATTTATCAGAGTAGGAACTTTTCCTGAAGTTGAACAATAAGACTTGGATATAGGGCATCAAGTGTTTTGTCCTTCTCGCCAAAGAAAACACAGAACAGTAGAACTCCCATGGAAGATTCCAAAGAAGTAATATTGTGAAGAAAAATATTGGTTTTGCAATCTCCTGTTGCAGCAACCCTCTTGTTAGAGGGTAGAACTGAGCCAAAATACAGACTTCTTGTTTATCACAACATGAAAAGGGGCCTGGTTTATTCCTCTTTACAGCTCAGCCAACCTGACTCCAACTATTCACTGACTCTGGCTGAAGCAAGCTCCTGCTGGAGGTTTCCCTTGCAGCCTCTGACTGCTGGTTATTTCCTGCTAAACCATGACTGCAGGTATTAGTTTGCAGACTCTGAATGCAGACTTTCACTTAGTTAGACTATAATTGCAGGTTCCAACAACAGGCTCTAACTGCAGACCCAGACCGACCTCACAGCAGTGATTGTCTCTCCTCAAGAGCCTTATTCATGAGTCTCTCATTCACAATCCTCAAGGTTCCTCCTCCATGATGATCCTCTCTCACCCGCTAACCCACTGCCTTTTATCACACTTATCTTTATTGAATATAGCTGTGACTCATCACAGGCCAGACTGAATTGAATAATTAACACAGCTGTTACTTATCAGGGGCATGGTCACCTGTATTCCCGTCTCCTACATCTCTGTCCTTTTTTTCATCCATAAAACCCATTGAAAAAGCATTGAATTGTTCAGGTTGGAAAATACCTCTAAGATCATCATCCTGCTGTTGACCACCACCACACAGATATATCTGCATTCTTGCTCTAAGACAACTGAAAACTAGATGATGACATGAACAATTTCATAGTAAGTGCTAGAATTATTAAAGAAAAAGTAGTTATCAGCTGACATTTGATAATATAATTCCTACACAAATTCCCAAGGGTTTTGTAAGGCATTTTCCCTCAATCCTACCTTTTAAACTAATACTTGTTTCCTTTAAGAAAGTTATTAAATCATAGAAAGTTGATCTGTAAATCTAGAAATTCACCTAACATTTCCACAAGGCATTTGACAGCTAAAAGGGAATGTCAGACTTCATTACAAGATGATACACCAAGCTCAATGCATTGGATAGCGCCTCATTTAGCACACCCCTACTTTCACACTTCCATTGACTTTTATAACAGCAGATGAGTCCTGGCCTCTGAGTTCTTGAAAGGAAATCATTTTACGTTCCACATAGTCGAGGCTGACCAAAACTTTAAATCTTTTCTGAGTGTGCCTCAGTCAGTAGCAATAAAAGATTTTGTGAGTGCATGTGAGACTGCACCATCCTGGTGATTCTGCTGTCTGTGCTGGATCAACCTGTTTCATGGAAGTGACTCTGCTCTCCATACTTAAGGAAGGCTCCAGGCTACAGCTTAGCCCTATTCCCAGCTTTGGAATTAAGTATGATGCAAAGATTCCACATATTGATGTAATCTTCATTTGTTTAGACCTTCTTTCCAGACCCTCAATAGGCATGAAAAGAGAGGCCAAAGGCCTAATAAAGACCTTGCCTATATTTGCAGACTAATCAAATGGTAATATATCTCACATTTCAATGAGTTACTTCAATTAGGTAAAGAGGCCATAACCATCATTACAATTAGAAATGCATATTTTTGAGCTACTTTAAAATAAAATGGTTTGAGATAATAGAAATCAAAATAACAAACAAAAGCTACAAGTTGCCAAAAAATGCCACATAAGCATGGACACATGTGGACATGTGTGTGTGCCCATTAAGAAGGGTGTGCCTTCTTAATGTTGTCATGTTGGAGCACCAAAAATGAGACGTAAGCAAATTCCTAATGTAGATTTTGATAAGCACTGTTTAGATTTCACAATCTGTACTCAGCAACCTCACAGTTTTCACTTTCAGAGTACCAAAATTCCCACAGTACCCAAAGGCACTTAATATTTCCCCCATCTACTGCAGAACAAGTCTGTGTGCCGAGGCAAGGGTTGTGCATTCTGGTGGGCAGGATTTCTCCAGCCCTTTGGTTAGATCCCTGGTAGCATTGCAAGGCTTAGGTCCCCTTTGTAGAGCTGGCCTTCAGTACGAAAGGATTTTTTTTTTCCTGCAAAATTAATGGTAAGAAAGATTGACTGCCTCTGGATGTATAATTCAATTTGAAGTATCTGAAAAATGTTACTGAAAATCACCTCTATTTGCCAAAAGCTGACAAGCTATTTGCACAAAACCATGGAAAGAATTCTGGGAGATGTCAGTAATGAATAGGATAAATGTTCTCAAGCTTGATAACTAAAGGGAGTTTGCTGATAAATTTTAAATGCATTCAGCATGCTCTAGAGTCACTTTATACAGATATTTCTCCTGGATTTATAAAAAACCCCAGTAGTTCTGAAAAAATGCTACTTTTGTTTCGGATCATTGGACATTTTAATGCATATAAGTAATGACTGAGTGTATGTAATGTCTGTTATGCATGAAGTGTAATGTATGTAATGTATGTTATTTGCTCATAAAATATTTTGACTTAGGAAGTAGTGAAGGGTTTGGAGCTTCTTTCCTTTTTCCATGTTTAGATATAAAAAAATTCAAAACATTTCTTTAGGACGAATATAAATGTTTGGGCACCATATTCAGGCACATTACTAAATAATAACATATATTCCAACTGTTTGATTCTCTTCACTCTATTTTCTTACACATTTATATTTCACATTAGACTTAAAGCATTTTTGGTTCAAAGTCTTTTAAACTATAATAATAATGTGGTTATGGAATAGGCATCTAGAATGCCTAAAAGCACATGTAAGAGGTATTTTCCTACTTTTAAAAAGCTATAACTAAATGTTCATGTTTTGGAGAATCAGAGGTTATCTGATCTATTTAGCTTTATTTAAGACTTAGATACACAAACATAATAGAAATTTTAGTGGAAACGGACAGAAGATCTATTTATGTCATTGGTAAAAAAGATATAAAATTGGGTTTGACTGTTTCCACTTGTTGATTTCAGAGGCAAAATTCTTTCTGCTCTCTTATGCCTTCTTTTGCTTATTTCTTCTTTTGCCACCACTTTCAACTCCTTGATTATGTGAGAGCACTCTGCTACTTAGTTTTGCCCCTGGACCTAATCTGGCCAGGCAAATATTATAGAGCTCTGCTTAAGACCTAGAGGTCTCAGGGTTTTGTCTCCATTAACCTTCCTCTTGACATAGATCTACCTCATAATATCCTTCTCCTCAACTGGTCTTAAATCATCCATGCTAAAGTACATACAGCTCTTTTTAATTCACTGTATTTGCAAAGATTCTTTGCTGATGTACAGGTAATGATCAAATCAAGTCTATAGCCTAAATATTTAATATTACTTTCAGAAATAGGAATTAAAATACAGTAATGAGGGGAGGAGAATGGTTGAAGGAGGCCTTTCTCTCTTGAAAAATGTTGTCATGAACTTAATATTAAGTAATTTTGTTATCAAATCAATTATGAAAATTGAAGCTATGGAAGCGTTGGAGTTGAAGAGCCTTTGACAGAAATGTAGCATTGTTGAACTCTGATTACACATCAAAAGTGACAGAAATGCCTAAGCAGGGTTCTTCTTTTTAAAGACTAAATGAACAACTAGAGAGCTTGAACAAGGCACATCTTTCAGGTCTCTTAGGCAGTTTTCTCTATACTCTTAAGCCAAGCCAGGACCAGGGACTGTCAGGTTTGGGTTTCCCACTTCTAAACTGTGATCCACCCCCACAGCAACAGCTCTTTCACCTTCCCATTCTTCTAAACTTCTCCCTTTCCTGACCCTTGGAATATAAGAAAAAAAGTGGATGAGTGGTTGGCTTTATTAAAGGTTTTTTTGGGGCCTACTGAGTATTGGAACAGTCAGTCCTAGGAGAAAACACTTGGCAGGAAATAGCTATGGTGTCTTGAAAATTTGGGAGCAGTTACCTTACCTTTCTCCTAGCAACAGGGAGACACAGTCAGTAGGAGAAAAGAATAGAATAAAATCTTTTTATGACCGTACTTCTTACGTCTCTTCAGAACCTTCCTGCCTTCTTTTAGACTTCACAAACAGGTAGTTTTCAAATCTGTCTAGAACTAGGTTTAAATGTCAGGACACTGAAGTTTCCCCGTGTAGTTTTCTACTTAATGCCTTAGTGTTTCAGGGAAAAGTTTTGAATACAATAACCCAGAACAGGCTGCTCTGACTACCTTGTGCCAGAAGTCATTGTCCTCCCACGCTGCAGGAACCTCAGAGGTGCTACAGGTATTTAATTAGCAAAGTGCTCCACAAAAGAATGCTAAATGTTCACACTATAAGGAAAAATACCGTCCTTCAGGAAAAAAGGAGGGACAAGAGAGGAATAAAGTTTTAGTAAAATTCCTGTCAGCTTTACTCATCCTTTTTGTATTCTCTCAGCTTTCCACTTTGCATAAGAAAAAAAACCATCTTTCTTGCAGTCCATACTCACACTACTGCCTTGATCACAGGAAAACTGAACACCTTCAGTGCATGATAATTACGAGCATCTTAATCCAATTAGTATCTCATTGCTCTCCACTCATGCAGTGGCTTTGTTCTTAGACCACAGAAGCCCTGTTTATTACTCAGTTTGAAAAAATTCAAAACAACAAACAACAAAATCAAAAAAATAACCCCAAAATCAAAACAAACAGAAGGAAAACCAGCCCAAATGCAATTTGCGCAGCTTACTAAAAAAAATACACACCTATCAACAACATTCAAAGTTTCTCCTCTTTCTTTCTTGCTCTGTGTTACTGCTTATAAATTTCTCTTCCCAAACCATCCCAGATTGGCACTACTGCTTGGTTTCATTCCTAGTGCCTGTTTACAGACAAACCCACTATAATAAGCTCAAATACTGAAGCAGTCAGATATGTTCCATGTAGAGTTACTAAAGCCAAATTAATTTAGATTTTGAATCAGACTCATTCTGGAGTACTGGAAAGATGTTTTTTCAAATAACATGCCCAACCAAATCAACAGTCATGACCACACTTCACTGATACTCAAACATCTGCTGAAACTGTCAGCATATGCACCACAGGCAAAATAGGAATTGAGAACCATATTTTGAGGTACAGAAAGTTCATGCTTTAACTACCAATTAGGTTTTCCCCAGTCCTTCAGCATAATGACAGACACTGTGCAATCATGAATGCATCAGGGCATCATCAGTTCTCCTGCTAAACAATGCCTCTTGTAAATAGACGCAACACAAGATAAGAAAAAATATAAAATGTATTGTAAATGTAAAGGAAAAAGAGATTCTGTTGTGCTTTTCTCCAGTGTACTCATTTATGTGAATTTGAATATTATAATCCAACATAAATTATACAAAACCTAATTATAGCTGCTGGAGGGTCTAGGGTTGTTTCTTGAATGGATTTTTTAATGTTTAATTTTGGTTTTTGCTGTCAATTCCTCTGTATCAGCCTTCAAACATATGATAGCATCCTCGAAATGACATTTTAGTATGCCCTGTTCTCAAACACTTGTCAGAAATTAATTCTCTGAGAATACCAGATGCTGACAGTTCTGAGGGATGACACTGAGACCAAGAAGGGAGCTGCTCAGGAATTTCTGAAGTGCCCACACTCATGGTGCAGCAGCACAGGAGGAACTAGGGGCAGGGATTTGCCACGTATTTGAAGCTTGTTCCTCTGTAACATACCAGTATGGCTTGAACACAATCCAAAGACATGGAAAAATAGCACTCAGCTTTTTCTTATCTGAATTTCACTTCTCAATCTGAATCAGAATTCCTTATCCCACTTCCCTATGGCTTTTCCCCACAGAGTAAGTTCACTGATGGCTGTATAAGTACTAGCTTCATTAAGGACACAGAAGTAGATCAGACAACAAGGACAGAAGTTCCAAAAGAGAGGTCTCCTCTTAGCCACATATAGAGATGCTTCCACAATATATATTGATAATTAGTGCATTAAAGAATAAGGAAAAAAATGTAGGAGAGACATTTTTCCCCATCCAAGTGAATATGATTTTTCATTTTTTCCAATGACCTGAATTCCACTGCTTGTATATATATTTGAGCATTTGTATTAATAAATTATCCAACAATAAGATGTTAATAACCCAGAGGATGTTAAGTCTACAAGGTATGTAACTGAACACCAGTATCAAGGCATAGAAGATATATCTCATCATGAGGCTTTCCTCATCCTCCCTGATAGCCAACATGTATTACCAGGGAAAGGTTTGAAAATTCTCTAAACTAGATATATTCTAACTCCATTGAATTAACTAACTCCTTAATTTTTTTTCATATGCTCTGGGAGAAACTACATAGTCCCATTTGTCTTCTGGAATTTTAGCAAATAACAGGATCTTTTCCTGGTTACAGTAAATCTGAACATTAAGAAAGTGTTTGAAGTCTTCATGAATAAAGATAATTCTGATGTAGAATAATAAGTCCTTCAATAAAGTAGACTATGATTCCATCCTCTTCTTTTGTGTAAGCATATTGCAACTAAAGAAGACCACTTAACTCTCAGTGAAAATACATTTGAATGGTGAGGTTCAAAGAGAAACTGAATATTAGAACACTGACTTCAGTCTATAAATTAAAAGACTCTGGGTCTTATAAGTTTGAATCTTTCTTCTCTCTAATTCAGAACACCCTTATGGGACTGTGTTGCCCTCTAGTTTATAGCATTTCCTAGATGAGATCAAAATTTCTAATCCCCATTTAATTTGCCAGCTTTGTATGAGCTTTTTCCCCTGTATAAAAGGGCAGATATTAACAGCTCCAGCTGCACAAATAATCCACAACAATGTTTTGCCCAGGATTTCGCTGGTCAGTCACTGCATGACAAGGTAAGCTCATTTCTTACAGTCTAACTTGAAGACCTTCAAAACCTGTTGCAAATGTGTGATGAGAACCTCTATAAAATAAAAATATGGAATAGCATAATGTTCCTGAATATGAGATTATATGCAGTATTCAATTCAAAGTATTCAAAATAAATAACCACAGCAAAATATTGAAGTTTGAGGAGGATTAATCTCCCTTTGATTCATACTTCCAGGTATGTTTAAGGTTTTCCCATGAAGGTGTTCCAGTTTTCATGTTACATCCTGGCTTAAGGGAATGCTTTTAATGATTTTTCCAGTTAGTCCATAAAAGCTTGACTTGAGGGAGCTCATTGACACATAATTCCATCTACATAAGAAACATGATAAAAGTGTCACTAATAAAGCAAAACTGGTGTGGCTCTTTTAACGTCTGACAATTTTCTTTCATGTTACCACAGTAATTTTTCTGTTCTGTGTGATTCATAGGCTTCAAGGCCAGAAAGGTTGTTTTTGACTATCTAGTCTCATTTCCTGTATAATACAAATTACAGGCTGTCAGATAGTACATGAGAGACCTCCTCTCCAAGCAGTTTAATGGCTAAGAACCTAGTAAATGTATTTTTAGACTTTCTGAAGCCTGCTCTTCTGACTTGGGTCTCAAGAGTATGCCAACTAGGTAGAGTATAAGCGCATTCTTGCCTCCCAAGGTGGGTAATTAGTATGACCTAGATATATGTACATTTCTGAGAGTTATATGTATTTATTAAAAGCTATAAGGCTGATATACAGATCTTTTAGGTGTTTTGAAAAGGAAAATATTAATTAAATTTTCATTTTGCTTTTATAACAGCTTGATAAATGCAGAACTCTCTAAAACCTGTTTCTTTAACAAGCCTATTTATTTCAGGGACAACCAAAATGAATAGTCTTGTTAGCAGGGTGTAACTCTACCAGCTATTTTAGAACACTGGACAAATATCAAATGCATGTTTTCCTGGAAGAGAGAATAAATGACACATAATGACACATGAGTAATTTTTATTACATATTTTTCATTATATAAAGCATTATAAAACCTGAAATAGAGCCATTTCTGAGAGGTAAAGTGATGAAGTACAGCAGGTTCTATTTACCTGCTAATGTGACTACATCCTGAATGCTCCATGTATGTACGGTAAATGTGTATATGGTAATATAAATTGTTGAGGAATTTGTCCTTTAGAATTGTGAATTACTTACTGCATTTTACTCCGTGTATTCAGTGCTTCCCAATATTTTCAAAAGGAATACAGGAATTCATCCTATTCAGCAGCCTGAACCCCTTCTTTGCTCCAGGGAAGTATGTAGCAGTAGACTAACAGCAGGGCTCAGGTAGCTTTGTGTAATGCTCAGAATGTAGATTTGCCATAGATATTTTCCTGTCTCATATAGGATGTATAAAAGTTCTAAACATATAAATATGTTGCATGAGAATCGTTGGTCCACTCTTGCTCTTAGATACTTTTACATTATTCTTTTCTGAAATATAAATTTTCTTCCAGTATTTTAACACAGACAGTATTCTTATTTGAATAATTCACTGTAGAGAAGTATAGAGACAAAAAAAGTCTGCTAAGGATATTAAAAAAATCAGTGCATGACTGACACAGTCATAGCTGCAATTTTTGTATTTGAAGGTGCATAATGATGTAAGAACTTAAGAACTTAGAGGGATAACCACAAAATTCATGGTTTTCAGAGGCATTTACACGAGATGAAAGCACCAGTTCACTACTTGTACCCCAATGATGTAGGAGTGTTCAGGTAAATGAAGTTTAAATTAAAACAGAACACTTTGAAATCTATCACTTTTGTGATGATGTAAACATACAGTAGTCTTAGAGCTCAATATAACTATAGCCAAGTGACTCTTCTAAAATTGAAAATTACATCACAACTAGTCAGTAATTGCAGTTAATACAAATAATATCAAATATCCATTTAAATAAACATCCATCCATTGATAGTGCAAATAGCATTGTCAAACAAGCATTTGGCTTTAAAACTAATTTATGCTTTATATTGCACAGGTTCAATAATAAAATCACAACTTGCAAACATAGTTTTCAATGGTGATTTGCAAGTAAATGACTGGTGGGGTTTTTAAAAATATTTCCTAAGGACTTGCAGAAGTGAAGGTTAAGCAGACTTGCTTAACCACTTGGACTTACAAGGACTTGCAGACCTTGTAAGTCCAAGTGGTTAAGCAGAGACATTAACTGAGAAAATCAAAAGACCAGCTCGTATTACCAGCAAAATGCCTGCAATGCCCTTTTCCTGAGATCAAAAGCACTTATCTGGCACCTTTTGATATAAGGTTCAATGAAGCAGGAAATCAAGTAAATTCTTCCTGACTTCTAGTCCTAGAGAGAGATGTTACTGTTGGTTGGAAGTGGGGTCATGTAAGTACCAATGCAGCTGCCATCAGGAACCTCTCAGGTTTTTGTCAGCTAAAAGATACTTCAGAAGCAGAGTGTTAATGGTTACAGAAAGATATTTAGCTTCCTTTCCTTTGGGTAGATATTCCTGAAAATGGAATAATCATGGCTCATAATATGGAATTCAGGACAGACCTGTTAGCTAAGTGCAACCCCAGTGAACATTTTCCAGACTAATACTCAATGCTGAATTTTGCTTTCCAGGCAGACTCCTTTCTGTCTGAAGAACATGAAAGGCAGTTGAAATGAATTAGACCCAGCTGCTTTTATTTCCTCCCACCCCCAATACAGAGAAGCTTCTGAAGTCAATGCTGTGATGCCAGCAGTGCCAGTTTTCTGTGGTGGCCTCTTGTTATCCAAGGTTGCTTCTATATAGCTTTATTAATTGCTAGTGAATCACTCCAGATGCTTCCTTTCTTTAAAGAATAAATGTCTACTTCGAGCGGGAAAACAAAAAGTACCAGAACCTCTAAGTTATAGCAGCAAATTACAAAAATTGCAGTGTTGATCAGAACATTATTCTAATTGGGTGCCAACAGAAAACTCTTGCCCTGAATATAGATGTAATGAGGAAGAACGGACTCATTTCACTAGAATAAATGCATTCAATACAAAGATTTAGTCACTTTTGTTTCCTCCTGAGTCTGAAAAAAACCCATATCTTCATAACAGATTGGTATCTATGAAAACCATTAAAAGAATGATAAGGGCAGAATTTCACAGCAAAATCCATGTTCCATGCTCCACCCTCATTTCCTATGAGAGCCCTCCTTTATGCTCCAGAACTTCCCAGGTCATTGCATGATTTCACTGTTCTGCTTAATTGCTCTAGGTGGACCCTGAAGTAAATATAGAAAGCTACCTTTGAGCAATTAAGAACATCAGGGTTACAGAAGTCTTTGAAAATCAGGAAAGAGGTATATTAGTATTATCAGTGCAAATTATATTGTTTAATTAAAAGAATTTAAAGACGACTTGGCAATTCAAATTTCTGTCTTTTCTAAGTACCTTGGCATGTTATTACCACCAAAGAAAATTCCTGTAAAAAATGTTAAAAAAAATTTGTATGTAGCATTCTTATTTCAAAAAGAACAATTGATTCTGACCTGACTATTTAAATATGTTTTGATTCCTTTGCAGGGAGTTCTTGGTAGAAATGATATCATTATAATGTGCATTTAAGGAGCTTAGTCCCCATTTTCAGTTATACCAGTACAATTTTAGAGTGGTTTTCTTAGGAGTTCTTCACTTTCATTAGATTTAATTTCTTTAGAAACTGTGATAAAATTTAGTCCAGAATTTTGTAATCTTGCATGTAGACAAATCTTAGAGATGTTTGAAAATACTCTTCCTTGGG
Organism: Acrocephalus scirpaceus scirpaceus; assembly: GCA_910950805.1. Taxonomy (NCBI): domain Eukaryota; kingdom Metazoa; phylum Chordata; class Aves; order Passeriformes; family Sylviidae; genus Acrocephalus; species Acrocephalus scirpaceus. Next base: position 13,669,047 of record OU383775.1, on the reverse strand, counting down.
GCTCTAATTTCTTTCCACTTAGCTGGTGAAACTCCAGAGCGTGATTGATTGGATTAATGTTAAAATCCGCTGAGACTTCTGTTCTGAGATGCACAATAATTTCCAATTACTTTTAATTTTCACTGAAATATTAGAAATTAGATTCTGTTTGGCTCATTTGCTCTTAAATATTTCAAGGACTGAATTTTATCCTAGGAAGATACAGTGCAATCTTAGGGTGAAACTGAAATCTTTAGTGTCACTATGCTGATGTATTTGGCTCACAAGGAGGTTCAAGGATATTCCAATATCCAAGGAATACACCTCTCTCAAATACCTGTTTCATTGGAAATGTCTATGAAATAGGTATAAAACTCTCATGGAGTTTCACTGTGCAAAAAAGATACAGAGCATTGCAGCTTTAAACTCTCTTTTTCTTTGTACATTTACACATACACTAAAAAAAAGTTTGCTTTAAGGAAGAAATACTAAGTTTTCCTATTTCTTTATTGCTTACCTGCTGATTTTTTTTTTCCTCTTTTATTTTTTTTTTTCCTCTTCAGAGTGACAGCTTAACTGTTTTCCATCATCAATAAATCCCTTCATACTTTTTGGCCTGAAATACACATTCTTCATCTTGAAAGACCTTTAATATTATTTTGAAAGCTTCTCTGTCAGCATGCCCATCTTCTGGATAAACCTATGCTCAAAGTGGAGCCTTGGTGCCAAAATCTTACATATGTACTATCTCCTACCACAGTGTTTACTGGACCCAGCAAAAATCTACACATTTGCAAATATAATGTTTTTTTACGTTAAATCCTTCAGTTATATATTTATTTCTCTGAATTTCATTCAGAGAATGAATTTCTCTGAATCCATAGAAAGTCTATGAAAAACACACGTATGTTACATGATAATTTTGAGTGACACCAGAATGATTCAGAACATGATAAATTTTTTATTTTCATGGTGGTAAGGCACTAGAACTATGGGTGTCGATTGGACATTACCATGTAGTGATTTTATTTTTAAAAGAAGTGTGGTCTCTTTTCATCAGAAAGTTTTCTTGATATTTGTGGCAGGTCCTTACAATTTTTCATACTGCTGATGAGGAATCAGGCATCTCAGATAGAATTTTGAGTATGTGTGTCTCAAGAAAGAATTTACATTTCTGTTCCTGATGCTGGTTGGTTTCTTCTGAGCCAAGTGCTTCAGATAGAAAACTTCTTCAGCAGCCATGTTCTGCTGCATTTTTTTTCTCCTTGGGGACTGTTAATTGATCATATTTCAACATACATTTGAATCTGCAGCTTCAAATGTCATTATTCCAAGGTTACAAGTTGTCACCCACTGAAGTGCAAGAAAATTACTTGCTTCAATGCATCACAATAAACACTTAGTGTATAAGTCATTATGATATTCAACCAAAATTTGAACATACCGACCATAAAAATATAAGGATAGTATAAATATTTATTAGAACATATATTTGTAGGCATGGAGGTATGGGTTACACATAAAAAGTTCAAATAGTTTTGGTGAACAGTAGCTCTATTTAACTATACTTTAGAAAAAAAATTCATTAATTTATTAAAAACAATTGTAATTGTCATTAAAAATAATGGCAATTTTATAGAGAATATTTTTTAAATTCCTACGATCATAATTTTGTAAATTTCCCAAGGCTTTCAAAATGTTTGGGACTTATTAAGTGGAGTTTAAAATTTTAAGCCTTGCTGACTTGTTCCTTTTTATCAGTAGAAGCAACTACAAGATTGAGGGGAGAAGCCCAAGTTACCCATTCTTCTCCTGCAATGTAAACCAAAAACAATTTCAGTTACCCGACCCTGGCAACCCCATCGTGTGTCAAAACCCTAAACTACCTCATTTTGATTCTAGCAGGGAGTCTTTCCAACCAGCTGTTATCACCAAGGTTATATAATTACGTGAACAATCCAGAGAGTCAGGAATGCCCTCCATCCATGTTTTCTGCTTGCCAGGCAAAAGCCAGATGCAGTTAAGAAGGCATGAAACTGAATCCATGTCAACAGGGCACTGAGCCAAAAATAAGGAGCTGAGCTCGAGTCCAGAGCTGTACCAAAACATTTACAGGGTTTCTGGACTGTTGGGGGCTTGGGTCAGGAAGGCTGGGCTACGGGTGTCTCTCAGGCCCACTCTGAAGCAGCACACACAGAAGCAGATGAGGAGAGGACAGGCATTTCAACAACCCGCGAAAGATCAGAGAGTGCAAGAAGCCAAGACCATTTTAGTTCTTCAAACCAGAGCAAAAATGAAAGTCATTACAGTAAGATGAACTTGTGGCTGCAGGAAGGTTAATGACTGAATTCCACACAGTTTGATGTTAGGGGAGATTACTGGCAAAAGGTGAGATTTGTGTGGCATGACACAAGTACTACATAATTACTTAGCTATAACATACCACTTTTATGCTCATGATTGTTTAAGGATTCATTTAAATTGCCTTTTTTTTCCCCAGTGCTCTATTTTTCCAGCTGCCAAATGAATTGCACGATTGATAATTAAAAAATTAATGGTGTCACTTTGGTGTTACAGATATTGTACAACAGCATGTGCAACAAAAAAATTGCCCTCCTTTGTCAAGGATGTTGACATATACATAAATTGCCAATCTGAAGTCTTTCTTCAGCATTTATACACAGCATAACAAATTCCAGCACATCAAAAGTCTGCAATCTAATACAATAAATTGCAGTTGTACTATCAGTCTTTTGGTAGAAACACTTATTGCTCAGCTAGCTAACATTTAATAGTTTTTTACAAACCTGAGTGACTCATGCATAATTTAAAGCTGCACATAATCTCTAAAATAACAGAACAGGAGTATGAACATAGTGTTTAGGTACAGAATGAGTAATATATATAGTCAAAAGTATGATAATTATGTATAAATAAACTACAGGTAAAAATATATATAGGCCTAAGAGAACTAAAGTATAAAAAGGAAGTAATACATGTCACTCTTATAGTTTCTGAATTATAAATTCCTTTCATTGCTCACCAAAAGAATATAAAAAGGAAAGGATGAGATTTTTTATTTTAATAAAGAAGTTGAGTGTTTTGCATTAGTTGTCATGTAAGTTTAGTTGTATTACTGTTCGTCACAAAATAATGCATGACTTTGATGAGGTAAGGTCTATAAGTAGAAATGGTTTCACTGGCTCACCTCCAATAGTTGGAGAGAGCAGACAAAATTTGTTTGGGCACAGATTTGTTTGGGGCAAACAAGTCTGCCTGTAAGGAACAGCAGATTTAAAGTTTGCTTTGAATTCAAACAATTGCTCTGAGTAGCATTTTCAAGTGGTCTAATAAAAACATCAACACCAGTTACAAACCTTACCTTGCCTATGTCTTTTCATCATCAGAGCTGTGACAACCCTGCTGCTAAAGTTCTATACAGGTATGTTATTTCCAGGGGATGAAAAAGGAATTCCTAAATGCCAGTATAACTAAAAGACTGCAGATCTCCCTAGAATTAGGCACAGCATCTACAAGGAGTAATTTGTGGGAAGATTACCCAGAGTATCCCAATTTAGATTTACAACTAAATGACAAATATCAGGGGCATTGTGAGATGGTACTGAACTTAGTATTGCTTGCCCAGTTGGAGAGGCTGCTTCATCTCTCCTTCCTCCGTCAGCACCAGGTCCCTACCTTGTTAACATCCTGCATATTTGAAGATACAGTGATTTTTATTCTTTTTCTCTTTCTCCAGTATCCCAAAGAATATCTATACAATTAAAGGAGATGGTGATATTTTAGCCATTTATACTCTTCAGGACAAATTACATTGTAAAGCTTCTTAAAAGTGTTTTATTGCTTGTATTTCCAAAATAAGAATAATTCATTATATAATCACCGAGAATTTTACAATTACTGCCCTTGCATACCTCTCAAGGAATAGAACTTATAACAAAGGTGTTTCCTCTTTTCCCCCTTCATTCCTTTCCATCACCCTCCTAATTTTTTTATATTGTCATGTTACAAAGGTGTTTTATCACAACAGTTTCAAGGCCATATGTTTCAATAGATGATATTAATTAAGTTTCGGGATAGTCAACAAAATGAGGCTGTTTTTTGCTGATTGAGGCTATGGCTCAACATTGAGAAATATTTTCTGTTACAAGCAACTGGAGCTGGTACACGTATAAACCTTTTCCACCAATTTTAACAAATATATATCATTATATGTGCAGAGGTATTGTGATTTTCACAGTAATGAATATTTCTATATTATCTGGATAAATCTAATAAAAATATGAAAGGAAAAATTTAGTCAAATGATTAGATGATTGGTGACTGGTGTTTATGTTACATGGCACATTATTGAGTATCAAATGTAGCTAATATATACAGTTTGGTTGGGGTTTTTTTAGTATAGTTGTTAAACCTTTAAAAAAATATAAAAATTCAAATGTTGCACAATACTTGAAAAATTTCTGGTTTGCTAAAAATCTGGTCTCCATATCAGCTACTATTCATAATAAATATTCATAATATTTATAATTTCATCCTTTCATACAAAAAAAAAAAAACCCTTTGGTGTTGTGCACACTACATAATAATAATTTATTCTGTGTACAAAACAATCTAGAAAAATAATTTTGTATTATTAATAAAAAATATCTATAGCTTCAAGGTTCACTTAATAAAAAATATCATTTTAAGGTAACTGCAACCAGGATATCTACTGATTAGGAATAAGATAGTAATAAGTAATAAGGAAATCATGCACACTAGGTAGTGTTAACAAACAAAAAGATCAGTCATACAGCAAACAAGACAAAATGATCCCATAAAACAAAGAAATCAGCAGGCTGTTTTTCATACTTGCTTAAAACTTTTCCTGAGTAAGAAGACTTAGTGCTCCAGAACATACACAACCCTTTAAATGGTATCCCACCTATACAGGTATAGAGTCTTTCCAGGGAGTCTGACATGAGGATGAATGGGACACTATAGATTTGTATTTACAGTCTTTGCATCACATGAACTTTCTAGGTATGGAAACACTAAATCAGCCAAAACACCAACAAACCTGGAAGTTTGTTTCTAATTTAATTAGTTAGGAAAGTAAGACCAGGCAGGCTGGATTTCTAATTTCTACAAAGAATAAGCACCCTCTGACAAATGCTTAAAATGAATAGAACTGTATTATTCATCATATGTAACAGAGATTAAATGGCTTTTAATGACCAGCTTCTTATCATAAAAATATATTTACACAATCCCTGTGAACAAGTGTCCTTGTAGCAATATCTGATGTTTATTTATGGAGGAAAAAAATCTTCCCCCTACTGCACTGTTTCCTCTGGGAGAAGGGAAGTAAACACGGCTGGCATTCTTTACATAAAGAAACAAAAAGAATAAAAAAAAACTGAAAGAAACCCCACACTTCTCTTTGGCTTTTATTCTTCCTCATTGCTTTGTCCAATTCTTATCTCAGATATGCTCCAAGTGATTAATATAAAAGGAAAATCTCAGGGCAAAGATTTGCTTAAGTTAGTGCTATTCCAATGTAAAACTTACATCAAGCTGTGGACTGACCCTTTACAGATTATCTCCAGAGAGTCTACTGAACAACATCACACTTTTTTTCCTGTGTCTGGTGGTTTAGACTACAGCGTTTTGAGAACAGAAGAAGGCATACCTCAAAAGGTGGCTGTTATTTCATCCTGAACACTTCCTATAGCTGTAGCCTCTTTTATCACTGCCAAAGCTTTACATCTCTCACAAAACCAGGAAATGAACTTAGAAAATGGTCAGCCCTTACTTTAGGATAATTCTCCTTACCTTGATATCCATGAAATATTTACTGTAAGAACATACCTACCTTATGTTATCAGTGAAAAAATTTTACATTTACTTGCATTATTTATACACACATTAAAGTATACTGGTGTCATTAAAAATAAAGAAAATAATGTAATACCTTTACTTTTACCTATGGATTTGGTGAAATGGTTCCATGAAGAAAGCATTTCCAAACAAAAAGAGAATAAAGAAGAGGAGAGAAACAACAGTAAGAGTCATGAGTACACGTAAATGCAATAGTATCTGAAAATGAAGAGACAAAGTATAAAGTATAAAGACAAAGTATAAAGTGTCTGAAGACAAATGGAGATGCAATCAGTGTCATATTAGGGATTTAGTTTATTTCTTCCCAATCATGTACATGCAGAGAAACACAGAAATAACCCATGCTAAGATAAGAAAGACTGTCACAAAGGTAACATAGACAATGGTTAGAAGAAAAAAAAAAATCACTAGTTTTGTTAGATAGCAAAATTGTATTCTCAGCATTCCAGAAGCCAGGAGCAGGTGTTTTCTGCACATTTCCAATCAGCCATGCACTAATGCAAATGGACTCTTCAATGTGTACAATGTTACAAGAGACGCATCTTCTTTCAGGAGCTATCAGTAGAGTGCTCTTGCAGTTTGTTTATCTTTTATAGGATCACTCACAATTGTATTTTCTGATAAATACACAGAATTTTCTTAAACACTTTCTTATTTCTCTCACCTCTTTTTAGTTATTGCATTGCAAGAGGGGGAGTTGACGAGGCAGGAAGGACAAAAGCTGATGGAGCAAACAAACAAACAAACAAACAAACAAACAAAAACCCAAAAAAAAGAAGAAAAAGATGTGACCAAAACCATGTGTTTCTTTGCAGCCAAAGACAGCTTTCAAGCATTTGCCCATCGGTTGCAGTGATGGATTCAAAGCAGCTACAGAACAAGAAGAAACAATGAAAGCAGAGTGGAAAAGGAACAGAGCCCATACCTTGGTCGCCCATCATCAGGTGCGCCAGACCTTGAAGGGAAACAAGAGCACAGTCAGCAATGAACAAGGGAGCACGGGAAGGTGGTGTTGTCACAGTGACAAAAATGTTTTGTGACAGGCATCTGTTTCCTATAAGATGTCTGTATCACAGAGGGAAATCAGAGAGCATTTTTCAACCACTGGTTGGAATGCTTTGGGCTACGAGTAACAGAACTGCAATTCAAACACTGGGTGCTGTTTTATTGTGTATTTTTTTCTGTGCAGTATTTGCAATGACAGAAAATAATAAAATGCTTCCAAATCCAACCAGTTTCTTAAATAATCCATCTGTCTTTATCATATTTTGATTATACTGCTTTGAACACTTTGCTGAGAGGACTTCCTGTCCTCTACATGTGAACTGATGTTTAAACCCTGGTGAAGTTTAAACCTGAGAAATGGGCTGGGTCTGATCTTTTTCCCCTCATAAAAATGAGAATTTCAGTTAATTAAATAAAATTTCTTCATCACATTGAAATGATAATGCAAAGAATGTCTCCTTATTGGTGTGAAATGTGACAGTAGAATGAATTTGTTCCAGAGAAGGCAAATTATTACTTATGCAATATAAAATACATAGCAATAAAGAAAATTTAAGTGACAGTTTCCTCAACTGCTTCATAAATCTGTGAGAAATAGATTTTGCTTTACACTTGTATTGTGAGATGAAATCCCATCACACAAGAATAGGTCTAGTGACATTTCAAAGCAGATGTCCATAATGATAATCACTCATCTAGAGCCAAATTTTGTTACTCTTCAAGGAAAAATATTCATCTTTTTTAATTCATGATAATAAAATGATACTTAAATCTCACTGAATACAATGTGATGTTGGGAGAATATTTTTCTTAAATATATGAAGGTTTTTCATTTTTTAATCTCTGATTTAAAAAACAGGGTTATTCTTGTTGAATTTAGCTGTTTTAGGATCCATTTCAGAAGTCATTGGTTGTTCATGTATTAAATGTGCTTCTCTTCTTAAAAAGCCATAGATTTTCTTAATTGCAATTAATTGAAATGTATTCACACAAAGAAGGTGATCAATAAAATATCCTATTTTTTATTGGAAAGCAGACTTCCTAGAGAGAAAGCTTCTGTGATTTCTAATTCACAAGGAAAATTAGGTGCACAAATGACTCACGGCTACTTGGGGGTAGTGTAAAGAAGATACTCCAGACTGCAATCAGTCTAAATGATTCGTCTCTTATCAGTTCCAAATCTCAAGTGATAATCCAGGTAGACTAAAAATGGTTTTGTTGAATTATTGCTTTTTAATGTCACCTGTTTTAGATGTGTAGTTAAACTGAAGGGCCTGATGTGCCTCATCTCTTGTGCAATAAATTCTGTTTCCAAATACAGAGCTCTGCAGCTGGTGGGATTACCTGGGGCTCACAGCAATGTAAACAAAAGCTGACTATGATCCTGAAGGGATGCCTGCATCAGCATTGCCTGGGAAACATCTCACAGCTGTACAGGGAGTTTGCAGCTTGTGAAAGAGAATAGAAATGTTTTCATGGGTGTTCTTTCTTTGTAAGTGTTGCAGCAAGAGAGGCTTGCTGAATACACAGAGCATAAAGACCAGGTGATATTTTTCTAATTAATTATTTTAGTGTTGGATGTCCTTGCTTGCATCCCCTCCCACGTGGTCTTTTGGAAGTATCAGTTTCTTCTTGTGATTGATTAATTTTGTCTTTTGGGTTTTAACTTCTGGTGTTGGCAACAGTAAGAAATCTCAGACTTTTGACTTGACCCTAAGGATTTGATAAAGGAAAATTTAAATCAGTTGAACACTGCAACGTATTTTTCTTTGAAACAGTGACTTTTCAGCCACTACTTTATGTGAGATCTTTCAAACAAATCACTGTCCTGTCTCCCAGGGAAATGCAAAGAAGGTGATCTCTTACTAGCTCATGTTTACATATGAATTTCATAGTTATATGAACCTAAAAAAAAGTCTAGGTTCCGATCATCACTGCTTGATAGCCACTATTTTTGTTAAAATGATATGTGAAATTGGTCAGTTGCAAATAGATGACTTACATAATTAAAAAAACGTAAATAGCAGAAGTACCTCTTGAAAACATCATAAAAACTACTTGAATCTTAAGAGTCACTCAATGAGAAAAGGCAATCAAGTGAATGTAAAAGACATACTCTGCTCAAACCAATCATCTACCAATTCAAAAATTCAGTACTACTCAAGACACTGTATTTTGTTTCACTCTTTGTGTTTGCACTTTATTTGCAAGCAGTAAGGTCACCTATACTTACTTGCTAAAGGCACATGATGATACATACCTTATTTAATATTTTTGCAATCTATGGATGAAGGCTATTGAAGAGTGAAGAATTACTACTACTGTACCTGTTCATTCCACAGAGTGGCTTAAAATGCTACAGCTAAATCTGCCACGATGACAATCACTGCTAGATTTGCAAAAGGAAAGTCTGCTTATAATAGACCTGGGAAGTTCTATCTTTAAGTATAGGCATCCCATACATTGAAAATACTCAGTTGTGCACCATTACTTCAATTTCTTTGTGAATTAGGAATTCAAGATTTAGAAGGAATCCCTCATGTGTGATCCACTCCAACTCTCTCCTGAACTTGGCTCTGAGAGGAGAGAGTTAAGGAGCACAGGGTGGGATTGTGGAAGGTGATATGAAGACAGGATATTGTCATAGTTTGGTGTGTGAGTTCCATGCAGAGCACAAGCCAAAACAAAATTTAAATGTGATAAACCTGCAGTGAAAGTATTAAAGTGTAGTATAACCTCAGTAAACTGAAAACACAGTAGCCTTTCTTACCAGCAGTATATACAAAATTGAATACTACATATTTGCTTGCTTATGTTGCCTAATTTAAAGAGATGCTCCGATATCACAGAGATCAAAGATGAAAAATTTTAAGTCAGATTTCAAGGTGTGCATTGGATACACAATTCTATGCTTCCATTTTTTACATATTCAGGCTTTGTAATTTTAATGTATGCATAAGTATTCAGACTTGCATTGGAATAAATTTAAAGCTGCAGTTTTAAGAATTAGGTTCAGGTAAAGTCTGGATTAACTGTTATCCAGGTTTTATCTTGTACTGCTCTGCATAAATGGATATGTGAAATGCAATTGAACCTCCTTATCTAGTTATACTGAACCTAATACAAATTTTGAGACTCATGTTGACACCAGTAAGAGTTTTATGCACAGATCAAATACAAGATTAGGTAGTTATTTCTAGGCTTTTATGTTTTTCAGCTAGAATCCCAGTGTTGTTGAATACATTTTTGTCTCACAGTGAAAATGAAATTTTATTGCCGTGTATGAGCATGACAGTGCCCACAAGTAAAGCACCAGAATTGTTTGAATTTTCCTTCTCCTTGGAAAAACACATATATTAATAAAATTGCAGAGCATCATCTGTGTGCTAAATCTGAGCACCTGTCTTCACCCTTGAATACAGCAGCATAGAGAAATGAAGCACCAGTGCTTCAAGGCTTCTTGAGAAAACCACCCCTAAACAGGTGGGTAGTGGACCATGGTGAGTTGAAACTTGAATGAACTCAGGCCCCAGAGTGACTCACACAAACACCCTGGGTCAGAGTCATTCCAGGACAGTCAATTTGCATATGAGTCAGTTTACAAAGTTCTTGCTTTTAAAACATTGGAATTAAATAAAATGAAAGAAATTTTTCAGTTTAGATAGGTAAACTAATTTTTTCAAATAGTTTATTTATTCAAAAAGTCATTTATCTGTTATGCAAAGATTCAACCCAGAGAGATTTTAAAAGATATTTGCACATAAAAAAAACCACCTGCACTTTTTTGGCTTATAAGCAAAAAAACAGTGAAACTATCATTTAGTTGCGTGTTTTACCAGCTAATAGACTTACTTACCAATATTCAGGATAGATGGCATTGTGCCTTAGTTTCCACTGCCCTGTGCCATACTTTCTTTAAAGGGTCTTAATTACATACCAACATAATTATTAAAATCACATGCTGCTTCTTTCACAATTTCCAAAAGGCAAGTGCATTATGCTGAAAATTTAGACAGAAAACCTTTTTTTCCTAAAGCTTTGTGCTGTAAAGGATACTAGAGTAAGCAAGGTTTGTGATATTAAAGAGAAAAGCGCTTTCCATTTTCCTAAGCAATTACAAGACGGGAATTTAACATGCATTACTATCTTATTGGGAGGATTTAGGCTCCACGTTGATGAGGCAAATAGTTTCTTGAAGTGTTTTTCATACAGAACATGAGAAGAAATCAGTCCTGCAAATCTCCAGAGATTTTGGATATTGTGTCAGTCACATGAGTACAAATCCTGTTGTTTCAGTGGGGATATTTTGGAATTACAGCAATAAAGCCAAGGAGCATTGCTTGTGTTCTGTATGAAAAAAAAATCACACTTATTTAATAAACTTGTATGCCTTTATGGGGGAAAAAATCCAACTTACCGTACTGAATGATATGTGTACTTTTATAACATTAAGCGGAAGGAAAATAAACCCCACTGAACAGAGGGGAAAAACAAGAGCTCAGGAAAATAAGGTAGAAAGCACCCACCTTCCACATAGTTGTCTTCTGTAAGCACATAACAGGGAAGGAGAGAAGAGGAAAACATTCATTAAGCAGCATGCAGACTGGAACTTGCCATTGCATGTCTTTATCATGCAAGGCATCAAACACAACATGCAAGGGCTCCATTGCTATAATCCAGAGGGAAAAACAAAAGCACCAGGGAATCAGTGTTTTCTCTACTTAACAAAATGTATGTGATATGAAAAAAATACTCTTGCCAGAGTGCAAATATTGTACAAGATTTAGTGTAGCTATTTTGTAGATGCAACTATTATTATTGTTAGTTATTAATCAGTTATTAATCTTCTTCTAAGACTTTTGTAACTATATATTTTAAAACCACCAGTCATTTGTGATAGGGATTCTGAATTCATTTGGTTCTACTTTCCCATTCTGAATTTTCCGGGATGATGAAGTAGATGATTTTAAACTTCAGATAACTTAAATTCTTGAATATGCTGTGAATATGTTGCCATAGGCAGCGTGGCTGATCCTGCAGTCATTAGAGGCGCTCTGGCCAAATCTCCTAATTCAGCAGGGAAAAAGTGGAACTTAAACTGAGTGGAATAACTCAGAATTGTTGGATAATGTCCTACAGAATTAGTCAGCATCAGAATCTTGCACATTGTAAAAAATCAATCCTCTGCCTGGTACAGCCAGCAAAGGCCACAGCAATGCCAAAGATGGGTTCTGCCCCTCGATTAGATCCAAGGGCATTTTGCCTAAGGAAAGGCTGCTATCGACAAGCAATGATGTTTACCATTGTTTATACCCAACCCAACATCAATATGGGGCACAGGAAAGGAGCTTCTCCCAAAGCTTACAAAGCCAAAGGGCACTAAGAATTGAGCCTCACTTATTAAAGTGGACAGAATTTAAAGCTGAGAAACAGGCTCAGTGTCCTAAAACTCATGTTAGCGTCTATAGCCCTCTGCTACTCCACTGGAGAGGTGATTTTGAGGGAGTATTTCTGAGCTACCCATTATGATCACGACTGAGGAGGGGATAGGAGAGAGAAAATGGGAAAGGCAAAATAACGAAGGAAAACCATCACAGAAATCAAGGAATCGGATGGTGTGGAACCAATAAAGAGAAGGGAAGGGTGACAGCACAGCAGTCTGACTGCCTGGGAGATTTCTTGCTGCAGTTTATGTCATCTCCACCAGGTCTTCCTGGGGAGGGAGCACACAAAACCAGTGCAAATTGAAGGCCAGTTCTGCCCTTATTGGTCATTTCTCATGGAGCCATCCCATAGGAACAATGCCTTTTCATGTGACCATGAAACTAAATTAATTTTGATATATTGTAACCCAATAAAAAAAATAAGAAAACAAGTTACACAGAACTGGGCTTAATGATATTTTTTAAGCACAGCCATTTCTTCCCAGAATATGTCACTTAATATAGTAAAAAGCCTTTTTATGTTAATGCCAGAAAGAAATGAAAAAGGTCATCAAAACTTGACATTATTCCAACAAATAATTTGAAAAGTTTACCACTTTAAAAATAATAACTGCTATAAATGGTGAATAATAAGGGTTTAAGATTTAGTTATACAGTTAGATATTATAATTCAACTTTTCCATTCACACATTCAAAATCAAGAAATAGAATAAAATTCACTGAGATGATGAGGAACACCCACTTTCACAAGATAAAGATATTATGTTCTATACACAATGTAAAGAGGAGTGATATTTGGAGTGGCTCTTAGCAAAACTTTTCTGGAAAAGTCTTCTACCTTTAACTGCATACAGTAACTTCCTTTCTTTAAGTAAAAAAATCACACCCAAACTCAATGAAAAAAAAAATTAGTTATTTCAATTGTGGTATAACTTCAGGCTCTTTCATCTAATTCTGATTATTACAGTGTTGGTATATTGCAATACCAACATTGCCTTGGAGTTCTTTTTGATTGCCATGTTTAGCTTAACACGGTTTTTAAAAACCAGCACATGAACTTGCTGAAAGGCTAGTTCAGTTCCTCATGATGTCAGACTCAAAGAAAAGGGTTCTGAAAATGACATCATAGGCAGAATCAGATGGTTAAATTCATCCGGCTACAGGGTTCAGCATATTTTGTTTTATATCATGTGTCCTCCTCTTAGCAATAATCAGTATGCCTTTTTCGATGACTTTCACCAGAAAGATTTATACTAGCTGAGCAGCTTCCCCTAAATGTCTGATTGATTAAACTTTAAGTGATAGCAAGTTAAGCTGTCAAAACATTTTGAATTAAATAAAATGGAAAAAGTCGAATTCCCACTCTGTGAATTAAACAGTGTATATAGTCAAACCCCTAAGCACTAATAAACAGCAACGAAAATTCATTCCTCCACAGGTTTTTCTTATGGTAAGTTAAACCATCTTAAACAGTTTTTCAATCTAAGCAAAAAATTAGTTCAGCTTCTTTATGGTATTTTACAAGGCTTTTACATTAGATCAGCATTGAGAACTTTTCTTTAATTAAGGTAGTTTGTGATGGCTGATATATTTCCGTATCACTAACACTTCACCTGGCTTTCCTGATTCCCATTTTCTAGGCATGGCCTATTCTTCAAAGCAGAATCTAAGAAGCCAGAAGGCCCAAATTCTATCCTTGCTTTTTATTCATTTTGCTCACTCTGGCCTCTCTTAAAACAAAACAAAAAAGAAAAAAAAAAAAAAGGAAAAAAGAAAGGTCATTGAAAGCCATGTATACTATCAAATTGCAGTTCAGAGGGAACAAAATTTTCCTCATTTACATCAGGAGTAACTGCATTTATGTCACTAGATTTGTATTGGCGTAAAATTTCTGTACCTAGAGGAGAGTAGAGCCATACTACACATTTCTGTAGCTGCTGATAATTCAGTCATGCACAAAATTTATCCACATTTCTATACATCCACTCTGAGGGACCTCATTGTCTGCTGAGTAGCTCTATTGACAGCAGTGGAACCCAAGGTTTTCAGGACTCAAAATGCCAACTACAAATGCTGCAGGCAGTGGCACAGAGCAGCTCTTTCCTTTTCTGCACCAGCTGATCATACCAAGGAGTTTTCACTCTGAAAACAGGTGGCCTTCTCTTCAGCATTCTGACTTCAAAGTGGAGATTTTTCTATTTTTCACATTGCACCAAGCTCCTCACTTGAAGAACTAGAGCGTTCTTACCGACTGCAAATGCTTATTTCCAAGACCTTCCCACCACCAAAAAAATTAATTGCCCTGCTACTTTCTGTGTTTGCAACCTAATTCCTCCAGCCAAAGTCTGCTCTCAGTGCTATGTGTGTAATCTGTTGACTGTGCATATTGAGCCAAATACTGAGTTGATTTAAATCTGGTGTGACACAGTTGAAATCAGAGGAACTGTACAACTTACCCAGGCTGTGAATCTGGCTTATTATCTCCAGATGAATTGTCTCAGGCTGTCCCTACTGAACTGAAAGCAGATTCTGCTCCATATTTTTTGCAGCAAAAGTGCAAACAACTCTAATTATTTTAATGTATCACTGTGATTTAGTGATATGAAAATGGGAATCACATTTTTACTTATTAAAGTATTGTTTTGATATTTGGTGATTCTTCATGGAAACCTTGATTTAAAAAAAGCAAGCAAAAACAAACAACAAACAAACAACAACAAAAAACCCACCCTGACTCTTTCTATGTTTAGTGGTTATTTCTGCTATTACATTTTTTATCTGCTAGAGAACTTACACCTTAGCCACACAATTATATAAGAACTGTATTTTCATGACAAACAGAAGAAATAGTAATTAGTATTTTGAAATTACAAAAACAGGAACAACACTATAAGAAATAATGTATTAGTAGAGGCATTCTTTATACTGCTTTTTCCTTTCCTCATGACAATTTAGTTCACAATCACATTCCAGCAAGTAAGGATATAACATACTGAAGATGTATTTTATGAAATTTCAAACGGGATTCAGAAGTATGGCAAGTGGTGAAATAGCATGAAATAAAGATATATTACGAAAGTGTCTTGCAACAAAATTGATGGCTAGAAGTTTAAGATACAATATTTTGCTTTTCTCAAATAATGATGCATAATTATACTTCTGTCTAAATTTATCTACTGAACAAAACTGTACCCAGAAGTATCATTTCAGGGGGCAGCTTTATTTGTGGAACTGCTCCCAACATTTTTTGGGCAGTGTAATTTAGCCTGCCCCATCCGTTTCTCAAATTGGTAGAGAAATTGTTTTTATTGGCATAGGGTTCAAAACAAAATATTTGGGAAGAATATGAAAATATGATGTATGTTATGAAGTATATTATAAAGCATAAATAGTCATATAGCCAATAATGATGAACTAAAGCAATATCTTGAATATCTATGATCATGAGCATTGATCCTCTCAAGTGCTGTGTATCTGACAAATTCCATTAGGATTATCTGCATTTTTTAGGAATGTACTTTTGAAAAATTTACTGCACATATTGATTGCCATAATTGACTGTAATTATGAATAATGGATTATATACTACAGTATCTACTACAGTACTCTGATTTTGTTGCAGCCTTCTTGAGTAAACAGGGAAACAGCATTTCCCAATACTGCTGAGATTCTTAAGCAAAATCTAGAAATCTACCAGAATCTAGGCAAGAGGGCTCAGGATTTCCTACATTTCCACCTGGCTCCATTAGGTCTGAAACAATGTACAGCCCCTCTTAGTCTCCACACAGCTTTGGAGAGGACCCATTCAGAGGACTTTCCAGTGCAGCTGGAAGAAATATGACAGGGACTTCACTGATATTTTTTGGATGGAAAGGAGAAATTTCAGAATAACAGGAGTTTGGCTCCATTTTAGTTTCATTCTCTACCTACATCTCTTTGAGGATCCTTCTTTTCTGGATTGCCCAGAAGGAAGGAAGAGAGGATTGTTCAGAAGGAAGGTGAGATCCTGTCAAAAGGACTAATGGACTGCCTTGACTGAAAATAAGGACAAGGCTTTCTGCCAAATGAGGATCATTGGGGCACAATTAGATGTTTTTATCAGCTTTTTACAAGACAAAGCCATCAGCACAAATTCAGCATGCTTCTGTAAATCCTAGCAACATCCATGAATTTATTCTAAGTGAGGCCATCTTTTCTGGACAGTATCCCAAATGCTTTGAAAATGAAATAATGACAAGATATGCTACTGTAGATGAGCTCCAAGTGTCAAGCAGCAAGTAAGGGGCACAGTGCAAGTTTTGAGTGCACAAAGTAATAATGAACAGAAAATTGCATTATTTTTGTGGCATAACTAAAACCATTACCATGTTTAGTTCCAGTGGTCATACATTTAAAATGAAGTAAAAAAATGAGAGAGATTTCAGAAAAAATCTTTTCCCACAGTCATTCATGTCATTAAAACCCCAAGAAAACTCAGCCACCATGTCTTACAAAGAAAGTCCTAAGATGCTCAATCTGTTGAATATATCCAAGATAAGATAAAAACGTGTCTAAACACAGTCTACGACTATCAAAAGTTCCTGATAGCTTAGGATAGAAGTCCTTTCAACCATACAAAGACAGCGATCAAGAGTCATAAAAGTTCAAACTGAAAAGAAGACAAAAATATTCAATAAAGATAAAATAAGCATTGGGAATTCTAGGAAATTCTTCCCTGAAGTCTTAAGACAGAGCTTTTTTCTAACAGAGGCTGTATATCAATCACTGCTTTTGTGCTGCCTGCTGGAAGAGAGTCTGCCTTTTGCCATTGAGGAGGTCAGGCTAATATTTTCACTGTGGTACATTCTGGACAGAACTCCTATGTATCTGAATTTTCTCTAGTTAAATGAGAACAGAAACCAAGCATAAACAGAACCAAGTACTTTGACACCCTGTTAAACAGAAAAGTGTTCAAATAAATTGTTTTCTCAGAACCAATCTCTGCATCATTTACAAAAAGATTTCACTGAGAAATATTTCCCATGAAGAATTCAAGTATAATGGATGAAAAAAACCCATTCAGACAAATACCTATTTTCCCTATGGTTCACAACAGGATAATATCTCCAGCCACAATTTACTTCTATCACCTGTTGTATTTTTTTTATACCTTTTCCAGATATCTGAGAAACAGATTTAAAATCAAGACATAATTAAATCACTACCCTTTCTGAGGAAAAGTGTATCAAACGTGAAGGCATTCAATGTTGCTTTATTTTTATGCTATTAATCCTTGATGATTTTATTGTTACATATTTTTAGATTCTGCCCATCTGAATGGGATTTTGTGTCCTTGGAGCCACAGGAGTTGACAAATAAGCTCATCTTTGATACTTTCATCTCTTTTTTCTCAACTGCTTCCTGAAACTATCAATTTTGGAAAGTTACTTGTTCTCTTCTGTTAGTAGTTTTTACAATACAAACTTCTACAGTCTCAGTGAAGAGATGATGTCTATATAAATATGACTGCTTTTTAATTGTATTACAATTCCAAGAAAATTTACTTTGCCCATATTTTCCCATCTCATTAAATTTATTTTTTTTCCTCCAAAATGGGTCTTGCTACTGTCATATTTACTATACTTATGACCTGCCTACAATACACCACTTCTTTAAAGAAATTTTCATCAGTCACTGGGATAAGCATTCCTGAATCTGTCATGGCTGTAGTAACCATAACCAGGAAGCATTTTTTAAATAATTTAATTTAGTAATAAAGGTAATGAAAAGAGAAATAAATCATTTGCATATGTGAGGTTGAATAAAAGAACCACATTCCCTCCTCAGTATTTTAATTTCTGTGTGTAAGTAGGAAATGAAACACAATGTAAATCTATGTCTTCTACTCTGTAATCAGATATTCTTTAAGAACTGCTGCTCTTGTCTCATTTATCCTCTGGAACTATCTCTCTGGATTTGAAAAATTCCATTTCCACTGAAAATCTCTGGGATTTACCTATTTTACCTTACTTTGTGCATTAGAACCTCTTCCCCATAATCATGAGAGGTGTTATTTCCTGTGACAGAAAACGGATGGACTGACTAGAACTACAATTGACTGTATATGGTTCACTTTACAATTCCTCTTTTCTTCCTAGCATTATTTTTATTCCTTTGGATTTTCCTCAGTTTTGCCCTGCTGGATACATGGCATGAAAATATATTTTCAGGCTATTCCTATCAAAACCTTTCATACAGAATTAACTCTTCTGGTTGGCAGAGAGCAATGTCAAGTACAGATTACATTCTGTGAAAGTGATGTGGGGTGACACAGATATTTCTATTTCAAGAATACCTGTTTTGAAATTAATTTGAGAAATTCATAACGCAACTTATTTCAACATATTCTTTAATAAACTCTTGTGAAATAAAGAATAAAGATTTTTGGGGGGATTATTCATGCTTGTTTTGATATATGTGAGTAGAAACATGTCCAACATTTCCTTCTTGCACTGCACTTTGTCAATTTGCAGCCTCTTGGATAGTCAATTATGGCTATCCAAGAGGCTGCAAATTCAGGTCCAGTTACTATCACAAGAAATCAAATCCCTCTCCAATCATCCTTTCAGCAAAACTGGTCTCTTAGACCCATTAATAGAATAGGATTAGCTGAGCTGACAGAGAGTAAAAATGCTGTTCAGTGATTGAATTGCAGAAGCAATTTTCCAACTGGATGGCAGCTTTATGGAGGCGATGATCCAGTGGATAACGTTAGCAGGACACTCAAAGGAGGAGAGGTTACGGGTTTTGTCCATGAGAGGGATATTATTTTTACACTATACTTCCTAAAACTTTTCTACTTTTTTTTATTGCACACTGTACTGGCAGCTATCTATGCTTACACAATCTTGACTGCGCAAATATAGCATTTGTCCTTTATAGAACTTACTAAAGACTAGAAGACACATGACTGCACATTCTGCCTGAGATACTCACTCAGGCTGATTTTGTAGCTGGATATTTGTGCCTTCCCAGGCTGGTAGAACACCAAGATTAACCGTACAGCATGCAAAGCCAGTCATATTTTTGTATTCACACTCTGTCTTTATAAAAATGAGAGGAATGTTTATGTGCTATCCTGATGTCATGACTTTGACACAGGCGGCTGAAGAGGATTTGGTATGAAGTGTTCTTGAGAGTTAGCAGCTAAAAATGTAGAAGACACATTGTACAATTAAAAATAGAGTACAATATTCAAAAGCATTTTGTTGTATAGATCTTTAGCTTTCTACCATGAAATTTTCTTGGCTACTACTGAGATTCATTTTGTGAATGTAAACTGAGATGAAGCTGCCTTTGGAAGACATTAAAATGATATACAACGAACCTTCTCCTCATTGAAATGGGAGTTTCCTCTGAAGTGAGTAGAGCTGTACTCTGGAAGTCAGCATACTGTAACTGAGTCCATAATTTGACATCAAATTAAAATTTAATCGTAGCTATCTGTGACTGCAAGTGAACAAAATAGATATCTTTATTTTTTTAATTAACTTAATTTTCTCCTTTACTAGTCTACAATCATTTCAATTCTAATTCAGAATGTTACTCTGATTAATTAGCTGTTATAGATACTGATAATCTGATTACAAGAAATTTTACAATTATAAAAAAAAATCAACATTTCCTCACTTAAAACCTGGTCATCTTTAGCTAGAGTAAGAACAGATACATTTCTTCTTTCATCCACAAATTTTACAGAATCTACAAAAGAATTTTTTTTTTGTAGCCATGTAAATGCCTGGATTGCACTTCCATGTGTCCAAAGTACTTAAACACATTGCAACCAGTGAGATGTTTTTGAGCTATTCTTGATTTTCATTAATCACTTTGATATGAATTGGTCAAACTGTTATTTTCTTGGCATGAGATTATATATTGTAACTTTTATAACACTCTTAAATGATGCAACAAACCTTCAGGCATTAGTTCAGTATAGCTGCAAAAGGTGGCTCTGAGAATGAGAAACTTTACCTGTTGAGCTTTTGCAAACCCATGGTGTTAGGGTGAGCTACACTGATTTATCATCTATGACTGTTCCCATCTCAGAACTGCACAAAAAAAAATTTCTAGTGGTAGTAGATAGTAGTAAATATTTCAAAATAGTCTCATATTTGGGGTTTATAGAAATTAACCCAAGACAGATAGTTCTTCTCTTCCTAAGAGTTAATCAGCAGCACAGAATCAGAGAATCACACAATGATTAAGGTAGAAAAGGCAACAATTTCCCTGTGCATGCTGAGTCACCTAGAGCTGATGGCTCAGGGTCATGCTCTGGCTCTGGAATATATCCTGTGTTGGAAATTCTACGATATCTCTAGGTAAGCTGTGCTGTGCCTAAGGGAATCTTATGGGAAACAGTGACAAAGTCTTTAGTGAAGTCCAGGTTGACAATACTCAGTGTTCTGCTCTTATCTACCACCATGAGGCAACCTTTCATAGAAGTTGATGCAGTTGGTCAAGCATGACTTACCCTTGGTGAAGCCATGTTGACTACTCCTGATCTCATGATACTCTCTCCTTAGTGCACCTGAAAATAGTTTCCAGGATTAGCTCCTCCATCTTGTTCCCAGAGAACTCGATGACTCTTATCCGCCTATAGCTCCCTGGTCCTTCTTCTTGCCTTTCTTGAAGACAGAAGTGACAATTGCACTCTTCTATCTTTGGGAATTTCTCCCAGCTGCCATGATTAATCAAAGACTATCTAGAGTGGCCTCACAATGACAGGTGAAAGTTCCCTCAACATAGATGGTTGTATCCCATCGGGTGCCATGGACTTACATATGGGCAGTTTGCAAAGGTATTCTCTGACATGCAACAAGGGTACATCGCCCTTGGTCTACCCCCTTCCCCCTTCTTCTCAGGGACCTGGAATTCCTAAAGGTTGATTCTGCTAGTAAAGGCTGAGACAAAAAAGGCACTCAAGACCTCATTCTTTTTCGTGTCCTGTGTCACGATGTCCCCTGTCTTGTGGCCAATGGGTCCACATTTTCAATGGTCTTTTTGTCAGTAATGTTTTTTATAGTAGCCCTTCTTGTTGTCTTTGGCATCGCTGGACAGCTGAAATTTCATTTGGGCTTTGGCTTTCCTCACTTCACTCTTGAATGCTCAGACAGTGCTTCTGTATTCCTCCCAGCCCTACCTGTCCTTGCTTCCACCCTTTGCAGGCTTTTTTTGTGTGTGTGTGTGTGTTGAGGTGATCCATAATTATTAACTTGTTTTCTTGGAACAATTTTTCTCCAGGGCCTTGTCCCATGGGACTCTTCTGAGCAAATCTTTGAAGAGGCCAAGGTCAGCTCTTCTGAAGGCAACTGAGCTTTCTTCTCACTCTTCTCTGTGTCTTCAGAGTCCTGAACTCCACCATCGTCACTGCAGACAAAGTTGCCTGATCTTCACATTCTGAATGACCCCCTCCTTTTCAGTGTATGCAGTCCAGGAGACTATCTCTCCTTATTGATTCTGCACCTATTTGGAGGTGGAAGTTACCATCAATACACTCCAGGAGCCTCCCTGACCTCTTATATCCTGCCATGTTGTCCATCCAGCAGACATTATGGTGGCTGACGCTTCCCACGAGGACCAGGGCCTGTGAGTCTGAAGCTCCTCTTATCTGTTTGTAAGCCTCATCTGTTTGCTCTTCCTGATCAAGTGGATTATAGCAGACACCTTCTATAATGACATTTTTGCCAGCTCTTGATGTCTTCCTTATTACCTTTGTTCCCTTCTGAAAGAAATTGCTCGGATCTGAGCACCCTGAGTGATGAGTATCCTGATGCTCATCTTCAATCACTTCACATTTTTTCCTAAGCCCACATTCCCTTCAGTATAGGCCACATGAAGTTATTTTTTGTTTAGTCATGCTGTAATGTAATTCATGTATCATAATACATCAGCATGGTAGCATGCTGCCAATGAAAATGTGGGAATGCATCTTTTCCACTTTTAGACCCTTCACAGGTGAAAAATTGGTTAGGACAACAAAGATGACACCAAGAAAAATAAACATATTTTCTTTAGTGAAGAACTATTTCTAGAATGAAACTTCATCAGAACCAATTCTAATACCTTCTCACAAAAACTCTTCCTCATAAAAAGTTGTCTCTGTGATTGCCCTGTAGTACAAATGAAGGGGAGAGTAGAGAACACTGTAATGACTGTTCATGGGACTGAGTCAAATAGGATCTTAGAAGGAAATTATTGAGAACATCTAAATGTAGAGCTATAGAAGGAGCTTCAGGGGAGACATAAATATTACTGGTTCAGTAATATGAATAAATATATCTATTAAAATGCATTCTGAATGTATTTCTTAGATTGCATTCTTTTGAGGTTGCTTCTTAAGCATGATACAAAATGGTATTTCTTATATATTTAAAGCAAAATAATAAGGGGATTAAGCAAACGTTCCAACAAGAGAAATTCTCCTCTGTAAGGTAAATGCAGGCAAATAACAGAAATTTTGTTTGATTGTTAGCCCATTATTGAAATGAACACACAAATCATCTGCGTCCTAGATTTAATTCATGAAGAGGAGGAATAATTCTGAGGTTCCCAAAGTAGAAAAACTCCTACATCTAAACCATAATTAAAATTTCTTTCCGGCAGAGTATTTATGCCATTAGGCAATTCACAGAATTATAATGATGAAAGCAAGTATCCTGTATCATATAACTTATGTACTTAATCAAGTTAACAAACCTCCCAAACAAAGTACAAACATTTCTTGCATATTTCTTTTAAATGACATTTCAGAACAAACTAACTAAGAGAGAAACTCATATTTGAAGGAGGTAGAATTTTCAGGAGTATATTCTTAATACAATAGACCACATCAGAATATGAACATTCATGTAATAATAATGCCTTATGCAATGTAAATTGCGTATAGATGCAATGAATGAAGCCAATATAGTGAACAATAAATTATGTGCTGCAGTCCAACTAGTCATACCAAAACAGAAACAATCTTCACATTGAACACAAGAAAAAGATTTTAGTCCATTAACACAAAACTCCAGAAAGTCACATCAAGCCAAGGGACAGAAATAGACCACACTGAACTGCAGGATAAGTCTCTCTAAAATTCAACAAAACAAAAACTAATGCATATGAAGGTGTGGAATTTGAGGAAGGAGTATCAGTTAGGATTTTGATTTTTTTTGTATGTTCTTTTGTTTAAAGGAAATAGTTCAAGGAACTGTGATTTTATAATTATACCTTGCTCCAAAACAAAACTATAAAAACTGTACAAAAGCCACTAACAACACAATTTAAATTATTTTCAATTGTAAAGCCTCTATATATATAAGGTTTAAAAGTGCTTGATCCATTTTCTTATTCTGCTTTCTGCAGCTTACAGTAAGAGCTGTCTTGCTTTATGAAATGCATACTTATTCCAAAAATGTCTATTGGGAAGGATATCTAATGCCCATAAATAATTTGCTTCTTAAAAAGCAAAGAATTAAAAAAAAAAAAAAAATCAAAGCACATTTCCCAAAACATGCTTATAATACATGGAGAGCACTCACCTCATTTTACTTTCAATAAAACAAACCAATCCACCCTTCCCAACGCCCCATTTGTCTCCAAAAAGTACTTTAGAATATAAATGTTTCAAGTGTTTTTCTTTTATCAGTTTGAATGTGCTTCAATATTCAGTATTGACAACTACAAATTTTTTTTCAGTCTGCATTTTTAGTGAGTTCCCACTGTTTTCTGTAGTGGGCCAAATTCTTAAAATACACGACCTTCTGGTTAGGGCATTGACACAACCCTTAAACAACACTGATGTTCTTGCTCTCTCACATCCTGCATCAAATTACATCAGAATGATTTTAAAAGACATGAATAAGATGTGTCCTAACAAACATTACAATTAAATGACATAAAAAGGACACCACATTTATATAATGTTCTACATTACATAGTTTTCCTGTCCTCAGTAACAAGTAGTAGAAGTGTAAAATTGAAATACTCAAAACATGTAAAGAATTAATGAAAAATAAATGGAATAGAAAAACCGGGCAGGAATTGTTCTGATGACATACAATGGGATCCTCTTTAGAATCCACTCAGGTGGACAGAAATGTTTTCATTAATTTACACAGCTGGGCTAAGACCTGAATTGCTCCATGAATTTTAGAGTTTACCTGCTGTTCTGCTACTCATCATCTGCAACTCCCATTGAGACCTCACGGTGAATCACTAGAACACGAGTTCACCAGTCCCCTCACTCTGCCAGGGAAGCATTTCTAATCAATAGCTTTTAGTGCAATGGAAGTACCACAAAGCTTTCAAGATCTGGGTTTATGTTGTAGTTAAAATGAGCCTAGTGCCATCTCTAGTGTATAGTTACTTCACCAAGCTGCACATTATAAATTAGGTCAAAGCTTTTTGTGCAAACTGGCATTTTGGAAGATGAAACAAAAGCAACACAGAAGGTGTTGATACTATCACAGGGAAACGTATATTTTGCTTGTGGATGCCTACATACACATATATTCAGACACATATTTAGATGTGATTGGAGACAGTAAAAATAGGTCATATAAATTTTTCATCTAAATTAATTTGAGTGAGTATGCAACGGGAAAGTGCAGATTCTGATGGAAGATATGGTTATGTAAATCTCCACTGAGACAAGAGAGCTACTTCAAATATATACAGACTGATTTAAGTCCCTTATAACGCAAGTTCAAATCTCTGGTTGAAACCCCCCTAAACAAATTTAAAATTTGAATTCTTCTCTTAGAGTTGCATCATTCAACTACATACACTTTGGAGTTTAAAAAGTAGACAAAGGCATTTAGAAAAAAAGATCACATACAAGCATTGACTATTTTTTTCTTATTTGCCAAATTTTTTTGTAAAAAATAGCTATACTAACAAACAATAAATAATGCAGGCTAAATCCAGTGAAGAGCGGATTAAAGATTTGATTTGTATAGGACAACGCACATCTTCCAAGTCCCAATTTCTCCAGGACTGAAGAATAGTGTTTCACATGTGCTGGAAGAAAACAGTGGTACAAAGCGAAACAGAAGTTCACTCTGTAGCACTAACAGTAGCCATGCTTCTCTGAAATGAGATAAATGCCTCATTGGAAATTTCAGGTCAAGAGGAACATTGCAACAGGATTACAGCATTGGGCTGACAAAGTTGAAGCTGGCACAGAGTTTAGTCATCGTGCAGCAGTGACGCTCATTTGGTGTCATTTACATATAAAACTGATCTCACTTATGTAAATTGGGTATACCCTCCTGGAATTAGGCAGTTTTCTTAGCAAATAGAAGGATGACATGCACGTTAAAGAAGAGTAACAGTAACAACAACAATGGGAGAAGAATTAAAAACAAAAAAGGGGGGAAATAAGGAAAAAATAGCAATTTCTTTTGGGAAAATTAAATGTGTAAGAGTTAGTGTAACTTACTCAGCACAATCCCATGAATCTCACTGTCCTTGGGAGGCTTTTCAGGAGTCAGTCCTTAGACAAATATTTTCTGAACAATTATTAAGCATTGAAGACACCTTTTCTCATTTTCCTCCTCATAAGCAGAGATTTTTTTTTCCTTTTTTTATAAATTTTTCTTTGACAAATATATTTATTGGGATCAATTAAAGGAAACAGTACTGATATTTCAGATCTGTTTCTGTATATCTCTCTGAGCAATTCCCATGGTCATGTGAAATAAACTACATTAAGGTTGGTTGTTTTGGGTCTTGGGGTTATTTTTAAGTATTTTATTTAAAAAATGAGCTGTAATTCCAGACTTAGGTAGGAAAAAATATATAAAGATAACTGTCTTTTTCCACCTTCAAAGAATAGTTTAAATATATTCAGGGCAAACTATGAAGATGATTGTGATTCCCTAGGCCATTTGAAGACTTTGCCCACTGTGCAATGCATGGGGAATTATTGATAGGTGTAAGAGGAAGCTGGAGGTCAGTCTACCAGTCAGGGCTAGACTAAGACTACTTGAGTTTGATGTTCAGGGATAAAAAACCCAAAATTACACTCATTCATCAGTGTGAAATAGCACCCCACATGCAATTGCTCAGAAAGCATTTGGCTGAATAGTCTTAAGTTATAACGAGTCTTACTAGCAATACTCAAACAAAAGAATTCCTAGGTAGTAGATTTTCTGGCAGCCTTCTCTGGCATGGAAAGCAAAGTAATAAGTGTGTACCCTTGTCCTCAGTCTCTACCAGCATCTCCTACTGACTCTGAGAGATGTTCATGTGAATCAAGGCTGATGTAAAACAGCAGCTTAGGCAAGTACACAGTTTTGCACTATGCAATTTGCAAACTTATATGCCCAAACTTGATTTCCAGTGCAGTATCAACAAATCCCATCACTGTTATATATTGGTTTGTGAACAAAACATTACAGTGCTAATATAAGGGTAATTTGAATGGAAGGTAAAATATTTGTAAAGAAACTGAACAACAGAAATGGGTAAACTGTGGGGTAAAACAGGGCACATTACCTTGCTGTCAGGACCCTCTCCAGAGGAGATGATGTGAATATCAATTTACATATACTATGCAATATCACATATTGTGCTACAGAGATGCAAAATACACTTCAGTAGACTCTGAAACTCTAGCACACTCATTCTTCATATGTATGGAAAACCACTCCCCCTTACATCCCTCAAAAAACCCCATGCAGGAGTTACACAGTACCTTGAAAAATCAGATTCTGAGAAAGCATTTTCATCCCTTAAGACATAAGCATCACTCCTCATAGAAAATAATCACATAGCTCTAATGTTATGAAAAAGATGGAAATAACAGTTCACAAGACTACTAGTAAACAAATATCAAGAGAAAAAGTAGATTGGTCTCTACAGGCAGTTACAGACATACTGTGACTCAAGTGTGGAATCAAACTAAAGTATTCAATCTTGTTCCAAGGCTATATTTTATAGGTAAACCTACTACTTTGTTTTTTGGGGAAAAAAAACTCTCCTAAATTGATTCTTAGGGTTAATTTTTGCGCAATCTACTTCTACCTTTTTTTTCTTTTTTTTTTTTTTTTTAATTTTTGATGCTTGATCCCTAAGAATATCTCTCTGATTTCAGGTGATTCACTTGGACTTTGAGCACTGAGCTCAGAACTTTGAAGGGAGAAATCTTTTTAGTGCACTGATCAAGTATTCACACTTCATTAAGCAATGAAACCTCTCTATGGTTCTACAGCACGTTTCATGAAAGGACCTCAGCAGTTTATGCTTATAAAGGCCTCCATGCAGCAGACAGAAAATTCGGTTGTTAATATTTCTGTGCAAGCAGAAGTAGCGCTTGAGACTTGTGTGAGAGGCATTCAATTGAGGTGAATGTGTGCATCTAGGACTTCTTCCTCTCACAGCTGATCAAGAGAAAACACAATAGAGGAATTTAAAATTGATTCAGGAAAAATAAAGAATAAAAACCATGGTAGAGGAGGCTAGGCTTAGACATATAATTCAGGTAGTCGATGTCCAAATCTAGGAAAGATCAGGTAAGAATCATAAAATATATACATTATTTTATTGAAACAGGAGAATTGCTTAAATTGTGTTTAGTACTGCTTCTTTAGGCTATAATATCTGTGAAAGTTGTTGCTATCCTTTATGTGGTGGATTTAATTCTAAAACTCTATTTTGTTAAGTAGGTGAAAATATGCTGTGCAGAATGTGATAAGAATTTGTGACCTCATTTTATTCAGAGAGGAAAATAAAATAAAGGGGGGAAAGTTCCCATGGAAGTTGTTTATTGTCTAAAATCACAGAATATTCTGAATTGGAAGGTCACAAAGATCATTGAGTCTAACTCTTAAATAAATGGCCCATATGACGATGGAACCTTGACCTTATTAGCACCATGCTCTAAATGTTTGCTTATTCTAAGGATCCTACTTGTTCTTCCATTTAGACTACCTTTTGTTTTCCGTATAGTACTATTTGAACTACTATTTTTGAAATTCTTATCATAACAAAAAGCAGTTCTCCCTCTATCAGTAAATAGGCAAGAAACAGATCAGTCTTCTGCACGCCAGATACATATACTTATTTTTAGCAAATACCTCCCAAGTGCAAATTTAATTTCTTGCAGACTTTCCCTTTTCCCTTTAGCTTTATATCTCCTGTAGAAAGAATTGTAGATTTAATATGAAGAACAAAATGTCAAACAGAAGAAAATAAAGAAGACTTACTTTTTTTCCACCAAGAGGAAAGTTAAAAAATCTCTTCTTATCAAGCGTAATAGAGAAGGAATGTTGTTATATATGCAGAAAAACTTTCTCAGGAGAGAAATACAGAAGAGAAATATTCAGTTCAGTTGGGTCCAAAACTAGAGGGTCTTCAAAAAGCAACCAGAACAACAAAAGCACCACATATTATTCATTGCAATAATATTACGTGCCAAAACATCAAGCTGCTTCAGGAAAGAGGTAAATACAAACAATTCCCTTAGACTTCCTCATCTACTTCTACACTACAAGATCTAAAACACAGAGACATGAGAAGCAGCCAAGTTTCACCAAAGGTTTGTGTTGTTCCAGACTTAATTCTGTCATTTCTTGGGCTACTCATGACCCTATAAATTCCAAACCAAGCAAACTGAAATGTTTGTGTTGCTGGATTCTTTTCCCATTTTCTAATCATTCTAGAAAAACCATGCCATGGCTCCACGTCTTCTACCACCACCATCCTCTGTCTTGCCCCTTCCCTCTTCCCAGTAACAAACTCCTGCTGAAACCCTCATCTTCTGTGGTTAGTTAACGTAGAAACAAGTAGGATTTTTCCATGACTTGACTACTGGGACTAAGGACGGGGAAAAAAAAAACAAATCATAATTTCTAACCTTAAGGCAAAAATATTTCATATTAAAATCAAATAATCACATACTGAATTATTACAGCTACTAGCAGTTTTTGTCTTTGGCCTCTAGTGTACTGGAATATTTAATTCTGTGGCCACCAGCTGTTAAGCAGAATATTTTCCCAGGGATGTATCAACGTAATTAACTGTGATAAAACCCAGAACCATCCAGCATGTTTTTCTGTCTTAGTGTAGGATAAACTCTATCTATGTCAGCCCCTATAATATTTATCTAATATCTTCTCATTGCCCAGTCCCATCACATGTATTTCAGTGTTTCACTATTTGCATCACTTAAAAAGATCTTCCTACTGTTTAAACATACAATTAATTGCTGCAATTCACCCTATTACTCCTTCTCCTATTCACCATTGATAAAAACCTCAGACTATTTATTTCCTTTTTATACCACCTTTTACAAATCTCATCTTTGCCATTAGGCCCTCCCTCAGTCATTACCTCTTTACAGTACATAACTCAAACTCTTTGGTTTTTTATTTCATTGTTCTGCTTTGTTTCTGACATGCAATGGTTAAAATTGAATGCAGCATTCCAGCCTTGAGTACTGCCCTGAGCAGAATTGGATAATTACTTCACCATGTCTTACAAGCTGTATTTCCATTTACAAGAGATAAAATGTTCCCTAGATTTTTTTACAACTTCATGGCTTTGCTAACCCCTGTACAGAATGTGATACATGCAGACTCACAGATTTTTTTTTCCAAAGAAACAGTATTTCACCAACTTTTTTCTACACCATATTTTTGCTGTCCATAATTTCTTCCTACGCCTAGCACCTTCCACTTGCTTCCACAGAGTTTTAACATATCTTTCGGTCCTTTTCTCTAATTTGTCAAAGCTGATTTTGAATTCAAAGCTTGCTCTTGAATATGTGGTTTCTTCTTCCCCAGCTCTGCATTATCACAGATTTAATGAACTTGCTCTGCCATCCAGCTGATTAAAGGAAAATAGCAAAGAATTTATTCCAGAAGGAACGCCTTGTGGTTGGTTTGTCCTTTCACTTTGACAGGCAATTACTGGCAACTCACACAGTTATCCAGTCAACTTTGCATGCAATTTACAACTAATTTAGGAACTTAATCTAGCCCAAGATTCCCTAGAGCTTGCTTAAGAAAGTATCATGCTAGACAGTGCCTAAAGATCTGTTTAGGATTACATGAAATCTGCTGCTTCTTGACAATATCTAACAATTGTTGAAGAATTGGTTTATTGTATTGAATTTGTTGCTGACCTACTGATACTCATCTCTTTCTTGCCTTGCTAACAAATAATTTTCTTGATTATTTGTTCTAAAGTCTTCCTGGAATTGATGTTAGCCTGGCAAGCTAGACTATATTGCAAATTTAAAATTTGGCATTGACATCCCTCTCTTGCAGTCTTTGAAAATATCATATGCCTTTAGGAGCATTCTTATAGGAAATCTCCAACAGAGGATAGATTGCTTCTGGCTTCTGTTAAATATCAAGGTGCATTTCTTTACACCATGCTCATTCATGTACTGCATGGGCATCAAGGTCCTAAATGAGCTGAAACATAAAGAATAGACCCTTTTCACAATGAATGCTTCAAATATTTATGTAGGATGGTCAAGCATCTGATAAAGAAGCTAAGAACAAAGTAGCAATAAAGAGTGAGTATATTTCGCTACTTATTTCAGAAGCATTTTAATCTTCATTGAGACATTAAAGTTTGTAGCAGTCAAAGTACATATTTTAGGTCACACAATTGCACTGAATACCTGCAAAAATAAACATGTACCTGACCTACCAAAGAATAACCACAGTTGTGTGCTGGCTGAGATGGAATTAACTTCCTTAGCAGCAGCCTATGGTGCCAAGTGCTGTGGTTTGAATTTTGACTAAAACAGCACCAAATCTTTGTCTGGTCTTTATTCTGCCACTCAGTGAGAAGACTGGTAGAGGACAAGAAGCTGGGACCAGACATAGTCAGGACAGCTGACCTGAGCTGGCCAAAATGATGCACATAATACCATACTAAGCAATAAACAGGGAGGTCTTTCCTTCAAATGTAGCCATTGTTTGAGTCTGGCTGGGCATCAGCCTCCTGAATGAGAAAGTGGCTGCCTCTCCATTACTTGTTTTTTTCCCATCTTTTCTTCACTTATTAAACGGTGCTTATCTTGACCCATAAGCTTTTACTGTTCATATTTTGCTTTTCCTATTCTGTCCCTTCCCTGCTGATGGAAAGTGAGGGAGTGGCTGGATGAGTGTGTAGCTTCTGGATGAGGTGAACTGACAACAGGTGTGTTAGATGAAACACAAACATCCCAAAAAAACTCAGGTCATGTTTTTACATGTAGTAAAAACATTCAGATAAATATCTCTAGCAAAGTTAGTAACACAGGCAGCTTTGCCAGCTGGAAAAGATTGTTTAGTTATTTAAAATATACTGAATCCTGTTCAGACAATAATCACTACATTGCATGCAGTAATGATAATTATTTTTGCATGAAATAATTACACTGTAATTTTTGATTGATTCAAGACTATTAAAATAATTTAACAATGCATAAGCACAGTATGGATTTCACTTTGCAGATTTCTGCAGATTTTCTAAAATATAGTGCTTTGATTAAAATTACAGGTGCAAATGAACCACCAATTTAGCTTTCATAGCCATATTTTAGCTCTTTACTTCATCCTGTAAAAGCTATTTTTTAGCTTTGCATGGAAAAAATGGAAGCTCACCAAACAGACAAACCAACTCTGTTAATGTTCATTGTACAAGTGATAGAACTAGCAAATGTTGTTCAAGTTGTTGTTGTTTGCACAATCCAAACTTAACGTTGAAGGGCTCATACTTTCCCTGAAGATTGCACTTCAAGCAACCACAGTTTCTGTGCATAGCAGTGACAAGAGTTCATATATATTCTAAATCAAAAATCTACTTATTTCTCAAATAAAGATGTGAATATTGAAAGTTTTTACCATGTGCTTAGTGCTGGCAATATTTGTGTCTTAAGGCACTTTTATAGGCTTTGAACCAAGAATTTTACTCCTAATTATAAGTTCAGACAAAAGAAATTCATCACCTACAGTCAAAGCTTTACGTATTTTGCCAAAGTTAGGTCTGAAATCTGTATATAGAGAACAAGATTTCCTACTGTTTTCAGTACTTAGGTCAATGTAGTCTCTGCCACAGGTTTGTATGAATGTATAGATCAGCATTTTGCTAAATGATGTGGGAAAATAGTTACACACCTAGGGTGTTTAGATTTTGAAGTTTTATGTTACTTTAAATAGGTACCAGACTTCTGCTGACGTTTTCATAACTTTTGTGGTGTACTGAATCCAGTACTGATAGGCATGCATTACACTGCAAAAACAATGTAGGAGGAGAAAAATGACATATCACAGCTTCTCAGCCATCCTAAGTGGATATTATACATTGGGACTCTATAGAGAAGCAAGTTAGCCAGCTGTTGTTATTGGTGAAATTTTTTAATATTTAAACTGTCATTACTTATTTCCTTTGATATCAATTTTATTGACTTTATCCTGGGTGTAATGTTGAACACTTAAGCTGATGACCTCAAATTTATTTTTTTCCTGAGTTTAGGAATAAAATAAAAAGCAACTTGTAATTTTGACTATTTTTCTTGCTATTTTCTTCTTCAGAGCTCAGCAATCAAATTAATCTGGGCCTAATGCTTTGCAGATTTTCACTGGAGTAGTTTCTTTATGGTCTTTTCCAGTATAATAGCAAGGTGTTTAACATTTTTCTCTCCCTCAGGAAACTGTACCTGTCTCTGAGATGGTATCTTCTGTATTGACTATCAGTAACAAGACAAATATATCTTTTAGTCCTTTAGCAGAATCAAACTCATTAGTTGCTATCTTTTTGTGGTTTATTTTTTCTCAGTGATCCTAGTTTTTTGCTTTTTCTCTTCTATTGTAAATTTAAGTCAGCTCAAACACCATTAAATTTAGTACAAGCCCCAAAGTTTTACTTTGAAATTTACACTTATAAAAAGTAATCTGTTTACTACATTTACCTCTCACATCCTCCTTATCTATATCATATTTCTCCCTATGAATCAGGCATCCCATTCTGCACCATTTGCCACTAATCATTTATGGATTATGATGGAAGACCCAGTATTAGACAGGTCAGCTCCTCTGCAGTGAATGAAGCTATGTGAAATTACACCATTTCAGGACATCATGTGTGTTTTGCTGATCTGATCCATAGGAGTGGGACACATAGCTTATTCCTCTGCCATGCATCACAAAATAACTTTCTGTTTACAAAAGGCAATCCACCTATTAGCTGAGACTTACATGTCTGGAGGTTTGAGTTCAGCAATTCATATATAATGCCTGTGACTGTAAAAAGCATCAGAAAGTCCAGGAATATACCCCAGAGCAAGCAAAAAAGTGTGCCAGCCTTCATTCTAACAATGTTGGCACTGATGTGCATCCAGAGAAACAGCAATCATTGGAGGAGGCAAAATAACAGGAGTAATTCCAGCCTTACTACAAATTTATTATCATTTTAAAAAGAATATATTAGAAAACAAAACAAAAAAATGATATTCTCTTTAAGGAATGAAATGGTCAACGGTGAAGAGGAGAGGAAGATGAAGGGACTTTTTCACCACCATCTGCATCTTTCAAAAGTAGCCTTCTTGCTTTATGGGAGTATTTTTTAATTTAAAATATTAAAGGTAGACATGTTAGGCATTTAGAAGACAATAGGATTTATGGCTTGAGAGAGTATACTAAATTTCATGGTCTTCTAAAACCACTCTGTTCATTCAGCCATGGATTACCTAATAGTTCAAGTCACGCATTGTTTCTATAAATCTGAATTCTCTAAGTTTTATTTGTCATATCATATACACACTAGCAGCAGTACAAACAGTAAAATACGTTTTTTGTTATTAATACAATTTTTCAACCATCTGCACTCTAAACAACAAAGATTAAATGCCTTTCATTTCTTAGCCTAAGTAAAATGTCAAAGGCTAATTTTGTTCTGTGAACATCTGAAAACTACTAGCAAAAGCTTTTATGCTCTTTTCAACATATTTATGGTTTCAGAACAAAATTGGTAGAGAAATAAATAAGGTTTCTGGCCTCTAGCTTGAGATACAGATTTTGCAAAATAAAAACAACAATCCTTTAGAAGAAGTACAAAGGAAAATGTGCTTTTACTCATCAGGTCAAAGCTGGAGTTTCAAATGTTTGCAGGCATATCTTTTCCTGATCACAATTTTTTAACTAGAACAGTTGTTTTACTGTCTTTTTCATCATAACAAAAAGACCTTTATGATTTTCCATGAGTGGAAAGCGACTTCTGCTTAGGGTTATGAGTTCAGCAGTAAAATATCTTTCAGGAGCAATACCAAGCAGAAACCCATCCACATATCTGGCCCACTTTACAAATGAGAGAACTAAGACCAAAATGGTAAGATCATTTTCCCATAATGAAAGGAAAACAAGGAAAACCTGTAGTTTCAACTAGTTTCTTACCAAATATATAACCGACTTATGTGAATATGAACTGCAGTGTTAAGTTTGAATTACTAATTTGAATAGTATTATATAGATTGTTAAACCTAATTTCAGAGGATATGGATTCATACAAAGCTGTCATATAACCAAAATAAAGTGAATTTTTTGTATTTCCTAAAAATGCATAATCCTATCAAACAGATGAACCATTCTGATGTTGCAAGCCACTTCTAGATTACTTCCTTTAAATCTCTTTTCTGGGTTTTTTGTGATTTTTTTTTCACTAACACTACAAAAAAGAAAATTATCACAGAATTTTTTCCACCATGAAAACATACTGAGAGATGAAATTTTGAATAAATTTAACAATATGAACTATGACCACTAAAAAGAACTGCATATGATTATACTGGTGAACAGTGAGAAAAGTAGCTCTTGTCTTTCCTGTGTCTCTCAGATGACTGAATTTGGGGAGTAATTAATTCAGAGAGGAGGCTGGATTGAAAGTGAGTCTCAATCAATCATTGTTCCCACTAAACTGTTTTTCACAGACACAAAACAGCATTTGCTGTTTTATAAAACTATCCTACTCCTTCCCATCAGTTTCCAATTATGAGTGATAAAATCTGGAGTTCCTCACAAAGCCCAGAAGTTTCACTTTTGCTTCCATTCAAATCTAATCTAGCTACAGCTGTACCTAAATTTCCAGGAATACACAGAAGATTAGCAAAGTTTAGCTGAGGTGATGACATTTTACACCATGTGAAAGAACATACAGCGCTGTATTGTCAATGAAGCTCACACTGCACAGTGTTCCTTTATATATACCTATTTATCTCTCTATATATGTATGACACCTCTCATTCTGTTACATAAGGTACAATGAAAAACCTGGGAATGATAAATCAAAGAAAAAAAATGTTTTCCTTATGGATTTACTATTGTTATTTTTTTGTGCTTAATAATAGATTTTTAACAACAAGTAATTACCTTGAAATATTATTAGAATTATCTAATTATGCTCACAGTACTCTGAATATAGAAATTCTATAAACTGCAGTAGGATCACTTCACATTTAGATGGCTACTTAAGTTTGTACATCAAAACCTGGAAGCAAAGGGAGTTTTCCTACATTTTTCTATTTTTTTTTTTATCTTTTAAAATACATCTTGAACCACATATTTAAAAAAAAGTAAAAAGTTTTCATTTCAATCTGTGCAAATTCATTAATGAACTATGGACTCTCACTGTCTTCCCTGATTACTTCCAACATGATTTTTACTTCTGGTTATATAGAAGTACAGAAGCCATATCTCTCTTGCTGGCTTGAACCCAAAATACTTTAACATTTACTGCCATTACTAAGGAGAATAAAAATAACTGAAAAGACTTATAAACAAATAAACTTTAGGTATTATTTTACAAAAACACATTTCAAGGCATAAGTAATCTCTTATAAGGAGCACTGAATTCAAACGGTGTTTTTCATTGACCTTAGTGGGGGTTGTACCTGGCTTTGAACATATAACTAGAAGCAATGGAAACGACTCTTTAAAGTGTGACACTACATATCATAAGGAAAAGTTAAAGCTGATAACGGAAAAAAAAATTATGCCAGACAGAGCTTCCTATGTTGCAGAGAGCTTCACAGCTTCCTATTGAGATGCATCACACAGACAGGAATCATGTGAAGGCCATTATGTTAATTCCTGAACTGTTGCTCAGTAGTGGTTATTTTGAGAATCTCAGCATAGAATTAAAACAAAACAAACAAACAAACAAACACACCCCACAAAACAAACAAACCAACAAGTAGTGAATACAAAGGAAACACTGTAAAGTGTGGAGAAATGTTCACTTGCCAGTAAATGGTTAAAGGTTATCAGAGCTCATGAATATCTAAGGAAATATACTAACTCAGATCATCACCCTTAAAAGACTTTTTATAATTATCATTTTCTGAAAAATAAAGGAAAAAATGTAATATAAATCCCAACAATTAGAAAGGTAGTTTAAATATTTCATTTTTACCTGCACAAAAGAATTAAACTTTTTCTAGCCTGGTTTCTTGAAAGCAGATCCCTGAATTTTAAGATACATCTGTAACAACCACTTCCACTTAACCCAGTAACCTTATTAATGAAAAACTGCCTTGTTAAAAAGTATCTAACAAGCTCTGGTTCTTTCAATTCAATGAAACTACACTAAGAGGATCAAGACTTCTACAAATGCCACATTTAGCTGTACAAGGGTTTACTTTTTGGCCATGGTAATTCATCAATCCAATCAGTACGAGCATTTTCCAAATAAATAGCACTTGCTTCCCTAAAGACCTGTAGAAAACATTCTTATCCAGTATTTTCTAAATTTCCTTCATACTTGAGAGACTTTGAAGTGTGTACACCAGAATTGCCAAGTGTAGCCTCTTCCATTTATTTATGTGGAAAATTTGTCTTTCTCCAGGCTTTTATACTTTAATATTATCCAAAGGTTTGAGGAGAGAACTGAGATCCACAAAAAAAGTTGATGAACTGGAGTATACTTTCATATATTTAAATATAATTTTCATTTGTCAGCAACTCACTATATCCTGTTTACCTCTTATATTACCATTTATATAAAGTAGGTGATCTTTTAAAATTAAAAACTCTGCCAAGTAACTGCTGCTATATTCTAATGTTATCTGAAGGTAAAATTCTTTCCTCTCTGTGTTTTTTTTTGTCTGTGAAATTGCTCTCATAAATGAGCTAAAGATTTTTTTAAATGGATTACATACACCATAGGTATTTTGACTTTTAAAAGAATAGAAGAAAATAAAATATAAGATTACAAAGAAATATCATTTAGCTAGTTACTACAAATTCCCAAAAATAAAATAGGTAACTAAAACACAGGACTTTTTTCTTTTTCTGTTCAAGTTTCTACAGTTTGGGAATCCTGAGTCATTCACATATTAACATTCTCACGTGAAAATGAGAATTAAAAATTGGTGCACTTTGTGCTTGAGAAAAGAAATGGATACATTTAGCTGCAGAAGTAATTAAGATGTAGGCATTCACCTGCCTACATTTCTTCTGGATTTATATTCAGCATACACCAAAGACATTATTTTTGCTTGAGTCATCACAATACAACTGTGCCCCCACAGGAAGTACACAAATATAACACAGAAATCAAAGATTAATGCAAGAAGTTTTGCCTGCATAACTCAGATTACTGTCTATGCTGCTGAAGAAAGTGCAGTTGGGAACAGTCTAGATAACATTACAAAATTTGCCAGACTACACTGACAGGTGTCAGCATTGCTACTTTTACTCCTTTTAAAAACCTAGCAGCCCCTTTTGTACCATAAAACAGAACAGTAAATAGTACTTTTTTAAGTGTAATGCTTAGATAATAGAACATATGTGCTAGATTTTACTATATTATATGACGATGCCAGACATTAGTTCTGAAGAGGATCTTATGCCTTCAACTGGCCTATAATTGCATAACAAGGCATCATCCTCCTATTTCAACATCCATGATGTGCTTTGTTTTCTGCTTTGTCCTCCTGGTTTAATTGTTGAGGTAATTCCACAGTTCATATTTAAATTCCTATTTGGATATCAACAGTTCCAACTTTTATAAATTTCAGGTTTGCTTCATATAAATATTTCAACCTCTCTCCAATAGACCAGGCCACTTCTGTGGTGACCAGAGTAAGAATGTCTCAGTCTAGTTACAGCGTAATGAATGCATTTCTATACCACAAGAAAATACGTTGCACTAACTTTTCACAAAAAAAAAAATAAATAAATAAAAAGAAGATCATAAAGTGCTTTTATTTCTATCACTAATTTATGAATGGATGGGGTATTTTAGAAAAGCTCCTTCAGACAGAGCATTTCCAATAGATTAAGCCATCTATTTTGGAATCAGTGCTTAAGTAATTTCAGTGACTCTCCAAAAGAGATCAGATTAAAAAAAAAGATAATTGATTCCTTTTCTTTTCTTGAAGAATGAACAGAACTCAGTCAATTTAGCAGGAAAAAAAACCAAACCAACAACTTTCAATTGTTTTTGCTGAGTAATGCTGGTCATGTCATACGTCTATCAATTTTAATGCTTTCAGCTTTCCCTTTTTTACAGAAAATCTTATTTGATCACAGTGTCACTTTGGAACACTGCTAGCATGCAGCAGAGGTTCACGGGTTTATTTTTATTCCATCCCATGATTTTCTAAAAACCCACACTAATAGATTCTAATGCAACTCTCCTCACACTCACTTGTGAAAAGCAAGTTTACCAGAAGTAACAACTGCCAGACTTTTTTGAGACATAAAGCATTCCCTTCCGAACAGCAGTACCATGTGTTGATCAACAATCTTTCTGCTTGGACACTGATGGATATGTCCAACCGATTTTTGATTTCACATTACACTGTGCAAGGTGTCTGTATTGGCAACTGCTTGCTCCACCTCACTGAGGGCAAAAGGTAACTCAGCAGCCTTTAAAATTGTAAGTTTCTCTTTATATAACTCTATTAGCATTGTAAACACTTCTGGAAGGTGTGCTGTAAAACTGACAAACTTACCACTCTTGAATAATTTCAAGCTCAGTAGGACTGCACTTACTTCTGCTTCTATTGCCACTTCTGCACTCCCAGGGTTCATACCAGTGAAGAAATGTGATTGAAATGCATAAATTTGGGTCCTCATTTCCTACTGAGGTATATCACAGCCTTAACTTAAATCTTCTTTCATAGATTTCTAGGTCAGAAATATTATTCCATGGTACCTTCTGACATGGAATTATCTGTAATGGCTAAAATCTGATAAAGCTCATCTACAGCTTTTCTTAGCCAAGTGATTACAGATCTGCCTTAGGTAATTTACCATGCTTAAAAGCCTGTATTCTCAGTCTTTTTCTGTGAATGCTCGCCTTGGCTAGTAAGATAAACAAAAATCAGGCCTCTTTCAGCTACCTTACTAACATATCAGAGAAACAATCTGGTAATGGTCTAGTTTAACACTTTTTTTTTCCATCACCGAACAATTGCAAATACCCTAAACAAACCTTCATATATACCGTTCTTGAGTTTCCATATGCCAGAGAACATTTTACCTTCACCCTCCAAAACTTTCATTAGTCAAACAGTATAACCAAGACTTTCCATAAAACTTCAACAATGGAAAAATATTTTCCAGCTATTCAAATACTGTATCCCACTTATAATAGCTAGTATTTCTCAAAACTTTACCTCCTCAAACACATTGAACCCCTGCAGCATGTGTTGAGATTTTCAAGGTTCTGCTAAAACCATAAAAAGGCTATTTCACTCTTCACAGTGTCCCCCTAAAACTACAGGTTCTATCACTCTTTCATTTACAATTCTTAATTACACAATAAATTATTATTTTAGGTATGTCTTCACATACAAAGAAGAAATTACCACATTTCATAATCTACTTCAATGTTCAGCTCATTTTGCCTATGACAACAAATCTATGATGTTTGTTTAGCATTTTTAATAATTTCTGTCTGTTCTGTGTGTTTACTTGGGGCTTGATTTTATTACTAAATTGATAGTGCATGAAGTAAAATCTATTATATCTGCAGTGTTGAAGGCATTGTAAATATGGAACAAAAAGGAAGAAGAGATGGGGATGATCTACCTGTTACATATGTTATATGGCTGTAAAAATTATAGGCTTGGACCTTTCTACATTTTTGGCTCCTTCTCATGCCAGGTTTCTGCCAGCATGAGTATATTGGCTCAGGGAAATATTTGTGTTCAGTTGAAGGCAGCTCTACAACTCACAAAATAATATAACCAGATAGTCAAGCCAGATAAACACTTAAAGAACTTTTTGAAGACACTAGAAAGGCTGAGTGAAGTTGGATTTTTCATCCTGGAGGAGGTTCTGAGGCCTAGCAGTATGTAAAGGGGGACTACAAGAGAGCTGGAGAGGGACTTTCTGCAAGGGGGAAAAGCTTTAAACTGAGTGAGTAGGTTTAGATTAGATATTAGGAAGAAACTATTTACCATGAGGGTGGTGAGGCAATAGAACTGGTTTCCCAGATAAGTCGTGGCTGCCCCATCCCTGGAAGTGTTCTAGGCCAGGCAGGATGGGGCTCTGAACAAGCCAGTCGAGTGCAAGGTGCCCACAGCAGCGGGGTTGGACCTGGGTGATTTTAAGGTCTCTTCTGACACAAACTGTTCTACAGTTCTAGGACTTTTTAAAAGAGGTCTCACCTATAGAATCAAGTGCCAGCATAAAAGGAGTATATAAAGCTCTTTGAGAGCATTCAAAGGAGGGCCATGGAGATGGTGAAGGGCCTTGAGGGGAAACTGCATGAGGAACGGCTGAAATCACTTGGTCTGTTCAGCCTGGAGAAAAGGAGACTGAGGGAAAAACCTTATCATGGTCCTAAAGCTTTTCTCATGAGAGAAAGCGAAGGGGCAGACACTGATCTCCTCTCTGTAGTGACCAGTGACAGGACCTGAGGGAATGGACTGAACTTGTGTCAAGGGAAGTTTAGCATGGAGATTAGGAAAATATTTTTGCTCAGAGGGTGGCTGGGCACTGGAACAGGCTCCCTGGGGCAGTGATCACAGCACCAAGCCTGACAGAGTCCAATAACTGTTTGAACAATGCTCTCAGGTACATGGTGTGATTCTTGGGCTGTCCTGTGCAAGGCCAGGGGTTGGACTCAACGATCCTTATGCATCTCCTCCAGCTTAGGATATTCTTTGATATATATGGCAGCTAACATGGTGCATATGAGAAAAACTCCATCTTCCTGTAGATATGGCATTTATCAGAACTCATGTAAAAGAAATTGTATCACCATCTGTTAAAGACGCATTTTGTTGATTATTTTGAACTAGCACAATAACTGTATTAAACAGTTGAGATTTTCTTGTATTCAAAGACCACATCTGATTTAATATTGCATTGCTTCACTAAAATCAATAGATCCATGACAATTGATATGAGCTAAGTATGCAATAATTTTAATTTATATTATACTGGAGAGGTATAAGATTTATTGTTTTTTAAGTATTATTTAAATATATAAAATTATTTTGAGATCAGAATCAGGCTTCTTCCATATTTTAGGTTATTCTATGGGAAAGATTTTTTTTTTTTTAAATCTACAGCAAGTACCATCAGAACTTTAGTTCTATTACAAATTCATTTCACTTATTTGGTTAAAAATGTTCATAATTTGACTTGTAGTGAACAAAATGTGATTATTTACATCAGATTTACTGTTGGGTTAACATGAGACAGACTTTGGTCTTATGCATGCTATTGCTAAATAATGAATATTTTCTCAAAATTTAATTATTTCAATTTTATG
This sequence comes from Acrocephalus scirpaceus scirpaceus, assembly GCA_910950805.1. Lineage (NCBI taxonomy): Eukaryota > Metazoa > Chordata > Aves > Passeriformes > Sylviidae > Acrocephalus > Acrocephalus scirpaceus. Next base: position 13,626,970 of record OU383775.1, on the reverse strand, counting down.
AGGTTTTCAACAGATAATACCATGAACTACAAAACTGAAATAAAGAGTTAGCCATCATCACATGGTATCTGTGCCAGCTTCCCAATTGTGCCTTTTTCACTTTTAATGTTAGCTAGCAAAACTATATTTTCTTCAAGAATAATCCATACAATTCTTGAACTTACATCTCAAAAGTAAAAAATTTTGTGAGTAAATCCAGACCTGAAAACTCAGGGTGTCTTAAAAGTGATGATTCACAGACCTTATAATCCTCAGTGATTTGGACATAAAGTTATAGACAACCTTAATAGCCAAGAGTCTCCATGATCAAGAGCTAACATTTATTTGTACATGTTCCAGCTCTTGTTGCTAGGAAGATGTTAGTATTATTTAATAGTCTACATCATCCCAGGATGTAATTAAAATAGTCTATTTTATTACATGCAGTAATACCAGTCAGCATGACATTCACAAATTAATTTCTTTCAAAACTTTCTTGTTCTACAGTAGAAGAAGAACATTCTGACAAATTTAATGTTTGTAGAAAGGGGATCTGATAAGACACCACGACATAAAGTGCAGAAATGACATCCACTTAACTTGCCTCACGTCATTTGACAACTGCACCATTCCCACTGCTCTGTTTCCAAGAGCAGCTTGTGTATAGATACCAATTGGCTAAAGCTTGGTAAAACAGAGCAGGAAAGTTGGATGCATCATTAAGAATTTTTTTTCTCTTAAGCCTCTCATCCATTCATCAATATATGATGGTGGCATTTATCAGTTAAAACCAGAATTAAGCTAATTTAACCAAAATTGAAAACCAATTAATATAACTGTGCTTAATTTTTCACTCAAGGTGAAAGCTGTATTCAGTGAGAAAACAGAAAAGTAAAATGCAAGCATTCCACAATTTCCTGACTTCAACACAGTTTGGGTAAGTTCATAAAACTCTTTGGACATTGTCTTAATCATTAAGAAGTACAGCTGGGGTTTGGGTTTTTTCCTTTCTTTCTGTGTTTTGTTTTTTGGTTTTCTGTTTGTTTGTTTTTTTTATACCATCACTACAAATGAGAGAAGAATAAGCTTCAAAATTTAGTGGTAAGAACTGAATAAGAGAGGTGGACTTGCAGTTGCAACACTTATCTCTTTTCTGTGTCTATGGCAAGAATGAGACAAGGGATCATAGGGTAATTAATTAAAACTTAAACAATAGCCTATGAACTATAGGGACGAAAATTCAAATTATGCAGTAGAATGTCCACAGTAGTCTAAGGTATACAATTAGATATGCAATTGCAAAAACCACAACACTGAAATTTTTTAGAATTTGTGACATATAGTAGAAATTCTTTTTAATGCACTCCCAACTTTAAATGGAGAATAAGAAGATAGCAAGAGGTGCAAGTGTAGCATATTCAGAATACGGGAAAGTTCTACTTTACTATTTGTCATACAAAGTAATTCCAAGGATCCAATAAATAATATAAAGTATGCAGTAAAATGCTACATATAATATATATTTTTAGTTTATACATAAGAGTTGTTCACATTTTTGTAAGTGATTATAGCTTTGCTATTTTTTCCAAGTAAGGTAAACACAAATTTATGATGCAATTATACACACTATTTAATATCTACAAAGTTTAAGGTTAGTTACCACTCTATCTGGTACATAAGGAATGGGTCTGCTCCAGCTGTTATCTTTAAAAATTAACTCCCCACTGATGAAAAAAAAAATTTTTGACTGTTTTTAGCTGATAATCTAGAAGTCTTATAAAAATAGTAAGTAGTTACAGTAAATCTCTGAATATCAGTCATGCATTTTTGGAAAAGTATTTTCAAGAATGTCATGTGCCTGTGTTTGTAGAAGAACTTTTCAGATCTCTAATCAATTAAACTGCCACATTGCATTTTGACAACTCATCTGCATCAGGCAGCAAAATACATGCCTACACTCTGGATCCACTTCTGAAAACTTAACCCATGGATGGAAAAAAGGTTTGGGCCATTTCTATACTTTATGTGTCGGAGCTTAAGCCATGGCTTTTATCTTATGCTTTCATTTTTCTCTTTGTTTCCTGGCAAATATATTTGCATTTGATTTGTAGGAAAATACAGGAAGAAAAACTCTGTCTCAGTTCTTCCCCAGTGTTATAGCCAGATGTCCTTTCAAGATATTTTGGATAAGAACTTTTGTACATTTAATATTACTTTATGAATTATAGAAACAATTTTTAGATAGGCAAAGATTTATTTTCTCCATCCATGTAACAACTACACAGTATTGCCTTAGTATGCAGCGTTGCAATGGAACAAGAAGAATTTAGAAACGGAAAAGAAAAAATTGCCTCTACTCTCAAGTGCCATTCAAGTATATGGTTTCCTAAAAAGCAGACTAAATTGCAGAAGTTGTTATAACTTCAAGAGATATCACAACACTGATGAAGTGAAAGAGAATAACTGACAGATGCTTTGTGTGAAGTTAATCTGAATAAGCAAGGCTGATCTGACAGAAGCAACAAATGCAAAGCAGAAAATACACCTTACATCCTTAATATTCCCCTTGAAGGATGGATACATGAAGAATGGTTGCCTGATCAGAAATGCAGAATTTTTCTGTGCTTTTTTTTGGAAAAAAAAAAGGTAATCACAACTAAAAATGAGTCTTAAACCACCTTTCTGCAAAATGTAAGCTGTGTAGCTACAGATAAAAGAATAGATGAAATATTGTATTGATCAGCTACAGTCTATGCTTGTACAAATATTTGCTTGTTTATAGTGAGTTGATACTGGTAACTAACAAAATTGGACAGCAGCTTTTTTCACTCCTTGAACTCTGCTCTATAAGCTTTAATAGTGAGAACTATATACATTTCTGACAATAAAAAAAGTGCCAGGCATAGAAATAGTATAACTGGATATGGGAAATTTTTTCTATGTGTTACGACGACAACCTCATTTCCATCAATTCATTTACAAAATAGAACCTTGTTGCAGTTTGTGCATTTTCAGAGAGGAAGGTATCTATGTTCTGATGAAAAAGTTTAAACTGCTCTGCAAAACCATGCAGAGCTCCTTAAATGCCATTTCACTGAACTTCAGATATATTGTAAACAAAGATATAAGATAAATACCAAATTCATATGTAAGAGAAATGCCACTAGGATAATCTTCCACTTTTGGCTTCTACAAACCCCAAACCAACATGACATCAAGGTGACATCTAAATTCTATTGCAATACCAAGACTATGATTTACAAATATTTTTTTAAGACATTGACCCTCTGTGAATTTAAATTTTTGATATCTGACAGAACAAAGAATCTAACAGTACTGCTCTGAAAATTTAGCAATTGCTAGAGAAGAAATAAGATTCTCTTCAATACACTGTGCAGGCAACAAGCTGAAACATGATTAGGAGACAATTCACCACAGCTGCAAACAGACTTAAGTAAACCATTATCTATTTTCTCAGCTGCATCTATATTCCCTTACTAAATAGGCCCATATTACTAACTAATTAGGTGCATATTTATGCACATATACATCACTGTCTTATGGGTAATGTATTTATTTTCTTTATAAAACTTGAAATCCTGAAGGTTGTGTCACTGAGGCCAGGGGACATATTTAACTAACAAGGCTTATCCAGTCCCTATAGCACAATTTATTCAGTTACAGAAAAGATAGCACAGCAGTTCACACAGAGCTTGGAGAAGATGTGATTTTGTCTATCATGTGAATCCCATTTAAGGTTGCAAATCTATTTAAGATTGTAGAACTTTGCTTCAAACTGCAAAACAGTTTTGCTTAGAGACACAAACCAGAAAACTAACAAGCATAAGCACATAATAACCATAAACTTCTGCTCTACTGACAAGATGATCCTTCTGCATCTAATTGTTGTTTTAATACCAGCTGTTCATTTCTTCTGCATGTCAAGCTCCTGCCTTGACTACATTAATGTAGTCAAGGAGAACTGCAGAGAAGGCATTGCATTGCTGGCTGTTCTTTCCATGAGTGTTTACAAGCTGAAATTCTCTGAGTGGAACATTACTGTCTTGAATGGATACTAGCACTGTTTGCCAAGTACTTTAAAGGAAACACTCCTGTGGCATTCATAGAGTATAGTAAAGTATGAAAGCATTTTTGTCACATATTCTCCTATACACACTACAGGGGTTTTATTCTCTTATAAGTTTTTCTAATGTTTGTTGGTCTGGACCAAACCTAGGTATCTGCCTCCTCAGCTCTGAGATGAATTTGATTTTGTTAGCTTTCTTTTTAAGTTAGCACAAGTGTTATGTGGACTTAAGGACAGGCTCAGTTTTTAATAACATTTATATTGAGCATTTTTGGTAGTTCTTTAGTTAAAGTAAACAGAACAATTTTTAATTCATAAATAAGTAGATAAGTCAAAGCAAAACTGATTTTGAAGGCCAATTAGCAATAGATGTCCCCAAGGTCAACTTAGCTGAATATCTTATCCACAGTTTGAATTAAAACAAATTATGCATAGCTACTAAATGGCTCAGTACATGCTTAGGGCAACACTTGCTCCCACTTTAGGAGAAGCAGTTATTCTGTTACTACCATGCAGGACTAAAGCTGGACAAACACATAATATCTTTATGTATTTAAAATTTTCAGAAACTCACAAAATCCAGTAGTGCAGCTAAAATGAACTTGTTAAGATTTCTATTTGTTCTGCCCCCATTTTTTTCAGCTACTACATGCAGATGGGCATTGGCACTGGTGTCTGTGGATTAGGACTTTCATTGGTATCACAGAGCAAAGCAGAACAGCTGGGCTGCCATTTGATGAGTCAAAAAAATGTGTGAAAAATTATTACAGCAACAGGACTCAAACTCTACATATGCTGAACCATCAACATTTATGGAGTTTCTCCAGCTTGTAACCCAAGTAATCTAATTTTCTTTCTGAAAAGTGTCCATAACTATTATACTCACAAAATTATCTCTATGAATCTGAGCCCTTGTATGTATGTTATTGGACCTATTTCCATTGACTTCAATAGTCTGAGTTATCTGATGATGAACACTTACTATAGTCTTAGACAAAAACCAAACTAGTCAAGGTTATACTTGTAGAATATTCCTTACTCTTTCACATGGAAAGGTATCAAATGAGTTGAGATTTTTACCTGCGAGGAATATGAAATTTTAGAAAATGAAAACTGATAAATTAACAAAACATTCATATTTGTATTCTACATTCAACAAATCAATAATTTCTCTAATTTTCTATAAAGTCCATTGCAAGAATGCAAGTCTACTTTCAAGTTTTAAAAGTTCCTTTATCAGTGTGCTGTGTTGTCTCTCTACACTATATTCTAGGGGTGTGTAACTTCTGGAACTCTAGGAGTGTGTAACACTGCAGTGTGGGGGTAAGTACCATACATGTACTCAGAAGAATTAATTACTGTTACAAGGGATCACAACCAAAATATGCAATTTGAAAGTAAGCAAAGGGTGGGAAAAGAAAACAAAGCACAACAGAGAAGTGAATGGCCAAGGATGCAGAGAACAAATTCTCATGACCCAGGAATTAAGCAAAAATGCATGTTAATGGTGTAGGAATGTGTTCTGAGTTTGGTTTTGTGCATTTGCACAGACTCTGCAGTGATTAAAGCCATGACTAACCACTGACAGACCGAAAATATAATGGCAGCATTGATTAGAAGTGTGGAACACTAAATTGTGTGAGGAATAAGGCAAACACAGACTTTCTCCTTTTAAATTTTAGGCTTCTGGTTAGTCACTGATTTAAACTAGTGCCATCCCAGAAATCTAAGAAAACAGATTTGCCAACCTTCATATCAGCAGAATGCTATTTCAGTGGCATAACCCACGTTATTTGAGTATACATGAACTTCCCATGCTTTGTTTCACTTGCACAAGATCTGCCTATGGCATAGCTCAAACGTTCAGAGAAAATGACTGTTGCTGTGTACATTGCTATTTCAGGTCATATGGCACTTGCTTCGATGGAAGAGGTTGCTAATTAAGCAATAACAATTAAGGCATTGGGCATTTCCTGCAGGCTAATGACCAGCTAGGAGGAGCTGTGCCAAGGGCCATTAACCCCAGCCAGTCACTCACTGTGATCGGACAGATTTCTTTGAAGAATACTAATGTTTGAAAATAACAAGGAAAATTCTGGACATAATAGAAATGTAAACAGAAATTACTCAAATTAAGTACATTATGATGGTTTGTGTAGTGAATTCCAGGCCTCTTCTATATTCTAGGTAAGAGAGGAAAATGGATAGCAAGAAAATGGTACATCAAAGAATATTAAATGTCATTAAGCACTCAAGCTTCTCTAAACTGCTCTCTTCACACCTGTCTCCTGGTATGTTTCTCTTCTGATGACAATATGCAACTTTGGTTATCACTACAAATTTTGATAATTTAGCAAAATTAGGTACCTACCAGTGCTCTTGGTAAAAGGTCTACACTCAGGAATACAAGGACACACTTCACTGCTTTCTTTGTACTCTATGGTCCTTGGTGGGCAGATCTGTGAAAATCTGAGACCTGACAGAATTTCTTTCCAGAGATGCAGAAGAGGGTTCAGACCTGGAGTGTATTGCTCTTCACCATTTCTTCGTAACATTTGCAGTGAAATATTTCTGAGGGCTTTTCTGAAAATAGTGCTACCAAACACCAGCCTGCTTGCCAATTACTGTTTTCTCAAATTAGAACAGGTTACCTTTTTATTATCCCTGCAAGACATTCTTTGCTTTCCTCCACATAGCTAATTCTTCCCTGCAACAACCATTAACATCTCCTAATTTAAATTTTATCCACAAATAACATTCAGTAAAATAGAAGAGGGGGAAACCCAGAAGGCAAAGAGGAAACAAGTTAAGCAGATAGGTGCAAATCATCAATTACTTTCTCCCTTCCACAAATAACTTATTGATAAGGCTCTCATTCACAGCCAACTTTTTCTCAACCCTGCTTCCCTCATCCGCTGTTGGTTTTCACCTCTTTAAATACATTGATTCAAAGAAGTGGGTTAGATATGAAGCAACCATTGCAATTTTCTGTCTCCAAGGTGAAATAAGCAGCTGTATTAAGACTATTTTTAACCAAACATTTCTCTAATGAAAAAGAATATGACTGCAGAATCCCTTTCTGAAACTTTTATGACTGTTAAAGACTCTCTATCACAGTTCTCCTAATAGCTAAAAAACCTGATTGTCACCTACATTTTACTCACAGTAAAGGATCATACATAAAAACTTTGGGGAAAAAAAAGTATAAGATATTAATCAGCTACTATACATGAAGAAGCATAGTATGTTTATTAGAAAAATATCTAGAAATGCATTCTTTATTTCTGATTTTCCACATTTTCTGCCATTTTGCTTTAATGATGTGTCAGGAAATTCCTACAATTATTCTAAAGCTTCTGAATTTGCATGTAGAAGTGAAATAGTCCCATGCCAGCATGAATCCCCATAACATGAGAGTAAGGCAAAACCCCAAATTCTGGTTTTGTGTGCACACCTGTATTACATTTGTACTGGTTAAATTATTATATAACTAATGTTTAGGCTCATCTGAAATGACTAAGAGCAATCAAAGCAATAAATAATAAACATTACATAATTTCAAGGAATTTCATCAGAAAGAACCAGCACCCAGAGCCCTCCTTTGCATTCTTTCTTGTTTCTCTTCATAATGCCTCTAATTTTTTCATTGGTTTTCCATTAGTCTTTTGGGTCATTCAAATTTATGAGAAAACATTTAAACTCAAGATCTTGAACTTAAAAATAGATCATATTTTTTGTCTAATATCATATTTTTCTGCTGTTCTGACTTGTCTTTATCAATGTTGTTCATCAAATGCGTTTTTCAATGTGATGAGAATAGAGAAAGTAACTGAAGAAATTCTAGAGTCCACTTTTAAATACTATAAAACAGCAACTGAAGTTTCCACAGAGATCAGAGCTTTACCATGCTTGGTAGAATTAGTTAGAAAAGTGCCTTTCCAAACCTAAAGAATGTTTAAAATCTTAAATTTTTTTAAGGCCACAGGGAGCAAGCAAAACTCAAAATAAAATAATAATTTTTAAAAAAGATACTATGAAATATTGGAAATTACTGTAAGAATGAGGAAAACCTGTATTAAGCGCCAAGAAAATTCTGCAAAGCATGAAAGAAAAGGGGAATTATATTCGAATTATTACTGAGTGCTAAATAATCAGATGCTTCTGTCTAGAGGATTAAATAAAAAGAAAATAAATAACTAGAAAAAAGTTTCTGACAGGGAGCTAGAGCTTCTGACCTCTATTTTGGACATAAACATTTATGAAAATCCACTGACAGCACATTAAGTATGCCATATGATATTCCAGTTGAATAAAATGAGGAACTATTTAAATATCTCTTGCTGATGCATCTGAATTTTTCAAGCTCTTTTCAGGAAGACATTTGAGGACCTCAATCTTATTGTTTTAACTCCTCTATCATTTTAACCATGTAATGCAGACAAAAAGCAGAAAAAGAAAGAAGGAAGGAAATGAAAGAACAGAAAAGATAAAGCCCTGCTTGAAGACTAGATTCCAAACTAGATATTCACCACTGCACAAACACAAAACTACACTACACACCAACCCTTTGGGCCTGATCCTACAGTCTTATGCACCAGCAAAAATCCTGGAAAACTGCACCAGGAAAGAGAATGTTAAAGCAAAACAGATGCTCATCTCTTTTGCATGAATTTTGTTTTGCCAATTATAGTTGTGTCAGTGAGAAGAAAACAGTCACTGAATTTCCTGTGTACAATTTCACTTTTATTTATGGCTGATTATTCAACCTAGCTCTGTCAGGGTTCTAAAATCTTTTCACAATCACACTGAAGACAAGAATCTAACCAGCTGAATGGTAATTATTTTTCAGGAAAAAGAAGGTTGAGAGTATTTTTTTTTTCCTCAGAAAGTACAGGTTCACCTAGATGAAAATTTCTAAGAAAACCAAAGTAGTTTTAAAACACTGTCTTCCTTTGAACTTGGTTTTTCTTTAGCTTATATTACTTTGCATGATATTTTAGATTTCTGAGAATATTTTTTTAAGTTACTGATATAAATCAATTTGCTATTATTAATATCAAATATTTCAATGTTTCTACCTCTGAATTGTATTTCTACAGAGTATCTTCCTTAGGACAGAAACCTTTTCCAGGCACAGATACTAAATACCACAGAGAAACTTAAATTGATTTACCACTGATACTGAGCTATCAATTAATCCAATATCAAATATTCAAATACCCAAGCCATAGATATTAAGGAAACCATATCAATTTCTTCAAGCTTAGTTATATTTGACTGCCCTGAGGTTCACAGTTGTATTAAAGTCTTTCTTTTCTTACTTTCAGCTCCATATTCTCTAAATCAAGAGGTAGTTTCCAGCTGATATTTTAGGCTCCTTTACAACGTAAGTTATATAAGAAGCCTGACAAACTTTGCTCATCTTTACATTTGCAATTTTGGGGATTACTTTGTTTAGCCACTTATGCTGCAGTGATCTGTGGCAGCTCTTTGGACTTTCAGAATTGGCCATAAAGCACTGATGGTGCTGGTTTTAATATTTTCAAGGGAATAATAATAAAAAAAAAAAAATTACTGTCACACATTGTTTCGAGCAGTATTTCCAGACCCTCATTTAGAGAGAATGATGGTGACTTGGCACATAATTATTGCAGCTTAACACTGGTTAGATGGAAGAAGTTACTAATTATACAATAGCAATTAAGACATGGGGCTTTTCCTGGAGATTAATGACCAGCTAGCAACAATTGCATATAAGGCTTTTAACCCCAGCCAGTCACTGCATTGCAGCAGAATTGGATGGCATTCTCTGAAGGATTTTGCTTTTCAGAATGGCAAACATGGGTCTGCATATAAGTGCAGGGCTTTTTTGCTTACCTACAGGGTACATCTAGTAGCAGGTAATGAAGCCATGAAGTAATTAAAGGCAGATGCACACAGAAAAAACCCAACACAAATCATAACATCCTCCCCTCCCAATACAGCTAAGTAGAGATAAACAGTTGAATGTTCCATCATGCATTTTAACTTTTCATTCCTTTTAGAGATAGGATCAGATCTGTCACTGATTTAAATCAGGCAACACTGACACCTAAATTAGCATTTTAAATCAGAACTAGCTTGTGTATTTGCAGGGAGTCCGCCACACGTAACCATTCATTATGTGCCGGCTTAGCTCTTGAATGCATCATGATGTAAGAAACTTTTTCATCCTTTCTGGATGAAGTTGAAGCAGAAGTCTCGAAGTCTCTCATATCCTACCTCACTGGATTACTTTTTTTTTCTTTATGTTCAAAATCAGTATTTCTTTTCCCAGCAGCATTTCTATGGCAGTTTGACCTGTGGCTCCAAAACTGTTGGAGCAACCCTCTTGTTAGAGGGTGGAAATGAGCCAAAAATACAGACTTCTTGTTTATCACAGCATGAAAAGGGGCCTGGTTTATTCCTCTTTACATCTTAGCTATCCTGACTCCAACTATTCACTGACTCTGTCTGCAGCAAGCTCCTGCTCTAGGTTTCCTTCACAGCCTCTGACTGCTGGTTATTTCCTGCTAAACTATGACTGCAGGTATTCATTTGCAGACTCTGAATGCAGGCTTTTACCCAGTTAGACTGTGACTGCAGGTTCCAACAACAGGCTCTAACTGCAGACCCAGGCTGACCTCACAGCAGTGATTATCTCGCCTCAGGATCCTTCTTCTTCATGATTCCTCCCCCTTCATGATCCCCCAGGTTTGTCCTCCATGACGATCCTCCCTCACCAGCTCACTCTCTTTTATCACACTTATTTTTATTGGATGCAGCTGTGACTTATCAGGGACAAGGCTGAATTGGGTAATTAACACAGCTGTTACTTATCAGGGGCAAGGTAACCTCTATTCTCCTCTACATACACTCATTTGGCTGTAGAGGGAAGAGTTTTGGGTTTTAATAGCAGAGTGACTACATTGAGGCAGTACCAAAGGATTCTAGGTGATTTTCTGCTGTTAGAAATGGAAAAGGGGAAAATGGAGTGGTGCTTCTTCAACATGAAAAAAAAAAGTTTCTGAAGGTCTGAGATACTAACTGCTAGACCAGTCCAGACTCCTTTATTTGCATTTTAATATCACTTTTGGAAGTGGGGACTTGAGTGACCTGCCAGCTGGGGTGAACTCCTGGTTCCTTCATCCCAGGATGTGCCTGGGGCAGCAGAGGAAGAAGGACAGAAGCTGTGCAAGGCAGCTGCCATCATCAGACATGTCAGGACATCCCTGAACAATGAGGTACAGTTCTGTCCCCCAACCAGGACCCTGATCACACCATCCTTATGGTGGTACTGAGACATGGGTAAGAAGTTAGAAGGGTACCGATTTGGAAATAGACATTTAGAAGATGCATATTGCTTGATATTTGCCGCATTTCACTATACTCACCATCTGAGAAAGGAAAGCAGGATGTATGAGAGCAACATGAAAGAATGCAAAGATGGGTGAGAAGGTCAGCCACTGGAACAGGATGCAAGCATCCCGAACACCAAGGATGCTAAGATAGCAAGACTGTAAATTCCTGGGACTGAGATTAGACTAACTATCTGGCTTGGACTGTGACCAAGAGATCAGTGAGCATGCACCAGAAGATGGGGTCAGAAGTTTGTTCTCCAAAAAAGGCTTCTTTCTTCCTTCTTACGGCCACTGAAAGACCACCGGAGAGACTGCGCAGGCGCAAAGGACTGATAAGATAACTAGCATACAGAAGCGGAACAGGGTGGAGCCGGGGAATGAATATGCATGGAGTATTGTGAAACTTAATGCATATGTAACTTTTAGAGGATAAAAGAGAACGCAATAAATGGGTCGGTGCACACGTATTTGATAGATTTATCCTCCGTGTGTCCAGCTGCTGAATAAAATACATACCTACTTTAAAACTCACTTTCCTCTGAGTTTTAGAGTCATTCCATATATCAGTACTATAACGTGACACAGCTCTCTGGGTAAACAAGTGAGTCAGAAAAGGAGACTGATGCTATCTTTAAATGTCATCTTGGTCATGGGAGCTGCAGGAAGTCCCTTCTGCAAGATGCCTCTCTCACAGTCCAGTCCCTTGGTCCGTAATGAACAGTTTGCTTAGAGACAGAATGTTAAAGCCCACAGCAGCATCCACAGCTGTGCACACACAGCCACTCCACTCTCCACACATCACAGGCAGCTGCTGCAAGCCTCCTTCCTGCCCCAACTGCAATTTGTGTTTCCCATGTTTCCATTTATACCCTGTGAGAAGGTCCTGCCTGCTAAGGATCAATTGCAGGGAGCCCTGACTTTTCCCACAGTTGTCCTGACTGCTCTTTTCATCACGCAAGCACTGTGCCTCTGTTTCTACTAATCCCAAGGGCCAGACTGTCCACAGCACATTAGGGATTTTCCTGTGGGTCCCACAGGTCTCTACTTTAGCAGCACTTCTGCCATGGCCCATGTTGTTCCCCTGCTCACCATCCTGGCACTGCTGTGGCGTGAGGCCACCGTGATGAAATGTGATGTGAGGAATTCAGTCGACACCACGTCCCAGCTCCGGCACTCCAGCTGGCAGCACCAGAAGGGAAAAGTGGGGAGAGGGGACAGCAGCTGGAGATGGAGAAAGGGAACAACAACAGCTGCTGTGGCCCCGGAGAGGGGGAACGGGGCTCAGAGCAGTGTGGAGCAGGTGCCCGGGAACAGCTGCTGGAAGCTGGCTGGGAAAGCTGCTGGGGTCTGGTAACGGGGATGAGGACCCAGCAAGGTCTGGCCGGGGTGGGGAGAGGGTCTGGAGCCAAACTCGCAGAGGGATGAAGGCAACAGCTGCTGAGGATGAGGCGAGGCCAGGGAAGGAGCCGGAGGCAGAGGAGGAGCGGCAAAGGAGAAAGCATCCCGGCTCCGAGCCAGGGCGGAGGGCAGAGTCCTGGCAGGAAAAGGCACGCACCGTCCCTCAGGAGGCTCCGCAGGGCAGAGCCAGGCAGCTGCTGCGGCCGAAGGAGAGGCACCGGGAACCAAACAGAGCCATGGGAAGACGGGCAAACAGCTGCAGTGGGATGGACGGCATGGCAAAGCTGCAAACAGGCTTTGTCGGATGAAGGAGGGCACAGCTGCTGAGGGGCAGACGGGGAGAGGAGCAGAAGAATCAAAAGCCATAACCAAGGGGAAAGGAGCCAGAGCACATCCCAATGGAAGAGAAAAAGGACTGAAGAACAAAGACTTCAGAACATTCCCATTTTAAGAATAAAATATATTTTTTCTTTGTATAAAGCAGTTAAGTATTTTTTTGTCTTAAGTACTACGCGAACAGACGGCACCGGGGAGCAGCACACGCTGACAGCCTCAGGGACAGGCTGCGGGTGCTGGAGCACCCCGCGATGTGCAGCAGCTGCAGCACCCAGACCTCCTGGCTGCTCTGTGGATGAAAAGGCTCCCCCGTGCTCCTAGAAAGGCTCCGAAATGTACAGCAGCCTCAGTCACCCATCGTCTTGTGCAGGACTCGTCAAAATGCACCTGGAGATTGCATCCCTACGCTGCAGCGCAGTTACACCCCTAAAACGCCGCTGTTGGCCGTGGTAAAGATGGTGCACAGTTTTCTGGCACAGCGTTTGAAAAGGGTTTTTTGTTGTTGTTGTCGTTTTGGTTTGGTTTGGGTTTTTTTCCTGGCAAAGGGCTTCAAAGGGCTTCCCCTTTGACAGCACCGCCCGCAGGTAAATCCACGTTCAGGCTGTAATGTGGTCTTGCCATTTGGTGCCTGGGTTCGGGGCGGTGAGCCTCTGTGCCCGCCACCAAGCCGTTCCCAGAGGTGACCTGAGAACCCTGAAAGATCAACCCGGGCAGCAGGGGCTTGGCAGAGGGGAAGCCACAGATGTCAGATCGTATCTGCTGTGCGTCCGTCCATGCTCCCGCTCCAGCTTGTGAATGAGGGCTGGGGCTGATGGCAGGCAGCGTGATTGCAGTGACATAAAAAACTGTGAAAGGGGAAAGAGCTTCCACATTTAGACTCGCACGTGGTAGATACTGCCGTGGATACCAGTGCTGCTAAGCATGCTGCCTCCTAGGGAAGTCTATGCTTGTGGAAGCACAGGCTTGTGGGACTACTTTAATTTAGGGATAATATTAATGCGTCTTGTGGGGAGACATACACAGCACGAAGCCAGGCCATCTAGAATCTGCAGAATGCAAAGAATTCAGCTATAGCTACTTCAGGTCAATAATTTTTGTTTTAATTACCACAGGGAAATTGCTACTGTAGTCCAGGCTGTCAGTAATAAGTGTGGCTGAAACTGAACTTAATGGAGGAAGTTCTATTTATTCAGGAGAGAAACTTTATTTGTAATGTTATTTATTACTTTCCCTGATTTTATATGGTTTTGCTTTAGTAATCTTCTATTATATTCTTTTTGTAGTTTCTTTAGCACATAAGTCCATATCTTTTCTTTCATTATCTTACAATTCTTTTTTCATACTCTTGCTCTTCTGGGCATATGGAACTCCTTTTTTTCCTCTTTCCTGGTATTACTTTTTTGAATATTTCTGCTGTGTTCTTAAACTCATTCTGTTCTTCTCCCACTTTTGTTCTCAGACACATTTGCATCCTTATGCCTCTTTTTCCACATACAGTATGAAACTACGATGAAATAAGATAAACAGAAATATGCTTGTGCTCAAAATGAAGGATATGGAATTTTCATGTGAATAGTGGAACTGTTCTCTTCTCTTTCTTTGGGTGCCATTTAACATCACTGAAAAAATAACTTTATTAAGTGATTTTTTTTTTTTTGTCTTACAGATGTCTAGCATTGAATTTATTTTCTTATAAAATAGTTCTCCATGAGAATGATATCCCTAATCTCACCATAAAAAAATTTATTATTTTGTTCAGTTTTCAAAGGTTATTATCAGTAATAAAAAGGAGGCATTGAAATTAGCAGCCACTTTACAAATAAATGCCATTTTGTCTCCCTTCCTCTCGGTTAAGGCACTGTAGCCACTTGCCCCTCTCCTCCAAACACTTCTGGGCTGTCAAAGTATAAAGGTGTAAGAATATGCCTTGGCACTTCTTCCTTTATTGGTTATACAACTTCTGCTGGCATCTAGAAAAATTAATATTGAGGACAGAGTGCTTGAATCATTTCTCATCCTTGCATTTGTTAATTCACTTAACACCATTTAGGAGGTCTAGTCAGAGAAATAACCATTAATGGTAGAATATGGAGATTTCACATACTTATTGGTATGTTGTTGATGCTTTTTTGACCAAGAAACAATTAAATAGCAATTCTTTCAGGAGAGCTCTAAAACATTGTTATTTTCCTAAGTGGCATCTTCATTCAAGGCACGCTGATATTGAGGATATGCATTAATATTTCTGTAGCATAACTATAGCAGTCATCATTCATTACACTCTTCCTTTTATTACTTCGGCATCTTTCAGGTATTTGTCTAAACAAGATCTAGCTCAATAAATGCTCTGCTACAACAGAAAGAATTCTGTGTTAATTTAAAGGAAAAATAACCTAATATACTACATGTTCTTTTTGGGGAGATTTCTGTTTCAAGTTCTTCAGTTGGAAAATGTTATGGAGCAAAAATTATTAGAACCTAAGCCAATGTGGCTATAAAAAAAAAAATTAAAATGCCATAAATACACCAAATTCTTTCTAACATAACAAGATTAACCACTGACTTATTTAGGTACTGTAGACATCTGAGTGTCCCTTTAACTATACTACATAAATCAAAAATTAAAACCTGCCTATGTAATACTTTTAAAAGCAGGGAATAACCAATTCTCCTTTGCAGATGAGTAAGCAGCAGTCCCAAGGTGGTCAGAAAAACTAATGAATGCAATGATATACTAACGGCTGTGTCATCTTTAGGTAGTATAAGTTAGAGCTCCAGGCTTAAGTTAAATGGTCAATAAGGTTCTTATTTCTTTAACACCTGCTCGCTCCCAGAGAGATTGTGAAGGACCAAGTCATTTGGGCACTATATCCCTCATTCAAGTAACTCAACTGAAACAAGGCAGCCATTTCATATATTAATATCAGTGTAGATGTCCTGAAGAGGGGAAGGAAGTTCCTTTTCTGCTTTCTGACAGATACATGAGAAGGTTATCTTTTTACTTGCCAGAAGCCTTCATACATTTAAATTAAAAATTATGTGGCCAGGATTTGGCTAACAGACATCATATAATTTTTTAAAAAAATTGGCATAAAAATCTATTTAGGGTCAATTGATTTTGAAACTTTAGTAATTTCATGTGAAAATGTGACACACATTTATGTATGATTTCTTCAAATCTTGCCTTTCAGTGCTAATCATACATGGTAGAGGACAATCACTATTTGATAGCTAAAAGGACTTAGGCCATGTCCCTTTGGAGCTTTCCCATCAACACAAGTGAATTCTAAAACACCCTGACATTAATTTATAAAGACATTGGCTTAAAACTACTTTTTTCATAAGGCTAAGATATATGTAAATTATTTTCAAAACAAACTTATACAGGAGGCTACTAAGTCTTTCATGCTTTGTTTTCTCCTGTTTGGGGAGGGTGGGGGTTGTTTGTTTTTTATTTGTTTGTTTGTTTGGGGGGGTTGTTTTGTTTTGGGTTTTTTTGGTTGGGATTTTTTTTCTTTGTTTTGGGGGTTTTTTTGTTGGTTTTTTCCCCTTTTCTGGCTTTATGACTACATGGAAAAAGGGAGTTAAAGCATTACTGTGAATTAATCTATAAGGACTCTTAGGAATGGAGACATGGCTTTGCAGCCAGTATACACATGATCTGGTGCTGTCTGTTCATTGAAAAACCATCATCTTTGGGAGAGACAGGTCACCTCACGCACCTTGATAAGTCTAGTTCTGGAAAAATACATCCTCACAAATACCAAAATGAAGTTCAAATGCCTTGAATATGTTCTTCTTTCAGAAGAATATGTAAAATAATACACTAAGTTTTAAAGGATCTTGCCAATATTCTGTAACTGGAGCTAAGGCTTCAACTTGACTTCAAGCAAAAAATGTAGAGGCTTTTACAGCTTGCTTTCCCCCAGAAGAAAAATAGATCCCTTTCATCTTTGTACATGTTCATGTTTTTATGTGTTGATAGGAGATGCACTTGCCCACTTAGGTAAAATTTATCCTAAAGAGAATTATATATATATATACACACACACATATATATTTCATTTCTTAAAAAAACAAAACCAGGCACTGGAGATAAATGCCCTAGCCATTAAACTATTGATGATGCAGGGATACAGCTCTCCATTCGTAAACTAAGATGAGGATTATCTTTGATGACATATTTCTTGCAACTGGCACGTTTCTGTGGGAGTACTTCATTAAAATTCTTAATAATATTCCAATGATGAATCACTTCATTAAAAAAATTCAACTTATCTATGTGTAAGCATATTTTAATCAGCAGGCATATTGTAATAAGTTTGTGCTTCAAAATTAAAGAAAACTAAATGCTATTTGAAGTGGATTTTTTATTAGTAGAGTACAGTAGTAGGGACCATTAGAGATAGTGTAAAAGATGTGAATGGTAAATATGGTTTTCTGTGTATCCAGATCACATTTTCCTGTAGGCTGATTCCTGTTTCACTTTTAAACTCTTGGACTTATATGTTAGGTAATTTCCTTTGAATTTCCTTTCCTTAAGAAATTATTGTATAGAATTGTTTGGCCTGAATTGTATAGCATCCAGCATTAGATAAGCACAGACTAAACACATAGTTGGTGTCTCCAGACCTTCATAGTAGTCAAACAGTAATTTAACTACTCTGAAGACAACTGTCACAGCATTACCATTTTTTAAAATTCAAGTGAGATCCCAGAAGCTGCGCACAACTTCTGCCTGTTTTCACCCCAGATATTTTTACTGAATAGCTCTGTAGTAGCTGAGAAGAGCTACAAATTTGTTTTCATGCATAAGGGCTCATTAAACTGCTGGATTGCAAGAATGTATAAATTATTTATCCCTATAGAGAAACAGGTTTTAGAATTCACAGCTCAGAATAGATTCTAATTCCTCTCTCATATAGAGAGTCACTGATGTAATTAAAGGTTAAAATCAAGGGGATCAAATGTTAAAAGGATAAACGTGTTCCCTCTCTCCTGAGCTCAGGCATGCAATGCACTGCCATGCTTCCACTCTCTTCCATAGCTGATGCTGGAAGACCTTGACTATCTCCCTCTGTAATTATTTCAGGTTAGGAACAGAGTTTAGCCCATGTTTTATGATGTTTTCAGTGCTAGGGGACAGATCATTCTCTTCATTCTTTCTTTGGCAATGATAAAAGTGAAAACAAAAGAAAATACTCTGCTTCCATGGGAAATATCAGGTGAAGTGCTGTTACAGACAATGGAAGTTCTGTCAGAAGAAGCTCCTCAGCTTCCTTGAGCTTCACCTCATGTTGAAATTGCTTACAGGCTGATCCAGGCTACCTGGCCTCCACATTGTCAAACAGTGAACATAAAATCTTTACTGAAGGAAAGGCTAATATATCCCTCATGAATTCTAATGACAGACAGTGTTTCCAAACGTTCAGTCAGACCATTACCATCTTTATAGACTATAATTGATTTTTATGTCTCACAAACAGGTCATCTGCAATTTATAAGCTGCATCATTAGACCTTTTCTCATTGCTTCTATTTTGTTCTTGGTGATGCATAATGTGTTGCTAGTCAGGAAAATTGATTAATTCCTTACTTTTGGCCCTTGGTTTTTGGACTAATTTTGTTTTACTTCCTCAGCTATTTTGATTCTAAAGAGGGAAAATCACCCCAGACGAAGCCTTAGCTTCTTATTTATTTATTTATTGTATTTTATTTTTTATTAATAGCTTACTTGGGCCTCTCTATGACTGCAGTGATAGACTGTAAGACAAAAGCAATGTTAGCTTTTTGGCCACAGGTCCGATGTGAATGGCC
This sequence comes from Acrocephalus scirpaceus scirpaceus, assembly GCA_910950805.1. Lineage (NCBI taxonomy): Eukaryota > Metazoa > Chordata > Aves > Passeriformes > Sylviidae > Acrocephalus > Acrocephalus scirpaceus. Next base: position 13,607,975 of record OU383775.1, on the reverse strand, counting down.
TTCAGAATCAGCAGGAATGGAAGTGCATTCCCTTTATCTGCTGATCTTCCCAGACAATTGCATTTCACAGAAACCCTAGGCAGCTGTCTTTTGTGGAGCATTTTCTCTCTTCTGCAAGTCTGGCGAGGCCTCCCTGCCTTCACATTGGAACCCAGAGGAGAAGAAACAACAGCAACTGCATTACAGAGCCTGCACTGAAAAACACACAAGTGCTGCTCCAGCTGTATCAAACCCAAATGTGGGCACCCAAAGGAGCTTCTGTAGGCAGTTTGATTTAAACTTTTCCAGTATAACAAGTGTTCAGTTTCATTTTCAGCATGATTTTCAAGGCATGAGATCTCTGTAGTACTGCATATGGATTTCTTTTATGAACAGCATTAACAACTTTGAGCAGGAGGTCCTGGTGCTCTACTGTTCCATTTGTGTCACTTTCTAGGTACACTCATAAGAAACTGTATCATATATATTTAATAAAGTGTATTATGTGTTACAATAGACAGCATTACAACACACCACTGTGTTAAAGCTCTCTAAATCCCACCTTTGGAGACAGCAGTAAAAAGAAGTTGAATGAAATTACACCTTAAGGTAGAAAGAGTTTACTTTTCCACCCACAACTTCAAAGGTTTCACTATGGGTGAGAAAAAAAGTCATTACAGGGAGTAACCAAATGTTAGAGAGAGTGTTTCAAAGGAGAAAAATATGAAAAAGAATAAATATATTGAATAAAGAACCGTGAGCCCCTTGAAAACAGCTAACCCCTCAGACAGGTCTTTATAGAAAAAGGGGCTGGGGGTCGGACAGAGAAGGTTGAAAGAGGCCAATATCACTGCAAATTGGAAAAGATCACCACACAGGAAATGGAGAAATGGAAAAGGAACCGATTTTAAGGAAAAGAAATGGGGAGACGTAGCAGTAAGGGGGGGAGGTAGGGTACTCAAGGAGATTGTAAAGGAATAAAATATTTCCTGCAAGCCCTTCAAACCTGTAGAGGCCATCTGCAGTAATACAGGCCATTTAAAACCAATTATGATTGCTATATGCATTTCCTTATCCTTATTACTATGTTTCATATCATTCAATAAAGAATATGAGTAATTCTGACTTGGTATGAGAATCAAATATGTGAGGGAGGAAATTCTAGTAGAATGTGGTTCAACATCAAGAAAGAATCAGCAATGCAAATCAGGTGATGTGAAAACTGGGGAATGCTAAAAGGAAAGTTCATGAGAATGTCAGACAACCTGTCATTTCTGGAAAATGTGATCAACACAAGGTGAGTATTATATTCATTTAAAAAAAAGAGAAAAAATAAAAAGAAGAATGGATAGTAACAGGTGTATCTTCTTAAATTAAAATGGCATGAGAAGTAAAAGAGGAGCGCTGCAATGAAATGAGTGCAGCTGACAGAGATACCAACAGCAGATTGCAGGAGTGCTGAACCGAAGATTATATGGCATTTTTTGGCACACAATCGTGAGCAGAATCAATAGGAAGCACATAGTCACAGTCAAGTAGCAAAGTTAGCATGAAATTCCAATAGCTGTTTACACTGACCTGAAGGCTTGTGGTGATATTCTGAAGGAACCTGGGCCAATTCAACTGGTAGCTTCCTAAAGCAGGAGATTTGTGGCAGATAAAATCCAAGTTGTATCATTAGATTAACACAAGGTGGAATGCTTAGAGATGCTGGTCTTGTAGTATGCATACACACTACTTTCTTAAAAAAATGTTCAATTCAGACTAAATAATCATCTTTACAATCTGTTTGGCAGAAGTTTAGATGGAAATGAGGACAAATGAATTCTATTATGATGGACTTGTATCCTGATAGAAGGTTGGTTGCTCTGATCGACAAATTCAGAAATCTGAACCAGCCTGGTTGGAAAAGCAAGGCATGAAAACATGGAATGTTACTGGACTTGTCCCTTTTTGGTTGATTTATTTAATACCTAAAACCAAAGAGGCTCCAAAACAAAGCAAAAAGAGCATAAACAAGAGGAATGAGAAAATAAACAAAATTGTAGAAGTAATAGAGGAGTGAAAAGATTACTCAGAGAATAAGATCCAGGATATCCTCTAGGAAAATGCTACCCTTTCCAAGATAAGACACATTCAGTGCTGCTATCAAATTCTGACTTTAGCACTGCTGTTCAATTATTAGTTCTTGGACAGGTCCTGAATCTAATGTGAAAGCACCTGTTCTGGGTCAAACGATATATAGTCCAACTGCATCCTGCTGCTTTACTACTATTTTTTTCCCATGGCCCAGACTGGCCATATGGTTAGTTCCTTGGATAATTTCCTCAGGAATGGCTACGCTTTGAAATGGCCAGTGTGAAGGTCTTACCCCTTGGAGAGCTCTTGTACTACATTTACAGCAATCTCATCTCTTACAAAAGCAAGAATCCTACTTTGCTGCTTTCAAGAGTACACCTGAGTGGTAGATTTCATTCATTTTCCTTAGCTTCTACACTGGCCGTTAATCAATGAGCTTAAAATACCTCCTTCACTTTGTCACTTAGAAGTCTGGTCTATCTCTATAAAAAGAAGTAGGTACTTCTTTGGGGTTTTTTTTGGGTTTTTTTTTTTTTTTTGGTTTTTTTGGTTTTTTTATACAACTGGTTATATCAGTTTCTATCTTTTCTATCTTATCAGATTCATTAAGAAATGTTCCACAATTAAACTTCCTGTTTCAATTTCACATATCTTGTGTAAGAATTCTCCTTTCAGTGTATCTTTATTATCTATAATTTGTAATTCTTTCATATGTCATTACACTTCTGAATACACCTTTCTCTCTATAGGTGGAACATAAATTCAAATAAAAATATTCTATCTTGTCAAAAAGGGAAGTGTAGGAAAATAATGATTCTTCATGAAAGAGCCAAACCAACAAGGTCCTTGAAGAAATAATATAGAAAAACCCATTTAATCTTATCTCTAAATCTAAGTCAGATATTAAATAAAAAATATGTGTCTACATTTCCCCACCAAACTAGATAACTTCTGTTTGTTCTCTCTTTCTTTCATAGGCACATACCAGAAGGAGTAATGCAAATGCAAAGAACAACTAAGACAATTTTCAAGCATTTGAGATCATGAAGGGGACAAATGTTGCCAAATTGTTTTTGTCATTCTTAGACATTAGATAACTCTCCTGCGTCAGAATGGGTGCAACCATACCACTAATTCCACAAACAGACTACGAGAATGGCAAAATTCTCATGGATTTAAGTGCAATGAAAATTTTATACTAAAAAGGCATTTAGCACAGAACCCGCTAACCCATTAAGTCTTATATTTTGAAAGCACTGCAAACACAGTATAGACCACAAGCTAAAAGTCCTTCAGGTTCACTTCAGCACAGAGAGGATGCAACTTCTCAAGAGGACTTATATAAAAAAAACCCTGTTCCTGAGCATACTTAGAAAGTTTTAACAGTCACGCTGTTTTAAGTCAGGTAGCTCACAAAAGATTTTTATATAATAAAATTTCTAAAAATACAATAAAATGATATTTCACCCAAGAATAACCTAATCCTCCTCAACACCTTTGTATAGGGATTAGAGGAAATAAAGCCAAGTCTGTTAGTATTTTTATAAGAGAAATAATAGTTCCAGGCAGAAATTGGGTATCACATAAAGAAGACTGAATTTAAAAAATCAAATACAGTCCTCAAATATAAGAACTACAGGCCTGACATATCTGAAAGTTAGCATGTTATTATCAGCTACTAAATACTAAAACCTTTAGTATTTTATTCTCTCTCTAGTTGGTTCTTAAATGAAATTGCAACGTGGAATTTATTACTCAGTGGATCCAAGTAGAGGACACAGAGTTTTTGTCAGGAAAAACTAATCAGAGGTTTATGTCTTTCATTGCTGACATGTGTGAATTAAACACCAGTCAACAATTTGGTATTATCTTTTAAAGAAATTTTTAAAAATCTCTGTATCAGAATTCCAAGTCCCAAATCTAATGACCATGCAACTCTCTTTCTCACAGCTTGAAATCTATGTATATTTTGAGGGCTTTTTAAAGGAGGCACATGGAAATCCAAAATAAACATATAATCTTGTCTCTCTCACTGCCATTTTTTCCTTAAACATCCCCAAATTTCTTCTGATGACTAGTGTCTGCTAAAAACTGGTTTATGAAAAGAGTACAGAAACAACTTGATACATTCCTCCAGACTCCCAACATTTTCTGTGCAAGTAAGCAATTTCAGTAGGATATAAATGCATTTCTTTCCCTGCCCCACCCCACAAATAAAAAGTGCTGTGTCATCAATTGCTGAAATAGAATTGCACTACAGTGTATCTTGATGAATAGATTAAGCAGAGAGGAAAATTTACTTTCATATGTTTCCACTAAAGGAAATATATATTTTATACTAAGGAAATTGAACATGAAATTTCTTGTCCAAAACCATCAGTGAAAACAGCTGATCACAAGTAGCAACAGGTTTTGGGCACATGCAAATCTTACCAGCAATTTAAAAAATATATTATATGTAAAATTTTGCCAGAGATTAGTAGATGTTTCAAAGGATACTTTTTGGGTTTTTTTCCCCTAGGAATGGTGTATTAGATACATCATAAACTATTCCATGAAGTGTGTGTGCTACCTCCAGCAATCCCATAGTGGCAGCATCCACAGCTATGAGAAAGAAAGAGAAAGGAATGAGATGCACTCATTAGTTTGTCAGCAAATTCCTACAGACATCATGGGAGGTGAGGAAGTACACTCTATGCCTAGAAAAACTCATAAAATCTTGTTATGGTAATGGCTACTTCCATTTAAATACATGTTTAAGTACATCTGTAAATTATAACAAAGATTTATTTTTTCCATAGGAGGGAACAGAGCAATATTATGGTCTTCAAAGGTACGTATTCTATATTACCTCACTATTTATTGAAATTAAAATATTAAACTAAAAAGATTTTGAAGATAAAATAAACATATCAATATTATTCTACTCAATAACATATTATTTCAAATCCCAGTAATCTGTTCAACAGTACAGAGTAACCAGATCTTTCATTATTGTTTTTCTTTTTGTATTCCATTGATAATTAAACATGTAAGACAGAGAAAATGATTTCGTTCTCCTTTGATTAGGAGTTTACACATTCAGTAGACTTGCTCAGATTTCAGGGAGTGAATTTTCCATGCTCCCTCCTGTAATCACAGACTTGGTGACATTTCATTCAGCCAAAGTGCTTTGCTTTCTCCAACCCCCTTGTCAATCTGCTTAAAATCAAACTGAAATGGAGAACATTGGGTCAGCACTGTGGATTGCTCATTCTGGGATTCTGTCTGTGTCACTAGACAGAGCTTCTGCCTATTGCTCTTTCCTTGTGATCCCATTTACGAGCCTGGCTTGGCTGTTAGTTCAGCTGAATGTATCATGCAGATGTCCCCATGGAAAGGAGCTGGCACATCAATGGCTCTTCATGGCTCTCTAATACCTGATGATATCTAAAAACACAGGAACTAGAATGCAACCTAGGATTCCCTTTCACATATGTTTAACCAGTTGGGTTTTTTCTGTAGATTTTGCATTCTTCAGTAGGTGATCCTCTGCTATGCCACAGGTGTCACTCACTCTCTGTCTGGTCATTTCATTGAAAGTGCAAACAGCGTGGAGCTGGACTGTCTGGTCAGTCCCACTTACATATTTTCACATGGCCATTTGGACAGGCTAGCCATCCTTTTAAAAATAACTACTCATTGTGCATGAAATACAAGTGAATGATTTGTTAATCTACTGTTCAACTGCTATCTTGAGATACTTGCATGAGACCTCCCCGACATCAAATGTTATAGCTAAAGCTACATATCCCTGAAACTCTCATAACACTATTTCATCATAGAAAGATCAGATTGGAATTATTTTAGCATAACCTGTTCAGCATAAATTGTTAGTAAAAGCAACACATTTGGATACATTTTTCATGAAAAACAATATAACTAAACTCCATGACAGAGCACTAAAGCAGTCTGAGGTAAAACCAAACCCCTTGATCCAAAAATTTCTGAAATCAGAAAGAATATTCCCTTGCTTTCAGACTGCCTGAGGAGAATCATTCCACTTTTACAATGATAAAAATTAGATCTTCATTTCAATCCAAATACAGATGAATGAATTCATCTTATGCTTGTAGGCAAATTCTTAGTAGCAGAAGAACCAAAATCTGGAAGCTTACGAAAGTCCTTTTTTTCCTCTTCACTAACTAATCTGTATTGCTCAGAATACCCTTTACCTAACCAGGTATTAAGGAAAATCACCTTTTCTCCCTTAGACCTTTTTGCCACCACAAAGCTTTACATTCTGTGACATTTTGTAAATTATTTCTGCTGGAAAGTGGAAATCCTTTATAGAACACCATTAGCAAGTACCATTAGAGTGCAGTACACCTGAGAAAATTCTTATCTGCTGACATTTATCCCAATAAAATACAATTTTACATGTATTCTAGGAAGTTTTCAGTTCATTTCCAAAAAGCATCTTTGCTTTTACTTGCAAAGTAGATAAAATTAAGACTCTTCTGATGGTACATTTTTTAAGGACCTCTTTATAAACAGTTTTTACTCAACAGATCTTGTTGTGATGTCATGCTATGAGAAATAAGCCACAAACCATGCCCAAAATGGATATTCCAAAGAAGAACATTTGTTTATAAAGAATATGTATGAATACATCAGGAATTTAGTTGCCCCTAAAGCAAGCTGGAATACCCAACATTACAACAATTGATTCATAATTTTTGCAGCAATGTTTGTATCTCAACTACAGCTCAATATTGTGCATAATATGTCACATCTAAAATCATAAGTAGGATCCACCTCTCTTGCAGTAGGTATTGGTAAAAATATAATGAAATTTGTTCTTAAACCTCAGACATCACTAAACAAAAAAGACAGGGAATGGTAGAGGATACAGTGAATATTATTAACCTTATTATAGGGATGAAAAACTGTGAGGAAGATTAAATACTTGAGATATATAAAGAACTTGTAATAGAATAGTGAAAATAAAATAGCGATTCCAAATCCCACTTCCAGCACTTAATTACTTCTCAGTTCTTCATTTCTCTTTTTTTTTTTTCCCCATTTTATGCTTCCAGATGTCTATCCTTCATCTGATTTAATCATTTATGAAGGATCCAGTTTCTAAAGAAGTAATAATATCTTGGTTCAAAGCTGAAAAGGCTTTTTTCATAATAAGTTTTTCTCAACTCTAGCCAATTCTGCAAAAACAAAACCCAACTGCAAACCCTAGGAGCAAAGGTCACTATCACAATTTAAATGATTTTTCTGAAAGAACCCAACATTTTTGAGGAGAACTTGCAGCTGGTTTTATATCAAGTGTCATACAGTTCTTATCAAGAAAAAAAAAAGAAGTGGAGGATGAGACTCATGGTGAGACTTTTGCTGTCTCTTCAGAGATAGCCAGTGCACAACAAAATCCAGGACCAATGATTAGCTGAAACTTGATATACTACTATAATATCTAATAAAACTTCAGATATTTTTTTACATTCTTTTCCTGATATCATTTATTTAGTTCTCAAAGGTTTGCTTCAACAATATTGCCAGTCTTTTATTTTGTCAACAGTTTTCCAGGCTGTCTTTTGCATAAAATCAAAGAAAACACCAAATCATATTGATATTTAGCTGAAAAACCTAGAAAATTTAATACATTCAGGAGCCTCTTTTGAATGCAGAGAAAAGGAAAGAAGCTCTCAGAAACATTTTTGACAGCTATAAAAATTTTGTTATAAAGAGGTTTTCCAAGATTTGTTTTAAAAGTGATGCTACTGACTTACAGAAAATGGAGGTCCAGTTCCCAACCTCAGCTGAAAAACTTCATGATTTTAATTAAGATACAGTACAGTGAGGCTCTCAGACTTATTGAGACAATTTTTACCTTAAATACTTTGAAAACTTCTTTAAAAGAGAGAAAATATTTTCAAAATTATTGAAAGCTTTCCTAATATATCTAATAAATTCCTTATATAATGTTTGCTCTGGCCAGAACATTGATAATAATTAATGCTTGCAGGAATAAATCACATCTATACAGACAGAAATTCGAAAAGATGTTCAATCCCAGAGATGGCACATTAACAGTTGTAAAATAGAGATGCCTGTGGTTAATAAGGGAAGTATTGCCTTTTTATTATTTAATTTCATTTTTTGTTGTTGTTGTTCTTTAATTTAGGAGTCTTTGTAAAGTCACATTTAAGATAACTTGCTTTCTGTAAATTTATTAAATTGAGCAGAGTGTTTAGCTATTTTATGAAGTGCATGAATGTTGTAAACAATCACATAAGTCTGAGAAGTCTGAGAAGTGTAGGTAGTAAATTTAATGATGATGGAGTGTCAATACATTTTTGTTGATATCCTATGGTCCCCTTAGTCTACTAAACTTCTCTTTCACTCTTGGTATATATCTTCTATGTTTCCAAAGGAAAAAAATGAAGTTTTCAGAGCAGTACTGCTGAGCTGAGGACATATTTTAAATGACAGTAAAATCACAGTGTATTAAATTATATTCCCTTCACTGCTTAGCAAAAAACAGCCTTTAGGGATGTTACATAGGACTTGGATTTCTGACTGGTACTATTTTGCTGTAGAATTTAAGCTTTCCTAAAGGAACAGCACTGGAATTCTTTCACAGAAAATGCAACAAAAAGGTGGTAAATGACACATACATTGAGGTTGAAGAAAATTTATATGCATACAGACATCTGAGCTTAAGGTCATTATTATTCATTTATAAATGCATTTCTAAAGATGGATCTAATTAGACTACATACTAGGCATGACATTTATAAGATGGAAAGCATGGATAGTTTTCTCTAAAACTATCAATACTTTCATTGGTCATCTATGATTCTGCAGTTTAGCTTGTATCTGATTCTGCTTAATCCACAATTTTTAATTCTTTTTTGACTATTGAACTTTTTTTTATTTTAAAAACTTTCCTATTCATTCTAACACACATAGTCCCATTTAAATCAGTGGGAGTAATAACATTTAACATTCCTGAAAACGTCACTGGATGACTGAAATACCATGAGGTAATATATAAGATAATCATTTGCTTGTAAACAGCCATATTGTATTATTAAAATAAGTTTGGTTATCTGCAGCATAATAATACATACATTCAATTATACTGGGGATCAAGGGGATAAAATTATTCATATAAATAATCCAGCCAAATACAGTGTGACCATCTGTGAATTAAGTGATAAGAAAGAAATTTAGTAGGAATTTGACTGTGACTTTATTCTGTCTTCACCTCCTGCCCTAAAAGTTTCATATTTGTATTCTTTCCAGGCAACTACTACATTATGTTACAGTGGATACAAGATAAATCATGGAAAGAAAAAGGGAAAATAAATATTTCTAATCTTTATAGTTTTTTTAAGACACAGGGAAAGAAAGAGCATCTAGTTTTGCAAGCAGAGAAAGTAACAATCTCTAATAAGGAGGAAAAATACCAAAGGTGTGTTCAAAGGTCCTGTAACATTTATAAATGTGGCTCTTATAAAGACAGAAGTGTCTTAAAAATACTGTCGTTTTGGCTCTTGTGTACAGAATATTTTATTATGGCTACACTATTCCTTATATAAAATTTTTACAGGGAGAGTTTAAGAAATATTTTTAGGCCATTTTTTTAATGGCAACACTGATAGACATGCAAATACTATGTCTATATTTTATTTAAAAAAATAATTTCCTTGGAAAAATGGTTCTGAAATTTATTGAAACAATTTTGTGTAAGACTTTCATGTGGCTTTTTACATTTTTTTGTTTAAAAGACACACTTACTGCAGAGGAACTTTGGTTACAGTAATTAACGAAAATAGAGTGACCCAGTACAGTAAGGAAGTCTTCTTTTTTCAGCTTAAAAAAACTGCATTTGATTTAGGAGAAAAAAAATCTCAGCTGAAAATCTGACATTTATGCTAGCAGTAGTATATCCCCAAGGGAACTCTGAGTAAGTTTCATTTCCTTTCTGATTCCTTTTGACTTCAGTCTTATTTCGAAGCAGACATATAAAAACCATTTGAGCAGGAGCAACTTGACTTTTGGGTTTAAGCCTCTTGCCAACTCCTTGAAAACCAGTCAGAATTTGCTCAAATTGCAAATGTTTCCTAAAATGTGTATGCACAGCATTAGTGGAGATGTCTTGAGTTTTACCAGTAAACTGAAAGACCTTCAGCTTCAGTCTCAGCAGGTCTTCCCTGTCATTCAAAACTCTGTAACCTGTGCTAGGTCCAGCCACTCAGTTTTGGAGCAGGGAAATTGTCAGTCCCGCAGTAAATTCCCTGTTGGAATGGGCCCTGCAGAAAGGCAGCTTCCTCATTCAAGCACAGAAAACACAGTGGTTGGGATGTCTGCGTGGGAGAAGAGTCTTAAAAACTTAAAATATATATATATATATATACACACACTGACTATTTTACTATCTTAAAAGAATATTCTTTATGTTGCAAAGTCAAAAATAGCAGCACTGAGACATAAGGCTTCTTATGTAACTGAGATCCATCTACTTTATTCATACAGGGTAAGATATAGCCTTTAATTACACAGTTTAATGCAATTCTCTCCAGAGCTTCCCTCACTTGATCTGCACACAGAGGAGGACTATTCTTAGCCAGAAGTAATGACTGAGTACCACAGAAAGCTGCTGTGCCAGTGAGCTATGCATCTGCCCTGGCTGAAAAGGAGTGGCATGTGCCTCAGAACAAGGAGAGCTGAATGAAGAAGTATACTCTACCCCCTTCTGTCCTACATGATTTGTCCAAACATGATTTTGGTCAGGTTTTTAAAGACAGGCATTTTCTGAGTGGTCATTCCTATAGCTGCTCTGAATATTTGTTTGGAGAGTACTGTGATGGAAATCCCAGAACACAGAGCGAGCTGTACTTAGAAGTATTAGTGGAGGCTTAGAGTGTGTGGTATCTGTGGAGTACTCAGAACAACTTCAAATGGGTACTCAGGGAATGTTTTTACCTGCAGTCTCTCTTGCCTCAGTTTTCCACTATGAATGAGAGCATCTGTCATCTTAAATAAGCATTGTGCAATTTTCAATATTTGCATAGCAGCTCAGGTGTTGTAGCTATGAAAACCTTAGAAAAGCCTGGGAAATATTACTGATTTCTCTTCAGAGAAACTATTTTAATATGGACAATGAATAAGGCTCAGGGCTGCAAACTGAACAGCAAGTAGGAAACAAAATATTGAAGAACTTATTATCCAGGCTATGCACTGAAGGAGGCAGAAAGCTCAAGGATAAAGTGGTATATGATCATGTAATTAAAGACTATTTCACAATGGATATCCAGAAACAGACGAAACTAAAAGTGCACAGTATATTTTGTCCTGACAGTTCATAGCTTCTAAGTGCTTTAGTGCTTTATTTTATAAAATTCTCTGAGCATAAGGTTTGAGTGCAGAGCGTTCATACTTGTTAGGCTGACACTGAAGACTTAGGCTGATGGGAGAAGATGCCAACTGCCCATACTGAGCTGTGCTTTAAAAGCCTGTGCAGAGAATGTGAGTCTAAGAGTAACCAAAAGAGTGCAAAGATTCAAACATGCAGATGACAAAAATACTTGACAGTCTATTTTCAAAGGGCAAGCATTTTAATACAGAATAGGTCGTCCGATCAATGGGGGTCAGAGTGGGGTAAAAATATTGAACTTTTTTAGCCATTAATTCATAATTTTGTAAGGCAAAATGGCATTGCAAGTTCTTAACATGCCTCTACAAAAGAGAGAAACTGAAAAGTGGAAAAACTAGTTGTTGCAACCTACAGGTATGAGAGACAAACAGGCAAAGCTTTCCACCAGTCATTTTTGTGCTGGCAAGATGTTTCTATACATCTGAAAGGAAAAGGGAACTGCTATAAAGATTGCAAAGTAGAATTACACAGTAGTGGGCAAGATTAAGCCTGTTTATTTCTTGACATTTGGGGGTATTTTAAAATTAATACAGTTCAAAGATTTTTTTTTCCTAATCAGAAGACCTGATTCTGACTTTACCCTTACAATGGATTAACATATCAGCTTCAAGGGACATCAATCCTGATCTACACAGGCAAGAAAAGAGTACTGCAACTAATTATTTTATTACATCAATTGACAGAGCTACTACTGAATGTGAAAAATCTACAAAAGCAAAATATTTTAGAAATATTATACGGAACAATATATATAATTTCTAAGAACATTTTTCTTTTCAAATTCCTTTGGGTAATCAACTTTCTTAGTATCTCTTTCTACATTCTCTAATGACTGAAAGCTTAATTTGTCACTGAGAGCTCAGACTGTGCAAGGACAAGTTTCCAAGACATACCCATGTACTATTATTCAGATTTCTGATGAGGAAGCTATGGAAGAGCAAAGCTGAGTACATCGAAACCTGTATCCATCTCATTTTATATATTTAGGCTATGCAAGCATCAATGAGCCCAAATTAAACTGCAAAATCAAAATAGCTAAATATTTCTAAGCCCTTAAAAGTATGCTTTTGATTTTGGTGTACTCCTATCACAATAGATACAGTATCACTATCTGCTTTTTATTATTTTTTAATGCAAATGTGAATAAAATGGAGAGAAAAATTCCATGCTTAAACACAAGAAAGAAAAAAGATGAAAGCCACCATTCAGTGAAGGCAGCTTTGCTTCTGAATTCCTGTGGTGCCATTAACTTAGACTGCAATGAATGTTTCTGTTTGTATTTTTTTTTAATAGGGGAGAAATTGGAAGGAAATTTTTTTCCCGTGCATCACTGTGGATGCTTTTATGGTTTAAGATTTTCAAAATCCACCAGCAGGACTCCTGGTATCACAATCGGTAATATATGCCTGAATAGCAAACTTGGATGATGTAGGTATTTTCAATGTGCAAGGCGTTACTTATTTAAAGACCCAAATGATACTTTAAAAAGGAGAATGGGATCCAGCCAATGCTAAGACAATAGGTAAAATTTCTGGATGTCAACATGAATTGTGGTTGTCAGTGGATTTGCAAGAACAGCAAGTCAAAACTTCTATCACTTGAACTTTTTTCTGTTATAGGAATTTTCTTTGTTATACAAACTTGAATAGAAACAGAGTGAAAGTATTTCTTCCAGAACTTCAAACCTGATGCATTATTTGTTACATTTTGAGTTTTAAAATTTGTAATGTGGAAAACAAAAACAAAACCTGTGCTGTACTGCTTATTATTACTGCACAACTTCAGGTAATTCTAGACTCAGTTGTTAAATGGCTGCAGAGAAAAAAAAAGAATAAATTTAAGGCTAACTTCAATCCTAGCTGCTCCTGCAAGTACTTTGGACCAAGAATAGTGACAAAAAAAAACCCAAAGAAATTCCTGGAAACTACCATAACAGATACATTGTTCACAAAAAAAGTAGTGGAGATTCAGACCAACAAAGAAAATGTGACTCGAACACATTTTCTTCTGGTGAGCTACTGGGAAAATTGTTTTCCTCATAACACTTAAGTCAGGAATGTTTTATGTAAGAATGTGAGATCTATATTCAGAATTCCTCAAGTAAATGTTTAACTAAACCAGACAAATCTTTTGTTAATGTTGAATGACAGTCCATAGGTTCTAAAGACATACCCAGGTTCTTTGCAATGTGATAATGTTATAGAAATTGTTTTTATCCAGTATCACAGAAAAAAACCCACAGAAAATCAGCTCCTGAGAAGCTGAGCAACATTCATCTGAGAAGGATGTAGAAGGAGGGCTTGGATCTGTTCTTAAAAAATCTGTTTACCAATCTTTCCTATATCACCCCACAATAGTCTTAAGTGACTTACAGCTGTGGGTTTCTAAATTCCATTTTCACCTGTCTCTCCTCTGCTGAGGAAAAATGAGGAAAAAGCAAATTCAAAATGAACAACACTAGTAATCTCTCTGTCAGAACCAACACTCCTGGAAACTTCCTGTAGATATTCCACTGTTTTTCTAATGGAGGATGTCATGCAAAGCACCAGCCTACCCCAATAGACTGAGATCACTGAGGATCACCTGAAGATCACTGTGCTGAAACACAGCAGTGTATGCAGTCTGGGAAGGAGCTGCTGTGTCTCACCTGCCTCTCTGACTCCTGTCCCCGGACCTTCCAGGTCAAGAGTCTGGTTTTACAAATGTAAAATGTACAAATAATTTTTTAAATGTAAAATGTAAGCCTGTTGCTGTGCAACAACCAGTAGAATCCAAATTTTTTTAATATAATTTTTATCACACTGGCATGATTTAGAAACAGAAAGGATAACATCTTTAAGGCTGAAGAGCACTTTTTTCCTAGCATTAGGGCCCTATTCTCCCACTTTTATTAACAATGAATATAATCTTTACATCACAAGACTGTAATTCATTCTAAAGCTATTCATCGTGGCTGTGCCCTAGAATCCATTGTACAAATGCTGATATGTGTGGGAAGATTCCTGTTGTCACCTTTGGAAACAAAGAAGAATCAGGATAAGCTTCTAAAGAAAATGGCAGTACTGAGATACAGATCTTCACTCCATGTCTAGTCACTAATTCTGTGATTTTCTATAGACTTATTCAAAAGAAAGTACATATAATTTATATTACATACATGCAATCTTTCTCAAGGAATCTTTTCTTAATGGAAATACCTCCTTTGACAAAAATGTCATTTAAAAATGTTTTTTGTTAAAGCTAAAAAGCACTAAAGAAAAAGAAGATGAATAAGGAGGTCATTCTGCATCACAAATTAAGATGTAATCCAGAAACATTGGAACTGTGATATACATCTCCAGGTGCATAGGGTAATGCCAATGACCTCCTTAATGGCTGTACATGTTTACTTAATTACAAAAAGACAGCACGGTGGGAAGAATCAAACAAGTTTCTCTGCCTTTAAGGAATGCAAAGCCCTTTCTCTAGACAAAATCAAAAAGTTCTCATTTCAAGACCTTGTGAAATGTGGCACAGTCTGAAAGCAATCTGGGACTTGCACACCTGTGTAGCATTGTTAGGATGTAACATAGGCATTTCCATAGGCAAAATCCACTGTTTCACAGTTTGTAGTGGCAGTAACTGCAAATGTGATTCCAGTGAATGCACCATCCATTTGTTTGAGAAACCAGGTTCTCCCTCAAATCACAGAGTCTTAAATGTAATACAAAATTAGTCATATAACTTCATTCTTCCATAATGGTTCATAAGGAACATATTAAATTAATGAATAATTATAGTGATGATGATCATGGTAATAAATATCAGAATTTATGAAAAGTATTTTCTCTATAGACATTCTCAGATGAATACTACAGGCAGAATCAGCAGGTTATTTTATTTGCCCTAGTTCTCTCTGTTTTCATATTCCTACTTGAATAATAAGTTCAGAATCAGCAGGTTATTAGATTTGCCCTAATTCCAAACTTGAGTCAATGGGACTTCAAATTGACTCCAGTGGAAAATGAAAACAGAATATATTTTTTTCAGATATCTAAAAAGTGCCAAATCTGCGTCTTATTAGGACATAACTAAGTAATTGTAAGTTCCTAATACACTCCATAGCATTAAAAAAATCTAAAATCTCATCACAGAATCCTGTGCTTGCAGACAGCTGCCAGCTACGTTTGTCTCATTTCTTGACAAGCTCAAACAAGGCATAACTCAGGCCACCTCTCACTTTCACCCTCAGATTTTTCATTGAAAATGGAAGAGAATGAAATTAAAAAATTATGTGGTCTTCGACTAGGAGCAAGAGTTCTTCACTCTCCTCAGACATTAAATCCTAGATCTTTCTACAGCAATAATGATCCTTTCACAGTAATAAGGATGACTTTTATATAGGTGTAATGTTGCAAAGAATGAGAACTGTTGTGACCATGAGAAGAGCTGAATTGTCAAAGAGAAGTGGCTGGCAGGTGACACGTTACATCATTTCCAGTGTCTTGTCCGAACAATGGCAGACAGTGGCAGACAAAAAAGCCAGAAAAAGCACACTATTCTGAACACTCAGCTATGGATAGGCAGTAGGAAGGCCTGCAACTTCAAAGCCAACTAACAATTATCAGTTCTGTAGACCAAAGTGGTTGCACAATAGTAAAGGGAGCTTCAGGTCTTGACTTCCTCTCCTTCATCCCTAACAGAAATTCTGATCTTTCAAGTATCTGATGACCAGGAAAAAGATCCTACCAGAACTTCCTATATGGAGTATTTTAACTTCACAGATTAAAAGGCAAACTGAAAAAGTGGTGTGAACTGGCCAGGGTCACTGAGAAAGCAATGTCCTATCAAAACTGTGTGGGTTTTCCTGCTTCATTACTTCATTAGTTACTGCAGATATTCCGTTCATTGAAGTGCTCATTGATCCTACTGATTCTACTCCAAGATCCAGGAGAGTGGCTGCACATTTGCATGCATTCACCACATACAACTGCTTTTTAGCTTGGCAGAAGAGCACCTGAGCTGAAAAATTGAGTTCTGCAAACACGACAATATAATCCAGGCTGGTGAAGTGCTTGTGATACACTCAGATATCATCACCACAGTACCGAAGGAGAAACTGCTATTCAAGAAAGTGCATATCTTTTGTAAAAGATTAAATTATGATCCCAGCTCAGTGTAGAACTAAATAAAGGCAGGGAAGTATTATCCACCTCGACTTTGTTAGTCAATTCTATATATATAACAACACAATTAAAGGTAAGTCTGTTACACCCTAACCAATCATTCATTCTCTGTAATAAGGTCTCTACAATTTAATCCTCAGGTTCACAAAGATATTCAACACCTCAGAATGCCCTTCACTATTCTGGAAAATCATGTGTTTATAAAGGTACACAAGTTTCAACTACAGCACAACAAACTGGACAGAGCATTTTTCCAGAAACTGGTATGTCTTCTAAAAGGAACACAAAGTTTTCTGGCAGATAAAACATCATATTAAATTCACTAAGACAGAGGGATGAAGCTTTCTCTTTTAAGTTACCACCCAAATTTAATATGTTTATTAAAATTAGCATGAACCCTCCAAGTTGCATGTGTTAGTGTTAGCCTCTACATAAAGCTATTTCTATCAGGAACTCATTTTTAATTGCCAGCCTGTTTCCCCATTCCTGTCCATCAGGTCAGTAATGATGATGGGGTAAAATCCCACAAGTCCGTGGCTAGCATCTACTGTTGAAAGACTCCCAGGGAGTCAACCTTCAGCTGAGACAAAAGATCAAGTACAATTGGTCCAAAATGCCTGCAAGCCTTGAAGTGCAATTACATCAAAACATAGACAATTTAAATATATATTATTTTGAAATTCTGAATGAATATGATCAATTTGATACAAGGTCCTATGGTGCTAGATATAAATTCTTCTAGCATATTAGCTGTCTATAATTCACAATATAGACTTAAATTTAACAAGGACCCAGCACCTCATCTGGGCCCAATGGGAAAAAACAACCTCACTATTTAAAATATTATTTACCTGGAGTACCAAAATCTAGGCTATAAGTATTTCAAGATCAGCATTTTGAAAGGATTAGTAATACTCAACAAGAAAAATCCTTACAAGATAATATAAAACAGACTGCCAACTTCTAATTACCTCATGAAACAATATTTAAATTCCTGTGATTTTACATGAGACAGATATTGAAATCAATATCCTATAAAGCTGAATCCTGGCAAACAAAATACTATATCAATTTCCATTAGGAAAATGATGCAAAATAGTGTTTTAAACTGACTAAATGTGATTGTAACAGTGATGAATGACTTTTTGATTATTTGACTATCTGCACTCAAGATTCTACTCTGACAACAGAGTCACCATTTAAAAACATTAAATAAAGTGAAATAATGATTGCTAAATTATTGACATAAGTTGTACATATCCAGAACATCAATACAATCTTTGGTGCATTTCTAGCCCTCCTTCTCAACCAACATCACCCCAGTGGCCACTGAGACTGACAAAAAAGTCGGCATGCAGAAGAAATACAGATCATGTAGATAAAGATTCTGAAGTATAAATCAAAAAGGCAAGTTTTGTTTGCAGTATTTACTAGTCCAAAGTACATTTAGCTAGGATTCAAGAGGGATTAAGACCATGGTGACTACTCTCTTAAGACTGACTATAGGCAACGAGTCCAACATCATCTCACTCAAACACGCAACTTGCAATAGATAATTAATGCCAAAAGAAGTTCAAATGTTTCATTCAAGGCATAAAGAGAACAAAATGGATTAAAATATGAAAAATTCCAAAGAGATATAAATACTGGATGGCTTTTAAAAAAGCTAACATGCAAAGGGAAATACAACAAAGACTGATGTAGTATATTCAGAACGCAAACAAACAAATCTAAATGCTGGCTAGGCTGAGACATTTGGAACTGACTCCCTCAAAAATCACTTTCACAGTTCAAACCATAGCTGGCATCAACCTCTGAATATCTGACAAGGAAGAGTATCTCTTACAGTGAACAGCTGCCTGAACAGTCCTCATTTTTCTCACAAACCAGAAACTCAGTGGAACAGCTAAAATACATCATGTTATAAACAGGAATATTTTGAATTCACTGAGCAATTGTCTGTATAGATGTTAATATTGAAGTAAGTAGGGAAGTTATATTTTAAAAAGATAAAGAATCCTGTCTACAACTTTTTTAAGCCGTTAGAGATATAGAAAAGCAGAAGGGCAAGAAGTTAGCATCAGTGAGAAATTTCCCCCAACTATGCATCATGTGTATTTTACTACCTCTTTTAGAGTTACTTGCTTACTTTCTCAGACAGAATACTGGACAAGGCTATTTTTATATAAATGAGGATGAAAGGAAAATTATACCTTCTTTTTTTTTTTTTGTCTAAAGTCAGAAGGTCACTATTTGGGTCATTTAATAGGAAAAATAGGGGCTTTTGTTTTGAAATTTTAACTTAAGGAGCAAAATTACAAGAAGAATATGGGAGTTGACTGATATGAATCATGTATTCTCCTTACTTTCTAGGACCTTGACTTAATGCACTAAAAATCTGACTTTAAGGTTGGTCTTTCTAATAAAAATCTCTCCTTATCATAAAATCAAGCCTTACCAATTTGAGTAATTTCAGGAAATATTGTAATTTTCACTGAATAGAAAATTGAAATTATGTCAAAAACTTATCAGAAAATTGATATGGCAATCAGGTTTTATTTCAATGCTAGTCTTATTTGTAATAAAATTCATTATAATTTTGTGTATTTTTCCTTCTACTGAATCACTATTATGTGGAATAATATACCCTTGCCTTCTTCAATACAAAGCAGAGACTTTATTTTCTCTCTTAGAAGGCTCTTTTACTGTTTTTACTCATGAGCCTATCAATCAGGGAACTGCTAGAGATCATATTTTTCTTTGCTATGGACTGCACAACCTTGACACTTAAGCAAAATTCCAGTCCTTTTTCTGTGATTTATGCCAGTTCTCCCATTGAAGAGAACTTAGATCCTACTGGAACAAAAGGAATGACTGAATGGTTCTTTCCTAGCTTGCACTGCTCTCATACTGGTGTTGTTCAGAAAACATATGAAGCTACTCCTGATTTAGACAGGTATAAAACCAGTTAAGCCTACTGGAAGTAATTTATATTACTCTGGATTAAAAGAAAAAAAAATGAAAAAACCAAAACGAAATGAAAAAACCAAAACGAAATGAAAAAACCAAACTCAAAACTTGGATGAACTTCATTCCTACAAGAAAAACAATTACTTCAGGGATCATTAATAAGCTCTTCAAAGACGAAAATCAGGGGAAAAAAGCCACCAGATTTTCTCCGGAAAATAACTGTACTTGTATGAACAATGGCATCTTAAGACTTGAAATTTTGACTCTAAATCTCTTACTTTTTAATTCTAAACGTGCAAGTTCGGGTAGAAAATCTTGAAAATATTTTCTTTGTTGTTGTTGATATTAATTCCTACACACCTCATTACATTGAGGAACTCTGTGTTTTATCAGACTACAGAGATATAGAACAACAACAAATCCAAGACAAAAAAAAAAAAAAATTAATGATCATCTTTCACCTTTAAAGAAAAGGTATCAACTAGGACATGTGGCTACAATTTCAGATAAAAATGGAAAGTTTTTAAACAAAAACCAAAAAACAAGGGTAGGAGTGAAAACTCAAAAGACCCCTTCAGATAATTGCAGCCTGAGACGATCCTCTAGCAATGGCCATATCTTTCTAAGGCTTGTGGAAAATTTACACATTCTGGGAACACAAGATCATAGTTCAACAGCTTAATGTCTATGCTGGCTACAAAAAACTAAAGAGAAGAAGCCAAGGTTTCTTTCTTGGCAGATATAAAGGCTTTACTTGTCCTTCTGCCTTTTCTGTTTCTTAGAATATTAAATAATTTACAATACTTCAATATCTTTGCTGGCACATATGAGTAACTTCTAATCCCTTCATCAAAACTTGACTGATGGAAGTGTCAGTTGCTACCTTTTCTCAATTAACAGGTATAAACTGCAATGTAGTTCCATTTATGTTGCTGTCAGGGCAAATGCTGCCTCCTATTTCAAATGAAATCAGAATCTAAATACTTTCTGCTAAAATTATAAGTCTCGCAATTGTTTTATAAGGCTTCTCAGTAGTCAAGGGACATGTGAGGAGAATCTTGATGCCACTGATGTCAACTGTAAAATCACTAGCACTTAAATGAAGTCAGCATTTTATCTTAATTTGAGGGGAATTCCAAATATTGAGTGTCATCTTTTTAAAAGTTCCATACAATTTCCACTAAATATAAATATAGATATGTATTTCACTAACACTCGATCTAAAGACAAAAATGTTCCTTAAAAATAGCTACTGAACCTATTATTATGTAAAGACCATAATTTATCTGACTGATATTACATGCAATTATGTGAACTCTTTCACTTAAGTACTATATGTGCAAACTAACTTCAAATAAATAAACCATGTTTTAGTGTAAAGGGCATATAAATGTATAGTAGTATTAATAGTATTTAAATGACGATTATTGCTTTAACAAAGCTGCTACACCTCATACATTTCTTTTTCTTATAATAGGTCCTAACTCAGAGATGCTAAGACAACTCAATAGTGTCCATCCACCTATGTATTATGTAGCATCATATATTAAAAATTGATACCCAAACACTAAATCAATTGAGATGGTTTGCCTAATATAAAAGATAGTTCATTTTGCAGTTTCTGGGAATGGGTGCAACTGAAAGTACAAATGACTAATTTTCTGAAACTATTATTTGCTTCTATAAAAATTATTTAAACTGTTAATAGGGTTTGAATTTTTCACGAATGGCAGATGAGAGATAAACAGCTGATAAAGTAAACAGGATGCAGAATGACTGTAGCATTTTGAGTATTGACACTAAGGATAGAAGGTGTTACATAATAACGCACAGTCACAAATGATGTTTTCTTTCTTATAATGAGTGAAATCTGATAGAAATGCTAAAGGCAAATTATTCAGCCATAAATGTCATGCAGCCACTCAGTGAAGATTTTAATTTGGCCTTGATAATATCTCATTCATATTTACCTTTTACATTGTAAACTTAGGTCTTTGCTCTCCAATTTTGACATGATAATCATATTTTCCCTTGAAAATACATTTGCTCTTATTTCATTTATACACTTTCACGTCCTGCTCTAGGTACACAACAAACATAATTTCTGTGCCTAAGGATCTGCAAGCAATGGTATACTTAAAACAATAAAAACAAGAGTCCTGCATGCATCTGCAAAGTAAATGTTCACATTCTTCCCATTTGCCAAAAACAATGAGCACTGAATATGAATCATATTTTACCCAGTGATTTATTTGTTGATGAGATTAAGGAAATTGCTGGTTTTTTCTAGGTTCCTTCTTCCTTGGTAAAACTACTCAGTCATTTTGTGGTCTTGGAGTACGTACCTTCGTCTTACCCTATTGTGTTCTTCCTGTCTAACTGGCATGGTGAATTGCTAAATATGTAGCAAAGCAGTACCATTCACACTCATGTAAAAACATAATCCTCTGTTTAACCCCCTTCCTTCTCAGCAACAATTTAAGGAATTCACAAATACATCACTGATTTCATTTTAATGACATAGTAGAGGGAAATACAAAGTGGACACTGGGTCTCCTCTACTCTACAAAACCAAACCCAGGTCATCTTTGCACTTAATCCAGTTAAATTATTCCCAGCATCACTTTCTCTGCTCCCCAAATTAATTACCACCAGCTACTTGTGATAAGCATGCACATCCCCTCCCTCAGCTCCCACCGAGCATGGTTCCAGCCACCCCCTCCATCTAGGTGACACCTGGTACCCAGCACCCACCTCTCCTTTACCCAGAACAACCTGAAATCCCACCCTGCCTCCAGAAGATGCTCAGATAACATCCTCTTCTTCCTCTCACCCAGTCTTGCAGAGAACAGAAGAATGCTGGCACCATGGTTGGCCACAGAGATATGTGGAAGACAGGGAAGAGAAGATGGGGAAGAGGGGAGCTGGGGACATGGTGGGAAGGGAGGGGAAGGAGGAAGATCCACTCATACAGATGAAACTTCATGCAGGCCTGGCCTCCAACCCGTCCCTTCCACAGAGCGATGGGGAGGGGGGCGATGGAGCGAGCTGAAATGGCCCCTTACCTTCACTGCAGTCCTTCCCTCGGAAGCCCGTTTGGGAGCAGTCACAGACGGCCTGGTCGTTGAGCACCGAGCAGACGCCCCCGTTGAGGCAGATGTCGTCCCTGGCACACAGCCGGCTCTGCTCGTCATCCAGCCGCACCTCCTGGCTCTCCACCGGTGACGCCTGCGTGTAGTTCACCCGCACGTCTGTTATCCAGCCCTTGAAGGGCTCACGGTCCTTGACGGAGGAGAGTGTCAACTTTAGTGTAGCCGACCGCAGCTCCGGCGGGAGCCCTCCTAGGAAGAGCCCACTGAAGACAGTCATGTCCCGCCGTTTGGACTTCACCTCCACCCACTTGGCCTCAGTTCGGTCAATGATCAGCGTCGTGTTCTTGAAGTGGCGGCGGATGACTACAGCATGCCAGAGGTTGTCGTTGACCGCCGTGTCCGAGAGCAAGGTGGCAGGCTCGGCACAGAAGATGGAGAAGCTGAGTTGTAGCCGCCCTCCCTGGGTGAGGATGAGCTCCAGGAAGTCACAGAAACCCTCATCATCAAAGTAGAGCACCAGCCCACTGGAGCTGCGCGTCTTCATGTTGAAGCTCATTTCGCTCTCGCAGCAGGCGTTCCACTTGGGGAAGCGGGTCCACTGGCCCTCTGCACCTGGGAACTCCAGCCCGCTGCCCAGCTCAGCCCAGCAGCCCAGCAGTAGGGCCAGCCAGAGCAGGAGGCAGCCCCCACGCCGCACCAGCACCGCCCCCATCCTGCGCGGCCTAGGGCGGGCAAGCAGGGCGGCAGGGCTGGCGAGGGGCAGCACCGGGGCCCCGGCGGCAGACAGGGTAAAATCTTGTCGGGTGCCGGCCGTGCTGGAAGCTCTGGGCACACTCACCCCCGCCCCGGGTGCGGGGGTCACTGTGGGAGACTCCCCGGGGCGGGGGGGCTGCAGCTGCCCCACGGGGTGGGGTTGGGCACAAGATGGTGCCACAAGCCACCGGAGGGGACCCACAGTGGGGCGTAAGGCACCGTTGGATCTCTTCACTGGCTGGCCACGCTCCGCGAAAGGTGTCCAGGGGTGGGTGAGTCAGCAGAAATTTTCCCCAAAGCCAACATTACCAAACCGGGAAAAAAATCCAAGATCAGTGGCAAAACTCTCCTCCAAGTGGATCCACCAGCTCGGCAAGGCTGTTGCAATATCCTGGCACATGCGCGCCTCTTTTTACATCCTCTCCACCGGCTGTAGTTTCCCAGGAAGCCAATTATGGATCCCAATGCTGCCTCCCTAGGATCGATCCTCTTGTCATATCACAGCCTGTCCGCCATGGTGCTGGAGCAGTGTCAGCAGATGACAGGACTCATCACTCGTGGTTGCTTGAGCTGCCTCAATCCCAATGGGGTTGAAACCCAGAAGCTGTCAAACAGCTGAGTGGCCACTTGACATGCAAAGCCTGGCAGCTCCTCTTCTCTTTGCTTGAAAAAGGTCAGGGCCAAGATCCAGGGGGGTGATTTTCCTCTAATTTTTTTTTTCTAATCTGCAGGGAATTGAAACAGAATAATAAGAAATGACAACTAATAACATGTTGAATTAGAAAGTTGATCAATAGTGAACGTTTGTGATTATTTTTTCATTTCTACTGGTGTTGGACATTAGGAAAATGCTGCTGTAATTTTACAGTTACTGAGAAATTGTAATAGGTTGCAGTAAACACACATCTTAACATATATGTTTATACTAGATTACATTTTTATGGCGTAATTTAAACATAAACTACTTACCTTTCCAAAACATTCAAATATTTCAGTAGTACATTTTATTGTTACAAGAACAATGTTAAACAGAAAAGATGGTGCTTATTCTGCAATTTATTTTAATTTATTTGTGAAAACATCAGCACCTGTGAAGCTACAGGGTCCTAGTCATACAGAAGATGCTACTAAGCCCAGTTGTGGTTGTTTCTAGTACAGGTCAAAAAAATAAAGTGGCCCGAGTGACAAGCTTCACCATGCACGGCACACCTACTGGTTTATTTTTCCTGGGGTGAGGAAGAATTGCAATAGTTTCTTAGAAGGCTTTTTGAAAATTTCAAACCACATTTTTTTCTCCACCACCTGGTTTCTTCTGGGGCTGATATTTTCTGCTATGGCAGGGAAAATCCAATTCAAGCCAGCTCTGATGTTGACATTATTCACAATGCAGATCAGCTAATCCCAGGTGCTAGTCCTCTGAAATGGGTTGCAGTATTTTATGTATATTTACTCAGTTGCCCTTATTTAAGAGAACAAGGAGAGAACAACTCCTCTGTTTTCAAAATTATATATATGCCACAGTACACCCTTATCCTCTGAAGAAGTCTCTACATCCAAAAGGTTTCAGCGGAGAGGCTGTTTTTCTCCCTCAGAGCTGCTGTATCTTCTCTGAAAGCTGTGTACTAGCAGACCTCTCCTGATGGAGGAGAGGATTTCCAACACCTCCCTCACTCATCACTTCCCCTCCCTTACATTTCTTTGCCAGCAGTACTTAGGTAGACACAATAGCATGGCCAGAGCTGCTGCCACCCCTCTTCTGGGCTCGGGGGTGTGTGTGTGCGTGTGCATGCGTGTGTGGGGAGAGGGGATAGAGATGACCCTGCCAGGGAGAAACGTTTTAAAAACAGGCACACACCTCAGCTGTCTGCACCTGACACGTTCAGAGCTGCTAAGTCACCTCCTACTCTCTCTATATTTAATTTCATTCCTCTAAATGTCAACAAGATTATTTTTATTATTTGCCACACGTGAGGTGGGCAAGAGCAGCAAAAGAGAGGAGAGGAGAACCCCCAAACTTCGCGGGCAGAGGCCAGGCAGCAGGCAGATTCCAGGTTTCCTCCACGCCCTCTCTGCCCCCCGGTAGGAGCCACCTCTGGCAACGCCGCTAGCAGCCGAGCGATTTCCCGGCAGCTCCCGAGAGGGCCCGCGGCGGGAGCCCCCGCAACCCCGCTCCCCAAAGGGCCTTCCCGGGCGCGGCGGCGGCCGCGGGCTGGGGCGCCGCTGGTTTGCGGCGCCGCGCCAGCTGCCGCTCCCGCTTCAGCACCCGGAACAGCTCCGCCCTGCGCAGCCCGACGGGGCGGCGGCGCCCGCTGCCCGCGCCCGCCCGAGCGGGAGCGGCCCCGCCGCTGCCCCTGCGCCGCCGTGGGGCTGCGCTCCATGGGAGCCCGGGGCTGCGCCGAGGGCGGGGAGGAGACGTGCAGGCGGCTGCGGGGCCCTGCTGCGGCAGGGGGGAAGGAGGCGGTGATGGAGCAGATTTGGGGTGCGTGGGGGGTGCGGGGAGCCGGGTGCTGGCTGGCGGTGTGAGACACGGCGTGCGTGCCCGGGAACAATGACACGGAGGGAGGGGGCTATGTGTGAGGGGGGCCTGGGGTGATGAGTGGGGGAAGGGGGAGGTTAGTGGAGATGGGGTGCGTGGGAAAGGGGCGCGGGGTGTGCGTGTGTGTGTGTGTGTTTTCACAGGGGTTACTGGGCAGCTGCTGCGGCTTGCCCTCGGGGGAAGGGGCGGTGGAGAGGGAATGCAGGAGGAGCAGCGGTGAGGGGGGCGCAAGGTGCGCGGGGCGGGCGCGGCGGCTGCGGGAGGAGTGGGGCGAAGGAAGGGAAGGGGTTTGCGCCTCTGTGCGCGGGGCGCAGGAGCCGGAGGGAGCCAGAAACCCGTGGTGTCTATCAGAGGCGGGGAGGAGGGTGGCAAGGACGCGTTGTGAGTGTGTGTGAGCGTGTGCGCGGCCGCCGTGCGTGCCAGAGCGATCCCTACAGGTGTCCGCGGAGAGCCGCCGCGCGGGGATCCCACCTCGCGAGCATCCCTGCCCGCTGCCTGCCGCTGGCTGCAGCGCCTGCCTGCCCCCTCACTCACACACACACACAGCAGCAGCAGCAGTGGCGGTAAGAGGGGGGAAGAGAAAGGGAAAAGAAGAAAAATTAAAAAAAAAAAAAAAAGGACGGAAAGAAAGAAAGAAAAAAAGAAATACAAAAGGACAGAAAAATGGAAAGACTATAAAAGAAAGAAGAAAGACTCAAGGAAAAAAATAGCCCAAGTAAACAATTGCTTATTTATTATTGCCAATATAATTCACATATTGCCAATAAACAGCACAGTCTTGTCTAGTTATTTCCAAAGCAGAAGGACACTTTCATTTTTTGAAGAGGACAATTTATTAACATATATCTATCTATGTATCTATCTAGCTATCTATCTCAAATGTCTCTTAAGTACCAGGCATCCCTCCCAGCAATGTATCCATGAACACACACATATGCAGCGAGAAATATGCACAAACCAATATAAATATAGCTATTGCATTCAGAGCCTCACCAGTGAATTCGTATGCTTCACCCACCCCTTTACAACCATTTTCTATTCTTCAAAAATTATGATTTAGTCACAGGTGCCCCGGTTGAGCCTTTTCAAATTAGAAAGAGAGAGAAAGAGAGACACCCATAGGTCAATAAATCCTTAATAAATGCCAGGTCGGTTGGCATACACAATCCTTGGCAGAATCCTTATTGTATGAAATACAGAGCATTGTCTCTGGGTGTGGAGAAGACCAGAGTTCACCAATTACCAGATGAAATAAAAGGATCTGAAAAACAACCTTGCTGCAGCCAAAGGGAGAAGCGCTCTAATTCAAAAGCAGACTTAGCAGCATCATTAATCTTTTCCTTTAATTTCTACGTAATTTCTAGAATCAAATTCTTTCCAAAGCGGCTGGAATGATTGATTTTGCTCCCCTTCCAGCCTGCAGATGTCTTTATTTTAATATGCTTATGAAATAATTTCTACCCCTTCAAAAATGCACACCATCAGCAGGAACCTGAACAGTTTCAAACACATATGAAGAAGCCGAGTGCCCTCTTTCTTCTGGCACACAATAGAAAATGTCCCAAATTATCAATGCACTTCCCGCACGAGCCCCTCGTCTCTTTCAGACCGCCGCCGGTAAATAACAGTAATATTGCGATATCCCATCGCTGCCCCCGGCTTCGCGTTTCACCACGGCAGCTCACGCCAGGGAGAGCATGCAGCAGATTGATTTTATCGCTCAAGTCTCGCAGACCTCGCTCTCCCCTCCTCCCCCCGCCTTGGCAAGGGGCAATAAATCACCGCATCCAATCTTTAACTTACACCTCCGCTCCACCATCTCCTCTCCTCGCCATCCACCTCTCCACACCGCCGCACGCAAACCCACCAGCCTCTCGCTCCGCCACCGCCGCCGCCACCACCGGCACCGCCGCGGCGGAGCGGAGCCGGTCCTCCCGCGGAGCCGCTCCGCCCGCGCTGCGGGCGCGCCTTACCTGCGCTGGAGCGCGGGGCCGGGGCCGGACCGGGGCAGGCGCGGCTGCCGGGGCTGCCTCTGCCGCTCGCCGACAGAGCGGAGCGGAGCGGAGCGGGCGCTGCTGCGGGTGCGCGGCGGCGGCGGCGGCGGCGGCGGCGGCGGCGGGCGGGGGCGGCCGCCGGGAGCGGGGGGCGGCGCCGCCGCGTGACGCCGCCGCGCCCGTCTACCCGCCGGGGGCGGTGCCGTGCGCGCCGTGAACCCCGCCCCGGCCCGGCCCTGCCTGCCTGGACCGGCACCGCCGCAGCAGCGGACGCGGCGGGGCGCAGATGGAGGGACCGGCCGCGAGAGAGGCTGGGCCGGGCGGGACCGGGAAGAACCGGGGCCGGGGCGGGGGGCGCGCACGCTGCTGCCGTCTGACGGCTGGGGAGGGTCGGCGGGGTCGAGTAGGCAGAAGGAACGGGTGGTGCAACGCGGCGAGGGCCCAAAGGGCCGGCTTCCCAGGCAAAGCTCTTCTTTCTTTGCATGAGGTTTTGGGGATTCTTTTGTTGGTGGTTTGTTTCACTTTGGAGAGAGGGTGCTGGTTCGTTGTGAGTTTTTTTGGTGGTGGTGGTGTGGGTGTTTTGGTGGTACTACTACTACTACTAATTATCATCATAATCTCTTTTATCATGATCATGATGTCATTTTTTTAACACTCTGGAACTGAGGTTTGCTGAATTCTGCACGGCCTGTGGGCAAACGGAGGTATCTCATGAGCAGAGCACACCCAAGGACCAGCTCTACCACAGCCACAGGAGAAATGCTTGGCTAAGCCATTTTCCAGTGTCGAATCTGCCTGACTTTGTGTTGCCTCCAAATGGTGGTGAACTGTTAGAGAAAATCAGGCTTCTCAAGATCATTTGATTTAGTGGCATGGAAAGCCACAACTAAAGGTTGTGCCAAACCTTTTCTCTACCAGTTGCCCTTCTAACTTAGTACCTGTGGCCTACAGAAAGGTGATGAATTGATTGTAAAGGATTTAGATGAAGCCTAAGCCAAGGTCCTGGCAACTTTTGAACACACAGAGTGACGTTTGTCACACCAAGGGTCAGAAGTGCACTCCGCTATGGGGCATGACACAATTTTTTGAGAAAGGTCTGCGCAATTATAATTTTTTATATCTGGGGTCTGAATGTAGCAACTTCAGTTTTGAACTGAAACTTCAGATATAAGCTTAAATAAAAAGCCTTTTCCCCATTTCAGTCCCCGAGGAGTTAGCTTTATGATTTATTTTTTTCTTAATGAAATGGATTTCCTCACAGATGACAAGTTTGATGAGGTAACCAAGCAACACGTTAAGTAATGAGAAGAAAATCTTCCTAGATATGCAATGTATCTTCAGTGCTTACAGCATAATCAGACATCCCTTTTATTCAGCCAACTGATATCCACATCCAGTTAATTTCAAAGAGAGTGAGGATTTCTCCTGACAATTCTAGTAACTTGACCCCTTCAAGCAGAACAAGGAGCAAATATCTCTTCTTCTATGAAAAGCAGATAAATTGTGGTCTGCACTATGATAAGTAATACACATTTTTAAAGAAGCAAATTCGTAACTTGATAGTATTTAGTGTATATACATATATACATATTTATAAAATATTTTTTTAACTATGGCTTTATTTTTATTAGGCTCAAAGTGAACACAAGTTAAAACTTCTTATGCTCTTAGATGGAAAATGTCAAAGCCCAAGGCAAACCCACCCTCAATGTACTGGCATGGTGGAGGTCCTGGCACTGTTGGAGGATTCTTCCACCTTTAAGGTGAAGGAAATCTCAGTTATTCCAGCAGTAGCCAGAGGATGCTCATGTTTCTCTAGAAAGAAGCCTGCCATAGTGAAAGGTGGGCTGGCAAGAGCCTACACAGAAATAAAACAACAAGATGTTAAGTGAGCCAGGAAGATACAGGAAAATTTACAGGAAATACAATTTCCTTAATTTAATGGTGCTTTTTTTTTGTTGAGTTTTAGAAAAATAAATTACTTTTGTCATTTACAGCAATTGTTGCAGCATATGGTGTCATAGCTGTTTCATTTTGAAGCAGCATCAAGAAAAAAAAAAAAAAAAACAAAAAAACCCCAAAAGAAAACAAGAAAGAGGAAGAAAAAGAAAAAAAAAGGAAAAAAGAAATGTGATTTCCATACCATCTCTGTAGGATTTTCAGCTTGACAAATATATACCTTGTAAGAAGCACATGGCCTTACAGAAACCTGACTGTCTTCTGCATAAATTAACGTTCTGTGTTATACCAAAATATTTATAGATTTGGAAAACCAAAGAGATAAAAGCAGCAACGATCTTGAAAAGAAACCAATCATATTTTCTGTCAGGAAGAACACAGTACATTATCCAACTTGCAAGTTCAAGACCTTGTGGAGGGATGTGTATTGTCAGAGCAAAGTGCCTTTGAAGTACATATGTGAAATTGTCCAACAGTTGTAATTTTAAATAAGAGATCTTTTGGCAAGCTGCAGTGAGTGCTGGAGCTGTCTCTGAGGCATGCACATGCAATTGCCATGGCTGTCAGAGCTAATAAGAAAGGAAGGAACCAGTCGAGGCGCTGCAGAAGAAATAAGAATGATTCTGCTGAGAAATAAAACACAAAAACCCAACAAAAACAACAAAATCCCCCAAAACCAGCAAAACCCACAATTAAAATCAAACTAAAGTTGCTTCCAGAGAACACTGGCTATCTGGGCAGGCATGAGAAGGATATGAAAAGGGAGAAAGATATTTCTGAGACTGAAAACAGCAGGAATTATTTTAAAGATTTGGAAGAGAGAAAACCTGTTTCTTTGCTGAAGTGATCCAGAGCAATGCTTGGGAATGGAGTGGTTGGATTTCAGGGGCACATCAAAGCTCTGTTCTGGTTATAATCATGCAACATATGCCTGACATATTTTCCTTGCTTTGAAACTATCATCCGTAATCCTTCTATACCAAATTAAATCTTTGAGAGGAGCTTCAGACCCACTAGAAATCTGACCCTTTGCATGTGAATAAAAGTGGTGTTTTGGAGGACAGTCAGTAACATTTTTTAAACAATTCAGTAACATCTTTTGAACTTGGTCCAGAATGAGGAGCAAATGAGACGAGGTAGATGTGCAGCAGAACAGAGGGAGCTGTATGCAATTGTCTGTGTATGCATACATGCAGTGATGGTCAAAGAGATGTGGAGGAAAGAAGGAATAATTTCTGCCTGTTAACTGCCATATTACTCAGCTGTGGATGAATTAAGTATGGAAAAATCTAAAATAAGAAGAAATTAGAAGATACCTGCCTTGGAAAAAGTCAGTGTGTTACATAGGTCCTTGGTTGCTCAATTCAAACTAATTAAATAAAATTTTGAGGCACTTTAGGAACTTGAAATAAAAGAGAGAACCAAATTTGTATAGTTCAACAAAATTAATTGCAGCAAATAATGAAATACAGTACTGGAGGTATTTGACTGAGACATGTTTGAAATCAGAAAATGGAACAGAGAGGCAACTCTGTATTTGATAGCTTCTCTAGATAATGAGTTTTTGGAGATAGCTTATACCTAACTTTGGAGGATTAAGGTGTTAAAAACTTGCTTAATACCAATTCTGAATGGATAAATAATAAAGTACAGGAGCATACTTATGAGGATTTAAAATATTTATTAACCTTATACTCACTACTGGAATTTAATCATATTTCCCAGTCTTCTGCTATTGCAGAAGGTATCAGCTGTATTTAGTAATGCAATGTTCTAGTCATGAAGAGAAGATTGGAAACTTACGTAGTTATAGGTGGCTTTGTGGGTCCAAAAGTAGTTTTATCCAAAGAAAGCAAACATGGTAAGAAAATGCATAAACATATCTGAAGATCAGAAGGTATTTGTGGATTCTTGGTCAATAAAAAATCTTAGCTGACCACAAACCATTTCAAAGCTTACACATTTCTCCGTGGAAATAACTGCTTTCTTGTATATACTGTAATAGGGACAACTTAACATGAAACATGTTCAAGAAAATCAGTAGTAATCCCAATTTGATCACCAAGATGAAAATCTTGGGATGATTCAGAGATTAATTTGGATGCCTTTTTTTTTTCTTTTTTTTTCTTTTTTCTTTTTTTTTTTTTTCTTTTTCTCTTGGCTTTGGAGTTTCGTTGCAGGAAATTGCTTACAACACTAAGAAAAAACAGACCAGTTTAATAGTTCAAAGCATAAAAATTTATACATATATGAAACATGTATGAGACTTTGAATTAAATTTCTATTCCTGATCTGAAATTGCATATCCAACCAGTGGGTTTGGATTTTTTTTCATTAATGAGAAACTTGATGAGTGTCAAGATATATTCCTAGAACATAATGATCATAAATTGTAGTGTGAAGAATATAGGAGCTACCAAGACCTCAATTATCCTTAAAGTGTGTTTGAAAAGACATCATTAATGGCAAAACCCTACAGTTTGCTGGCTCTAACTCTCAGAGCTGAAGGTGCAGTACACTTTCCCACACAAGGCTTGGCTGATGGGTACAGCAGTACACATTGCCAGGAGAAATCTGTAATGAAATACCCCATATTAGATCTTCTGAGCTGTACAAAAACTCATTTATCAGCCAGCCCTCTTGATGAATCTTCAATGCCCTTCTGAGTGGATATGGTATGACACATGTAGCTATGGTCTTCTCACTGAAGCTCCATGAAGAAAGTCAAAGTGATGCAGAATGTTCTCAGTGTATATGTTTGAATTTGACAAATGGTGTTGATGAGCTGGACAAAGCATGGTAAAACAGAAACTTGATAAATCAACTGGCTTCCAAAGAAAATTTGGTTTGATAATAATTCTTAACAAGAAGGTGATTGCCTTTTTCTTTATAGGAGAGTTTGTAGGGATTGGTATGGACATCACTACTATGATTTTTAAAATAAAAATTTCATATTAGTAAACTTATTAATTTCAAAAGAAGCTCCCATGTTCATATCTCAAAAAAGTGGTCTTTTTGCTGAATCTCTATGCAATAATATGGCATAACATATATTAAATGTTTATGCAAGCAGCAGATACATCTCAAAGCCATCCTTGTAGATTTCCATTTAAGAATAATTCATGTAAACACTGCAAATAATGCTTTTGACTGCAAAAATATAAGGAAATAATGAATTTAGAATACATAGGTCTTCTTTAGTTCAAATATTTGCTTTTTGATTCTTTACAGCAGTTTTTAAGCTGGAAAGTGATAAGATAAGATAAGATAAGATAAGATAAGATAAGATAAGATAAGATAAGAAGAAGAATTGAAGAGAACAACAAACTGTTGCACGTTTTCATTAAGTGACCAGTTACCAAAGGAGCTTGGAAGCTCATTTCATCCCAGAACTGTTTGTGAAATCACTTCCTTGAAAGAAATGTGTAAGAAATCCCACCGTAGGCAGACATGGGATGAATATTTTGTAGCAGTCCTCAAGAGTGTTATTTTAAACCCTAAAATATTTTGCTTCATATTTCTTTCAAAGTTCTTAACACTTAACAGACTTTTTAAAATGCTGGTCATAAAATTTCCCGTAATTCCTTAAAAAAATCCCACTAAATTCATACTACTAAATAATTGGTATAATTTATATGGAATTTATGTGAATGTCATTTGTGTGTAATTTGTATAAATTTCCATGAAACCCATTCATCATCATCAGTCTCCACATTCCTCATTCTCTTTGCTGGGATGGCAGAGCTGCCTGGATACATCCGTGTGTTCATGACCCCCAAGTTTGAGGAGAGTTTCTGGGTAGTCTCTGTAGTCTGGGCTCCAAGTGAAAACCAGACTCCTTTCCAAAGCCCCCCAAAATTTGAAAAACAATGAATAGTAAGGCTGCCAGAACAATGTGATGTTCTAGTGTCCTTTATCAGCATGCCCAAATCTTAGCTGTAGTATGCAAATGAGCAGAAGCAATCAAAGAAATTTCATTTTGCCACACCTGCAGAGTTGGGGTTTAGCTGGGAACTTCCCTTGAAGGTGCTGAATCCCCTCAGCTCCTACTATCTGCTAATGTGGGCGTAGGGTACTGGGAGAAACTTATCCCACTTTGAATCAAGCTCTTTGAGAACTTCCAGAAAATCTCTGATTATAATAATTTGTTTTATAATGTGTCACTCTACACTTACAAAAAATGAGTATACTTGCTGTAATTCAAGTATTCTACAAATACTTAGCTGTACTAAAAGTGTGCCAAGTATACTAAAATATATATTACTTTCCACAAGGATATAATTTCCTAGTAATCAGAAGATATACTCTGATTCAAAAATTGGTGTCATTTTTAATGTTGGCAAGAATTCCTAAGGCATCAAAGCAGAGGGATATTTGTGGTGTGAAGCTGCAGATAGGTAGTTGAGATCATCAGTGTTTAAACCATAAATGATGCACCTGCTGGAGAGACTCACTGAGGGAATAATGCAGTGTGCCAGATTGATGGTGTTTTAATGCTTCAGGGCAGCTCTATTGTTGGGCTGTTGAGTTCAAAGAATCCTTTCACTAGGAGAAGTGAGTGTTGCCCTTTCCAGGAATTGTAGTATAAATTGCTATTAGTTTAAATGCTTGATTCAGTTTATTTTTATTTAGTCCCCACAATCTGTCTTGAGAGTCCTTAGTGTTGTCGTCGCTTTTTACAAGTTCAGGAGTTTGTAACACATTGCAGAATAACTAGAAGAGGAAAATAGGAAAGGAAATTTTTAAATGAAAGACAGATTGGAAGGCAGCAAAGGAGATGAGGGATGAAGGATACTGTACATGAAATGTTAAAAATAAAAAAGGAAAGCAACCAAAAATACAAAAGCAAGAATTTTTGTGGTAAATGAAGAGAGGAATGAACAAAAATAAGAAACACCTAATGAAAAATACCAAAATTTGAGTACTCAAGTTGTGTGGTGGAGACAGAAGCAAACCCTATCAAAAACCAGAACAAGTCATGTTTATTTGTGTTAGGGTCATGCCAAGGTCAGGAATGCTGTGAGAGTAGATCTGAGCTATTGGGAGAACTCTCTGTGGCTTCTGTGCCTGGTGACACACATGATCTGTGGCACAGCAGGATTTTTCAGGACTGATCCCATGTGCTTCCAGGACAAATTTGACTTTCCCTTGCTATGAAGTAATGTAGTTCTTGTGGTCCTGTCAGAGGGGAAAAGTCACAAAATATTTTCTAATATTATTTCTCTCCTGTTCAGCACCAAACCTACTCCATTTAAGATTCAAACAAACAAAAAATCCCTCCAGAATCAAGGGCAGCCTATTTTTTCAATCCAGGAAGCTACTTTTTCTTCTTGAAATAAATTTATTCAAACTTTTGTAGTATCTGGAAGGTTGTGTCTCTTTCTAAGGAATATCTGTCTGATGTCGGAGAATGTATTGCATTTGTGCTCTTAAAACTGCCAAAATACTGTTTGCTTTGTGTAATCTTTCTGGTTTTCCTGGTTTTGTTTCAACTTTTTGCCTCCCTCTGACATGTTCAATATATAGTTACTTTTTCACTTTTGTTCCTTCTCATGATTCTCGCTAACCATTTTGCAACTGCAGCTTCTGCTAACTACTGCTTTTGATTTAGCTGTATGTTTGTGCAAAAAAAAATTACCATAGCTACCAAACCAGTAGAAAAAACAGAGATTTCACAGAGACTTACATAGTGGCAGGAGAAAAGGTGAAGATACTGCACATTTTTAACAACTGACTCAAGTTTTCTCTAATGTATTTGGTGAACTCTCTTTCTGCTGGATGCATTGCAAGACAAATTTTTTTATTCTGTAGCCAGGTAACCCCATACTGATCAATGAAAAATAATCTGAAGATGGTTTTAAAGATCCAAATTCAACTGTGAGTAATATTTAATAGTTGTTCCCTACTAGTAATCCTTCATTTTCATGGTTTTAGTGTGCTATTTCAATGATGCATATTAACATTTTCTCCAAATTATTTTCTATTGCATTCTTTATACATCCTCTCACCAACAAACTTCTCTGGCTGTAGTGACCACTGAAAAGATGTCTTCATCTTCTACTGATTGTGTTTATCTCAAGTTATTTCAATACACATAGAAGGAATTAATATGACAAATGATGAAAAGATGAAGTAATACAAATATTGCATTATTTTTGAGATGTAGGTATACAGGCTGAATCATGTTCAATTATGGCTGAAGCAAATTGGAAGATATAAATTGCTCCCCAACCATCATACAAAAGATAATATCTAGCTTTAGTTCTTTATTTATCAGCTAAGCTTATAACAATGTCTCCAAATAAATGGATCATCAGTATTTGACAATTCCAAAGTACTGCCGAGTGAGAAAAAGTAGTTCTGGCCCTGCAGACAGTGATATTTCCATGGTTGTGTTGGTATAGACAAGAGACCTAGACTGGAGTACCTCAAGGATTTGATCCTATAATTTAGCAAATGCAGGACTCCAGCAGGTTCTCCCGCTGGTTCTGAGAGCTTATATTGATTCTTAGATATACAATGACTTAATGCTACAGGCAGAGAAACACACAGATTTTCCTGATGTTTGCAGGTTTCAGGATGTTAAAATTATGCAAATTGAGTACAGTTTGCCGAAAAGCAAATTAGCATTGTGCACCTGTAGCAAGCATAATATCTGTATCCCCATGAAAGTATGAACATTCAGCACATTTTTACCTCATTAGCACTCCAGGGGTAGCAGCAACTTAATTCTTTGCTGTAGCAAGCTCTGTAGCTGTTACCCACAGACATTTTACGGTTGTCCATAAAACACGTTCAGCAAAAACAAACATAAATTTTATGAAAAGTATTGAGAAGCCAGGGTAATAGTTCTTTTACAGAGTGAATGACTCCACTCAAGTATAAAAATTTTGGCATCCTAATTCTGGGAGGCATAAAAAGAAATGCCACTCCCAGAACTGGGCTGCCTGGCTCTTCAACACTTCAGATTTGAAGCAGATCTCTCCTATCTGAGATGCAGAATCACAGAGCACCTGTTCAGACCACATGAGGCTGCTTTTTGGAAAGGAAGACAGGGATGAAAAAGGCCTGGGAAGAACATGATCCAAACCCCTCAGAAATGGATTTCACTGTGACATGGTGCAGATGATGGAAGGGAATGTAAAATCCCACCTGTTTATGGGGTTCTCTTGGTTTATGACTGATTTCTTGTTGGACAAAGTTGTTGACAAGTCTCCACAAAGAGTTATTCACTGATTTAAGGAATAAAAACCATTGGGTTATCCAATTTTTTGTCATATGGTTGAATCAAACAAGACTGAAAATTTTGCAGTTCCCTGTTAGGCTTTTGAAAAGTCTTTTTTTGAAATCTGTCTTTTAATTGCCCTTTAAATGTCTTATTATATGAGTAAAAATCCCTCAAGATAGCTTAGTTTTTGTTTCCTGTTAATCACTAAAAATGTTCACTTTTTATTGAGAATGCCTTTTTTGTTCCCTGAGTTCTTCTCTTCCTGTTCTTGCCTAGCTTTATTTTTGTTTCATTCATGTTTATTTTAAGAATTTTACACTTGTAATGAGTTATTTTATATGGTAACTTTTATACAATGTGCTGTGCTGAACGTTTCTCTCAGTCCACAAGTGTCCATGCAGATGGGATAGATACTTCTAAGTAACATCAGAACTTTTCATTATTTTGAATATACACAAATAAAAACGTTTCAAAATTCAGATATAAACACAAGATATAACCACATTAAGCACATCAACTGAGTGTGGCCCGAAACTGCATCAGCATTTTTCCTCCTTTACTTTTGAGGGGTTAATTAAATGACAAACCTCAAAACAGTTATTGACACAAACCTGAAGGTACATTCTCAACCCACTCTTCAGAAAAGCCATCAGTTTTGAGGGGCTGGACAAAGGATTTAATGGAGTGCAATACTGGAAAATAACATAATACCAATATTATGATGCTCTATGATCTCACCTAAGATGTTTGCTGAAGTATTTGTCTCAAAGAATATTGTCACATTTCAGGACAGGTTCAGAACTAGGAGAGGAGAATCAATGACAATGCTGAGACACCACAAGATTTCTTATTAAAAACTGAGAAGACCAAGGCTTCCTTTATGAAGAAAGGTCATGTGAACAAGTACTTCAACACACGAGCAACAAAACACCTCTGCCAATGAACCTCAAACCTGCAGAATAGTCAAAAAGATGATAGATCAGAACTTAGTGTTTCTTCTCCTGTATAATGAGAAAGGTACTCTGTGAAACTGAAAAGAAGCTGAATCAAATCTGTGTTGGAAAATTCTCTTTCACACAGAATATTACTGAACTATGAAACACATTTGTACAGGTTGCTACTGAAGTCAAAGACTAAGCCAAACCCCACAAATATTTGACTTTCTGAAATGTTCATTATGACCTTTGTATTTCTGAACACATTTTTGAGGATTGGTAATTTCAAGATCCAGCATTATCTTGGGAATTTTATTAGGATGTCGTTGTAGTATGCAATCCTTCTGTCTTCCTTTGATGCATCTCAACCTGACCATTGTGAGAGGTAGCCTGCCAAATTAAAAGAACCTTATTTCTCTTCCAGTAGGGAGCTCAGAAAGACCTTTTCCACACAAAACTAGATGTGAGTGAGTCCTCTTCTTCCTTCCACGGGTTTTCTTCCATTCCAGTGTAGTTATGTTGCTGCACCGTTTTGTAGCTAGAGGTACATCTGTTCTGCCCATGCCAAAGTTAGCCAGCTGTGTGCCAGCTGTTAACATAGCACTGTGTGTGAGTCAATGAGCCTTGCTGGGGATTTTTTTCTTGATAAGTGTTCCAACGGCTCTTAATCATCAGCAGATTGTCCACAGAGTGATACATGACATTGTTCTCTGTGCTTTCTCCTCCTTGTATGGCTGTAGTGCAGCCCTTATGCAGACCTTCAGTGACCTGCTCAGTAACCAAGTGTACCCTACTTAAATTTATAAAGTATCCACAAGCAGATGTGGATTTGAGCATCTTATATTTGTTATTTTACTTGTCCAGTCAGGTGTCTGCAAAGAGTATAACATCCTCATTACTTGCCATTTTTTTCAAGTCTATGGGATTTTTATCTCTCAATCTGGTCACATGAATATTTTCACAAAAATATTTGGTGTTACTGTTTAATAGGTGAAAGGTGTGAGCATCAAGAAGACTTATTCAGGAATGATGTTTCAAAAGGATATATTCATAGTTGTAGTAGTATTCATCCTGCTCAGCTCATAGCAGACAGCTGATTTGGGGAAAAGACTTCTGATGTGGCATGTTTTTTACTTACATAATTAGGAACAGGCAGCTACTGTTTGCAGTAACAGAGCTTAAAGATTATTAGTACATCCATTCTCCCTTCTTTGCATTTGAAAGAATTTATCACTCATTAGTACATTGTCAAAGACAGGATTATGTCTTGGTCCTATGTGCACTCCACAGGGAAATCCCTGCCAACTCTCTTAGTTGCTGCCAGGAAGCCAGTGAATAGAAAATAATTTGGGTTTTTTTAGGAGCATAGAGAAATAACAAGGGTTTTCTTTAAAAGCAGAGTCCTTAGTCATAGGAGCTGAAGTTATGATCCTGGGCAGTACAAAGCCTGTGCACCTGTCAAGGCTGTGGCTGGGGAGTCTCATTGTACCTCCCAAGAGAGTCATGAATTTTTTCCATGGTCTCTTTACTGTGACCTCATATAGTTCATGCTGCAAGTTGAGTAATTAATATAAATAACTTTTACTGGAGTTTAGATATTGAACCTCTGTTAGCACAGGATGTACTGACAGCATCCTCAGGAGTGTGAACTGAAGGTCCTGAAGCTTTTTCAGGGGCATTTCCATTGCTTTAGAGAAGTCAGTGAACACGACAGGTTTCCTTGAACAATTTTCAGCATTGAGTTTGTTATGTACCCTTTCATTTTCCTCACAAAATTATTCTCAATACCTGGCCATCACTAAGGCATATAACAATTTAATTGTATAGCACCAGTAACAAGGTAAATCAGTCTAACCAAAAATTCCTTATGGCCTAAATTATACAACACAGGGTCCCCATGGAATGTAAGTGAAGCTGTGTCAAGGAACTTCTCTTGCATAAATACTGATGTTTTTGCCCATTTATCTGATTTGCTCAAATTCTGTGTTACGGAGTAAAACTCACATTACGTGAGTTGTGGAGTGAGCACAAATGCCCATTTGTAGGAGAGGAAAATATTCTCCATTGGCATGTTTTGTTGAAATAGGTGAGAAAACTTAAAAGCCACAATTAGTAGTAGGACTTTTAGGACAATTACTTAGCATGATGCATAGGTTAATGGCAGTTACATGGTCACTTCCTTGCACATCACATTGAATTATTACCCTTTTTTTTTGTTCTGGAAACATAATTAGTCTGTGGTGGATGGGAGGCTAAATTCAGCACTTGGGGTCAAGCCATGCCTTGTAATAGAATAGCCTGCAGAGACTTCCTGCATTTTGATACGTTATTTTGCATCCAGTCTATATCATATCTTTCTAGCATTCCAAACCATGTAAACTTAGAAAACCATGAGAAATTATACTACTCCTGGATTCTTCTCTTCTCCTGCCCCTTTCACCCATCTGTCTTGCCACTGAGTGTTGTGACGTAATCCATGGATAGAAACCATGTCTCTTCTACTTTTTATTAAATAACACTTTCTATTTTTAGGACTTTGACATTGAACTAGTGGTAATCAATATATCTCTCTAGCAGAGATAAGAGAATAAAGAAAATAAATGTTCTCTGACATTTATTTGAACATGATTTGACAATGTACTTCATTAATATTTCTATGTGAAGTAGAATGGGAATTTTCTAATAAAATACACTGGAAATATGCTAATTTTTTGAATTTGAAGCAATACAGAAATCTATTTATTCTAGAAAGTTTTTAGGTGAAAATGACTTGTTTGATGGCAAAGCCTATGATTATCTGTGACCCAATAGAGAGGCAACTTTAAAACCTAATGTTTTTATTTTGACTATGACATTTTAACACAAACATGATTTATGAAAGTATTAAAAGCATTCCATTTTGTTTCAGTGCAAAATGAAAACAAATACTGAACACTTGGGAGCTTCTGTAAAATATGAAATGCTGGCTTTCTTTTTATATTCTTTCATACTCTCGATATTTTTCAGTGCATGTTTTTATCAGGATTTTCATGTAACATGAAATTCTTCATCATTCAGAGAGTTAAACAGAAGAGTTATGCAATCTTTAAACCTTATTTAAGCCTGTGAAATAGGGAGGAGGTGAAAGATACACATTGTAAAGGCAAAGTGTTACGCCTAGGCATAAAGATTAATTTTACCTAAGAAAAGTGCTGGGTATTTATTTTCAGACAAAAATGCAGTCGGGAATTTTAGCACTGATTTATTTTAAACACAGAATTCTCTGCTTAAATAGAGAGCCTGGGCTCTCTGTCCAGATAATGAAGAAAGATAAGCTTATTCAGGAGAGGCTGAGAGCAGCCATTGTGTGCCTTTGCCATGGTGGTAACTTGGCCAAGCTGTCTCCAGAGCCAGCCTGTCACACACCACGGACAGTGTGAGCTGCAAATGCAGAGCACTTGACACAAAAGGTGTTGGGAAGGCTTCTGTAAATTGATATATTTCCATCCTGATCATTCCTAAGACAGGATAGGAGCTTCAGTTGAATTCTTTTTGCCAAATAGATTGGTCGACAATAATGTTTTTGTTCATCACTATTCAGAAATTAGAAAAATAATTAGAGAAGGAGTGTAAAAGTGTTTCTGACAAAAAAAATATAGGTATTTCTAATATCAGAAGATTTTTCTGCTTTACCATACAGAGCATGTGAATGAGGTCGGTTGGCTTTGATGGATTTCTGGTTGTTTTTGCTATAATTTTAACTATGGACTCTTAACTTGCAATGGTTACATTAAGAGATAACACTTTCAGTACATTATCATTTTTAGAGACTTTACATATGAACACTGCAGACCAGAAAGCAATCAACTTACAAGAAAAAAAAATCCTTTACCTTATCTTTTTAACCAAAGTTATTTCTTTGTATGATAAGACTTCTTTTTTTTTTTTTTCACTAATTTGTGGAGTGCAATAGAGAAGCTCACAGCTACTTCAAAGAAAAATTGAAGAACATGCAAATCTTATTTTATTAGTAAAACCTAATAGCATGTATGGCTCTACTAAAGAGATAAAAATACTTCCTGTTTGTTAGTGTTAGGGAGTCATGGGACTTGTAAGGGTTGGCAGTGTCCTCAGGGCCTTGACAATTTGCGTACATTATTTGTATTTAAAAAAAACCATCATTGCTCAGTTTTGTCAAGGAGTTCTGAAGAGTTCACATGTAGGCTTCTATTCTTAGGTGCCTTCTTTCCCTAAAAAAACCAAACAAGCCACCTGACAACAGTCAGAGGAGCATCTGGGAAATAAAGCAGAATGACTCCATAGGTAAGTATATGTTCTGCTCAAATGAACACTCAAATGAGCATGCATATTTAAAGAAACCCTTGCCATGAAGACAGAAATGACATTTGCATAATGATTTTACTGCTGCTGCATGAT
This sequence comes from Acrocephalus scirpaceus scirpaceus, assembly GCA_910950805.1. Lineage (NCBI taxonomy): Eukaryota > Metazoa > Chordata > Aves > Passeriformes > Sylviidae > Acrocephalus > Acrocephalus scirpaceus. Next base: position 13,565,436 of record OU383775.1, on the reverse strand, counting down.
TTGCTGTATAAATCTTTAATTTGAGGTGAAATCCAGTGTGCCACAAATAAACAAAAAACCCTTTCATAGTTATTTATGTAATTACGTTTTGCCTTCATAGATGAATTTTTACCACCTCCAGCTCCGTGGATACTTCTGGATACTTTTGAAATATGAGGTAGCTTTTTTTCCTAGTTTTTGTTTCCCTTCAAACTATCTGTAGTCTAGGTTAATCAATATTAAAATCCCTCGATCCATACAATTTTTTTTCTTGTTTCAGTTTTTTGTTTTGTTTTGTTTTTTTAATTCTCATTTTGCATATTGCCTAAGTATTTCTAATACATGAAACAGATGAATGGTTGATAATCTTAATAAATTGTGTTTGGGAAAGATTAAATTTCAGCACACTCACCACAGATTTTGCAAGGCAGCACCAGCAGTCCCAGGGCAGGCGGGCCATGGCTGCTCTCCAACACTGGAGTTATTCAGGTGTCATCTGCTTATTCACCTTTGCTTTTTATGTCATATCAGCACACCTCAAAGGGAAAAAAAATTCAGAGAAATCTAAATTCCTTTGGAGAAAAATGGTCATAAAACTTTTAGGGACATGCACAAAATTATTAAAGGATAAAAAAAGGTATAATCTACTAAGTTTCTTCTGAGGAAATTTAAGGAGCATTCTAAGTCTTTAGTCAGCCTCAGTCTAATGAAGACACTGGTCTGTCTGTTACTGGCACTGGCAATAAAATTGCTCTTTACAGAGTCAGCCTTCTGCAGAAACTCACAAACAGATGGTGAGATAACAAGCTCCCTGGTCTTGATGCAGAACTTTACCAGATAATTTTTAGAGACTTTGGTTTTTTGTTGCTATTGTTCCATTCATGGAAATGAGAATGAAAACACAAATTGTTTATGTGGGGAAAAAAAATTCTGTTTACTGCAATTACTGGAGACAATGTGAAATGAGTTTCCCAAAGGAGATCAAAGGTAACAACTGCATTTTTGATATTCATAATTATTTTCCTGCCTCTTCCTTTACACATGGGATAAATCAACCTTGGGAGCTGGTAGCAGCAGGACACCCTTTTCCTGCATATTCATGCATGCATTCATCAGTAGTGTTACAGTTGGGGGTGGGAAGGAATCAGGTTGTGTTTATTCCTGATCCCTTTATGTTGCAAACAGCAGTTTTGAGTCACTTCTTAGTCCAGTCCTAATATTGTTTAGCTAGGGAATGGAGTTGAGGCCCACAGAAGAAAAAGAAATGTGTTATTATATGTTTGCTGTCCAGAAAGTGTGATATTTCTGAGTAAAAGCACTTGGTATCAGAAACATCCATTGTTTCCGTTCATTTCTACAAATATGAATTTTGCCCGGAATTAGAGTTAGAATTTTTGAAAAGGGCTGGAAAAAAGTGAAAAGCACCAACTAACTCCAAAGGAACTCCATGTTTCTATATTTTGCTTCTCTTGTTGACTTGTTTTAAAGGCAGGCACTTGAATAATTCAGACAAGTGACTTTCTATAAGATGAATTCCTGAGGAGCAGGAAGGAAACCAAGAACCTCTCCAGTTTTCTTCAGCAACAAGAATGCATTTGAAAGCCATGTTAATAGTTCTGAGCAAATTCTTAATTATTCTCCCTTGGTAAACCATGTTATGTTATTAATGCTTTTACCAGCAACCGTTTCAGAGTTTCATTACCATTGTGTTTCTGTGTTTCTGAATAGCTTGATGTTGCTTTCTGCAAGGAAAGTTTTCAGTTTCAAGATGTGCAGAGTTTCTGTGAGCATCTTCTGTCAGGAAAAACATAAGAAAAAAAGAATATATTCCTGTACTGTATTAGAACTTCTGTTACTGTTCTGTGATTACAGATAGTTCTTTTGTATTTACGAAGTCAGGTCTCTTCAGAGTTATGAGGAGTGCTGACTCCAGTCTTGCTCACTGAGTTTTCAGAGCACTCTTTGGTAAGACAGGGATGCCGTTTCCATTTAAATGCACAGCTTAATGTCAAACCAGGCAGGTTAGAGGTCTAAGCAGAAAGCATGTATCCCTAAACTAGTATTGTATCTGTTCTTTTGTAAGTTTATTAATCTTTTCATTACCAATTGTTCATTAAAAGTTGAGCTGTTTGCATATTATCCTGTTTCCTGTAATTTTTTAATAATTATTTTTTAATAGAAATACTTTTTGGTTTTTTGGTTTTTTTTGGTTTTGTTTTTTTGTTTTTTTTTTTTTTTTTTTTTTTTTTTTTTTTTTGTTGTTGTTGTTGTTGTTGTTTTTTGTTTGGGGTTTTCTTTTTTTTTGGTAACAAAGAACTTGCTTGGTCTGTTTGCAATGCTCCCTGTAAATTTACGTTGTTACATAGATACTTATGAGAAATAGCAAGACCAGGCTTGGTTTAGGCCCACACAAGTGCAGAAAGACCAGCTGCACTCTTCAGAAAGCACTGGTAACACATGAACTCTCCTTCAATCAAGACTGATGAATTTATTAGCATATGTGAGGTGGTGTGGGACCTTTATTGGTGGAAAATAATGTATCAGGGGAAGGGGAGTTGATTAGCAGGGCGCCTTGGTTCAGGAGCTGATTACTCAAAGTGTTACATTAGTTAAATCTCCATCCAGATAGATGATCATCTGAGGTGCTCTCATATTGCTCTTGAAATAGTTAATTCAAAACTCTGAACCATTCATCTCCTCTGATGGTTTAAAGAAAATTGAGTGTAGACTAGCAAATAAAGAGTGTTAAGAGTGTAGTAGTCTCAAGAAAATCCTCCATTTTCTTTAGGATGAGAGAATAAATGTTTTGAAAAGTCACAAAGGGTTTTATATTACTATTTTTCTCTTAAATAAATGTATCATTAAATGCTCATGTAAAATGTGTTTGCTATTTTTACACAGTGCTGATAATGTGGGAACTGGAAAAAAATATTTATGTTTTCCTGAAGCTTCTGTCTTGAACTGTTTCAATCACTCAGTGCACAGCTGAGAATCAAACACAGAATCCTCTAACTGTGAAAGTGGAAAAGGAAGAAGCTACTTTGCAGTCTTGTTTAAGTGGCTTTTGGCAAAGTGACACAGGTGTGCACTGAGGGACAGCATGAAGTCATGGAGGATCTCAGTGAAGGAGCAGGATCATGACACCTGTACACAGAAATGTGGTTTATATCATAATTTCTGCTGTCGTTTCAGGGTATTTTTTAGAGAGACCAAAAATTAACATCTCATTTTATCTTTAAACATCCATAATCACCTTCAATTAATCACCTTAAATTCCCTTTACAATAAATTTAGAGAGAAGCATTGGTAACATTGCTCCAGGCATGGCAGTCAAAGAACATATGCAAAACAAGGTTTGTATGTTTAGGCAATAAACTTCATTAAGGAAACTAAAAGTCTTACAAGAGGTACATCTAACTTCCAGGGTAAAATGTGTATCCTCAAGACAAATATAGAAGCAGCAGCCTTGAAAAGTAAAAGAAACTTTGGCCCCGATAGTCCTTCTGAGGAAAAATGTGCATGTTTGAACCAAAGTAATATTCAACATGGTGTCAAAGTTGATCTACCCTATTTCAGATGTGTTTCAGGGTGAGATGCATTAAACTCAGGACATCAGTAATTGCAATGACTGGATCCACAATTAGGGAAGATATTACTGGAGTATTCAGAGAAAGAGATGAATCCCATCCTGAAATGAAATTATTTCTTATATTTTTTGAGCATGGCTCTTTTCTTCCAACTGGAGCTTTCCAACCCTGCTATAAAAGTTAATATGGAGACAAGTCCTGCTCCAAACATACTTAGGAAAGTATTGACCGGGAATTTTAATAGAACATACTTTAACTGATTTCTATAAAAATCACTGTATTACTTCCCTCTGATAGATGATGTTAGCATTGTGGGAATCATAGAATCTATCATAGGGTGAAGAAAAAATACAATAGGAAAAAGACTTGTCTAGAATCCAGAAGGGACAATGTCTGCAAAACTGCCTTGAGAGTTTGGAGAAGAAACAGCTGAGAAAGTTCCCCCGCAAAAAGCAAAGACTCCTATGCAATTTTGATGACAACAACCTTCATTTTCTTTTTGATTATCTTGTAATTTACAGGTTTTGTCCTAAGTCCACTGAGTAGATTTTCCAAAGTATTCAGGCACTTCAAGATGTAAGTCCCTCAGTTCTTATTTCATTGTGAGTGGAAACACCACTGGCTGCTGGCTTTTGTTCTTAAGTGCCTAAAATTCTCAAAAAACCTACTCAGAAATTCCACCCATCCAGATACTCAATCTCCAGAGTAGTATTGAAATTCAGCTTTCCTCAGGAAATTAAGAAGACTGTGAAACTGAGGCCTGAACACATGCAGCTGCTGAAAAACAGGTACTTCACACTTCACTTTCAAATTTTGGCTGTAGTTCAGAAAAGCACTTTAATACTTGCTTGAATCCCATTAAAACTTCAATAGAAGTTAAATGTCTTCTTAAGTGTGATCCTTAACATCAGCGATCCTTTCCTGGAGCGTTTCAGTTGGAAAAGCAACCTGGACAACTGGAGAGGGAAGACACAAACAACAGCTTTTGAAAGGAAACAGTCAAGTCTTTCTCATCAAAAGCTTTTCAATTTGTCACTGTAATCTGCATGTAAAAATGGCAACAAGATGTGTTTTCCATGAGTTTCTCTGTTGACATAAGTAATTTTTATATGTAAAGCTGGATTTCTGAGAGTAAGATAATTTCTGTTGACCCTAACAAGTACACAATTTGGTTTTGTCATGGTGGCAAGACATACGTACTTTTGTCCTGTGTGCTTCTCTCTACCTCATCTATAGCTATATTTTTATTTTATTGATAGTGGATTCAAGTAATGAACTTTATTCATTCAAGTATTTGAATAGTGCAAACCACTATTAGATTAGGTTAAAGCTAACTAGGACCCACTTGAATCAAACTCTTGGCTCTCCTGCAAAATCCAGACATTTGCAAATGGAAGAATATTGTCCCCCCTGCTGAAAGGGCTGCCCATTTGCATATTTGGAAAGGTTACGGTGGCCTAGAAAAAAATTAATAACTTTCTGATGCTGAGTGAGGATGTTCACTTGACTGAAATTTGCTGTTTCCCATAGAAATTACTTTCCTATATTGTTAATTGCTTTTTGTCATTGTGAGCTCCATCTCTGTTCTTATAGAACTGAAGCAGTATCTTCTGTTTTCACTAAAGGCTTGAATTGACATTTGATTTTATACATTGGGCAGCGGATGCCTCAAGAAGGGACTGTGGATTTACAGCTTTCAAATGGCACAAATTGCAGTCTAATATAATTTAATTTGTTTGCTTTCCTAGAGGAGGAAAAGAAACAAAACTTGTACAAAATATGTTAAAGCCTCAAAAGTCTCAGGAAAAAGTCTCAGGAAAAAGTTCCTCCACAGCTTCCACATTACTGATATAAGAAATTGATTTGGCTGGTGTAAATCCGTGACCTTTGAGAGGGCTCCAACTCACTGCCTGTGTCATTACCCAATTTCCAATGGAAAGAGAGGGCATGACAAGAACTATGTGCAGCCATTTCCAGTCAGTGCTTATGATAGCTCTAACCTCAGGGTCAAAGATTAGTGTGTTTTGCAATTTAATTAATTGACTATCTGGGCCCAGCTCTAGAAAGAAGGGAAGCAAGGGAAAGGCAGAGAGGCAGCACAATTCCAAGCAGCATAATTCAGTGTTTGTGACACAGTTGGTTATTCACCTTTCAGATGGACAAAGTACAGTCAAGAGACATTTTCTTTGTTGTAGACTGATGAGTCCTGAACATTGTCACAAAGGGCAGGTGGCCCAATGGCTACTTAATATCTATGTCTTTGCTAAATTTTCTAGCCTTGGTGTGTTTATACATCAGCTGTGGGTGTATGCTTGAGGCTTTGTACTAATTCATCATACTATTTTTGTATTTTATTAGAAATTGTAACCCAATGCTCTAACCAAACATTTCAGCATCCAAATCATCCTTTGGTCTGGTGGCATAAAAAAAAAAAAATTAAACCTTTTTCCCCCAAAAGGTTTATGCCATATCTTGGTTAAAGAGTTCCAACCCATTCAGAGTGGCTATGCATTCCCCAAACACTGCATATGTGGCTTCAGAAATTTACTGACTTTGCTTTCCACAAGTAAAATACATCATCCAAGTAGTTAATGCCCTTTTCCTCCTGATACTGTGATCACCTTGAATGTAAAAGAAATCTTGATTTTGATTTGTATTTGCTTCATGGTTAATTCACTCAGCCATCCAGATCTGTCATATATCATAATCTATATTTGTTGTTGGAATCATTAACTTGCCTGAGATAGAGAAGTTCCCAGAGATATGCAACACTCACAGAACCAATAAATTTAATACAGGAAAAAAACAAAAGTCTGAGAAATAAAATTCCTCTACAGACAATATTGGTAAGATACATTCCTGACAGGTGCTATGGGGTAAATACAAGCCTTGCTAGCTTTTTTGTAGTCGTTTATTGAAGGATCCTCCTCTGATTTATGTATATAAGTAAAATTACTATAAAATATAATAACTATGAAATGATGCCTTGTGTATACTACACACAATGTGTCATTACACGTATATATTCCAAACCAAGAGCTGCAAAATTGATCAGTTTAAGGTACACTTTGAATAAAATAAAAATACTCTATCAAACAATGACTTTTTGGATTAGGATGATAAGATATTGCAGTCTAATGTTAGAGTGGTACTTTTAATCATCTTTCTTTAATTATGTGTTAATGAGTTTAGCCAGCAGAGCTGAAAAGAGTGATCAACACAGTTATAAGGATAAAAAAGAATTTTAAAGAGACATTTTCTCATGCAAGAAAATCAGCATTTGATCATAGATCTACTTATGGAGTATGTATAACTCCAAAACTTTGCACATAGCCACTAAAAGCTATGAATATGAAAACCGCCTCACTTTTTAATTCACTTGGGTGTAAAATATGGAATTTATATTTTTTAAAAATTATCACTTTGATCTTACAATGAATTAGTAGTTCTCAGTTCTCCTCTACTGAGGCCAGATTTTTAGAATCTCATTCTAAATCTGGACACCAATTTCTTTGTGTTTTTTTAAATTTCAGTATATAATTTTCCTTCTCTCATCACATTCTTCCGCCTATATTCCTTATATTCTTCTGTCCTCCTTGCTGATAGCTGTCTCCTGACTGGCCATAGAAATTTCCTTGGTTTCTGAGGAATTTCTTTTCACTGGAAGCAAACCGTGTTCGAATGCATTTCTTATGCCTATGCTATTGAGAGCTTAAGTAGAAAGATATCATCACACCTGGATTCCTGCAGTATTCTACTGGTCCTTCTTCACCCTGGTCTTTGGAATAACAAAGTTATTCCTTTGGTTGTACCATTTTTATACAGTCCACGTCCTGGGTAACCCTAGAGTGTGGATGCCACTCCCATAAGTTGAGGCAAGACAAATCTAATGTGCTGGTCTTCTTCAGCTCCCTCTCAGAAATTTCTTTTTAAAAATTCCTCATTCTCTACAGAATTTGAAATTTAAGAAACCCTAAAGACAGATGTCTAAGAAAGGCAGTTACCTTATTTGAATAGAGCATTTAGAATAACCATGAAAAATTAAAGAGCAATTTTAATAAAAGATGTGAGAATAAAAAACCTTATATTCAAAGAGAAAGCATCTTAGTGGTGGAGAGTATTTGTTAGATAAGTTTAAAGGTTTTCTTTCCAGTTAGAAAAATTTTAACTGCACAGAGAGATATATGGTGTCATTTCTTTCAGAGCAAAGCTCAGAGTGTAATAACATTAACAATTTGCTCACTTCTTAACTGCATGTTAATTAGTGGGAATTTAGTGAGCTGCACAGAAATGGAATTCTCAGAAAATATTTTAACAGCCAGCCAGTAATCTTTACAGCTGTGGATTACAGCACCATATTTTAGAGGTTATACTTAAAGCCATTTTCTCTAATTTTCTCCATGGTTTTTTTGTTTGCAGAAAGTTATAGCAATGTTTCATAACAAAGTTTCAGTATGATCTAAAAAAGCCCTAAAATACTTCAATTTTACAACAGATCTGTGAGTTATGGTCTTATAATGGTACATTGAAAAAAAGCGTTCGCGAGTGCACAAAAATATAGTAGGGTTTGCATGTCTTTCTCTTAGGAGTTTGCTCCATACCCTGAGGCCAGGTTAAGTCATTTACTACTGTACAGTTGCACACAACCTTTTAGCCTACAGCCAGTCAAGATATCAACGCTCTTTGTACATTCTCTGTCCACCGGGATCAAAAAGAGCTGTGGCATCCCATTGCTGCAATGGCTTGTCTCTGTGGAATGAGAGTTTCCAGTGGCTCAGCTCATTTACAGACCTAAGAGCTTTTTTGCTCTTAAAACTCAGAAATGTCAACAATGGGTAAATCTAACATCTGGGACCTCTTTGCTTCCACTGTGAGAGTCACTGTGGTGCTCAGAAATGAGCATTCAGCAAAGCATACACACTCTCTGGAAATTAATATCATAAATACTAAATTGGGCAAAAAAGTGTAATTTTACTTAAAGATACCTGTACAAAGGTTTAAATTATACAGAAAAGTGCTTGGTGAAGTACAGTGCACTTGACAGGTTTTATTGTTTTAATATATTTTTAATAGTACATTTTTATCATTTTTCTTCTTATTCACGGAGTTATTATTAGGTAACTGCAATTAATAATTTAAAGGGGCCTATTCTGGCTTTTAGTACATTTATATGAGTCCCATGGCAGTAATGAGAGTTTAAAACATACAGCATACCCTTTTATCTGGGTTATAGCATGAATCTTGTGGCATTGTCCATAGAATTTTAGATAGGAATTTTCCACATTAGCTTTACATTTGTGCTGCGTATGTTTTGAGGTTTGTAATTCTTTTCCTCAGATAGAAGCTATAGGCTCACGAGAATGGTCTACACCAGCTTTTTCTCTCTGAAATTTTCCAGTGTTTCTCCCTCTGGTTCATTTCCCAGGACTGGCAGAGCTGGATCCTGGGCAGACTGGCTTCCAGAACCTGCAGACACCATGGAACTCCATATCAGCCCAGCACATCTCTGCAGTGGCACCAAAGGAAAGGAGGGCTTTATCCACCCAGGTCTTAGGACCTCTGCCTGAGCTTGGCCTCAACTTCATGACCCCAGTGGCTCAAAAGCTTCCAGTTGGTGGTGAAAAATTTATGAAGAATTTATGGTTAAAAGCAGAGCACTCAGACATGAGCTGTCTCTGCAGCTTCAGCCTGGTTGTCTTTACAGGGAAGTCCAGTTAACTCACTTCGAATTAAATGTGAAATTTGGGTCAGCTTTGTGACAGTGTGGACAATGAAGTTTAAGCTTATGTTCTTGTTCCAAGTTGAAATGACAGAACCAGCATTGCTTACATTATAAATTAGGGTTTTTTTCCTGTTCAATGGCCAAATTCAGCCTCATTCTTTGATCTTTTATACACATATTATTTTAGCCTAACATATAGCAAAATAGTTGCACTTCATGTTTAGTTTTGTGTGCAAGAGAAACACATAGATGAATCTTGTGGTCAAAAGTGAAGGTCATGTAGGACTCAGGTTCTCAAGGAAATTATCACTTGTGCTGCCCCCACACACCACATACATACCTTGTGTGAATGTTTCATTCTTTGGAAACTACACAATCAAGAGGTAATAAACCCCTACTGCTTGCATCTACAGTATCCACGAAGAGCTGAGAATTATTATAGTGTTTCAGAAAGACATTTTGTGAAGTTTTATCTTGTGGTTCCCTAAAGATTAAAGATCCTATTGTGATTTTATATGACTGAGTAGTAGAAACATGCTACACAACAGAAACTTTTATAATATTGTCCTCTATCTATATTTGGATGATCTTCAGGCCACACTAGCAATTTTTATGGTAGCCCCAGATGTCAGATTTTTTCATGGCTCAGAGATAAAAGTCTTATTTTTTTGATCTTCTTTTCTCTCTTTTCACAATATCTCACTAGCAGGACTTCAAGTAAAGTACTGTAGTCACAGAAAATAAAAAAAAATATCACAGGGTACTCTTGTATTTCTTTTGCCTTTTAATAGTATACATGGTAAGGAGCAGTGGATAGATTATAAATCCTGCTAAACAAAGAAAATATATGCTTACTTGAAGCTTGCAAGCAAATTCAGTATTAATAAAATGTTAATATTTGTTCTGGACATATGGCCAGCTTCCCTTTTCTGTGAATTTACAGGTTTCAGGAAATCCTGCAATCTCCATGGAACAGAATAATGGCTTAATTGTTCTCACAAATGACAGTTTTACTTGGCTGTGAGTTTATGAGGCAGTAAATTTGCTTCATAACTTGCAGTGTTTACCCAACACATCTCTATGATGCTGTGAACTATTTATTATTAAGCATATGAAGAAAAGTGAAATGATCATATATATAGGCACTGAAAGGAGTCTTACTATGAGGAAAAATATCTATTCTTCCAGTAGTTTTTTTAGTCCTCATTCTCTTCCCAATTCCTTTCAAATACAGGTCCACTGCTGTCAGTGTCCTTACAGTGATGTAAGAAGTCAGATGGAGATGGCTGAATAGTTTGTATAACCAAGAAATATTTAATTTAATCTATAGGCTAGGTACTTTTAGTCATACATGGAGGTGATACTCAAAGAAAGAGTGGATTAATCTGAATGACTATTCTGAATTGTTCTGAAGAGCCATCTAACCAAATCACAGATGTATGGATTATATATAATGAAGAAATGGCTCCCCTGAATTCACCTAAGTTTTCAGTAATATGGAACTTGCTGAATGAAAAAGCCTTAGAGATCAAATATTTTCTGAATGAGAAATGATGCCTTTTATTTTATTTATTTTACATTCAAATGCAAATTGTCACACCTGTAACATTGAAAATACTTATCCATTGTAGTTTTTAGGCTGTTTTTGCTGGTTGCAAATATGCAATATCATAGATAATATCAGTGACAATAATTTAATGGGCTGGTACCTAAATTCTGTGAAAATATACATGTTCTCAGATTAATTAATTGTATGTACTAGATTGTATGCACTGCATGGTTAGTCACTCTCAGTGGTCCTAGTATATGCTAATGCTAAATAAAGTATGTAAATCCACCCTGTGAAGTCTGGTTTCTCCTTGGTATATACAAGCAATGACTCCTAACACTTGTGTGAGCTAAGCCTTAATTATTGTTAACTAGGAAATAAATAGTTCAGAGACAAGGAAGTCCTCATTTTCAGTGAAGCAGCTTTGTATGAGAGCAAAAAACAAGTAAAATCAAAATAAAACTATTTTCCCTTTTAAATGCTTTAATCTTTCAGTGATATTTGTCCGTGCAGCCCAGTTCCTGTACACTGGTATAGATACCGTAGATATATTCCTGGAACAACAATGAGATGTGAATATTATCAGTGCTCTGCATGAAGATAGGAAGAAGTGTGGTTTTCATCACTTCTTCACTCATATTTATTGTCATTTCAGTTGGTGAAGAAGGCTGATCATAGGAATTTCAGAAACCTGTTTCCCACCATATTTATTGGTGGGGCTGAACATTTTCTTCATTATCTTTCATTGCTCATGCACTTACTTTCTGGTTTTAGAGCTAAACTGTGATCAGTTAAAGAGAGGCAAAGAAGGGAATAGATGGCAGCTGGAGGTGACAGTGAATGTTATCCAGCGTGCTTTCCTCTAACAGTACATACACCAAACTTTGCTCAAAATTTGTATTGCTACTCTTTTATCACCCTAAATAAGTTAGAGGTAATTCACATGTGCTTGTTCAGGTGCAGGCAGTGTGGGATGGCTGGTTGCTCACCTGCTTGCAGGTGAATTGTTTGGTAACTTAATATTTCCTTTGTCTCAGAGAATAATGCACCATTATAAATAACTCATCCTAGGTTTAAACTTAGGATCTTCCAAATAAGACCTTGCAGAAATGTATGTATGTGCTTTAGGTTAAATCTGACTTTCTTTCCTGAAAACAGGTGATTTCTTCATGGTCAGAATTATGGCAATCAACAAGCATTGACTGATATTGAGAAAGCAAAGAAAAATTTCTTAATAGCCAGAGAATGTCACAGCATGATTTGAAAAATTCTTTATAGAGGGATGCATCCTGATATTTTAATTATCCTATCTGGTAATGTAATCAAAAGATAATTATGAATCATAGTTATTTTCAATGATCCTCTGTAGCAGCGCGTTTTATATCTTTTTATTTATTGTTAATATTAATAAGTTCTGTAATGGTTTTTCCCAAGTTCCCGCCCTTGTATTTCTCCCCATTTGGTTTCCCCCTCCCTTTGTTCTCCACAACCTGTCACTCTCTGGGAAGCCTCTCCTCTCCTTCCAGAGTGTTCGGAGAGACTCGGTCCCAGATTGGAGCAGGCTGGGGAATCCCCACCCCTCGTTTCCCATTCGCTGTCTGTGTGACATCCCCATTTCCCTGATTGGGTTTCCCTCTTGTGTCCATCCCCCTCTCCTGATCCCTTATAAGCTGTAACCCCGCCTCTGGCAGGTAGAGAGGCTTGTGGCTCGCCTGCAAAGAGCAGGTGACAATAAACCATCTGGCCACAGTCTCCTTCCTTCTTACCTTAGTCGAAGCCTCATCAACAGCTCTCGTGCAGCTCTGACCCACCGGGGGGGGCGGTGGCCGCTCCGCCTGCTGCTGCCTAACCGAATCTGGAATTATTCCTAGCCAGGGCTAGCCAGGAATAGCTGGAAGCCACTTTCCAGCCGGTCTCGAGGAATAGTTTCAATCCTCTAGAAAAGAATTGAGGGCGAAAAATGAGGACAAAACAAATCATAGTCTCATCTACTAAATCTCTGATTGAGCTGTCCTTCTGATCAATGTAGACTGCTGACTGACAGCTTTTTCTTTCGGTGCTATCATTCTCATTATGTGGTTATTTGTCTACTTCATCTAATAAGGGGTTATTCCTAAATTTAGGGGGAAATTTATGGACAAATTGGACTGAATCACTTTGGGTGGCTTCTTTTCTAGCTTGCATTTCAACTGTACTCACAAACATGTCCCAGCTGCTATTGCTCTTTTGTATAGCTTCAACTTCTTTTGCCCAGGAATTAACAGCAATGAAGCGAAGAAGCCCTTATTCTGTATTCCATGACCTCTTCTCTGTAGATCCTGCCTACTTGCTACTGCTTTGTCCAGCAGACACCAAGCTCAGTGCATTAAGTCTGCAATCCAGTACAAATGTACAATCTTGAGTCCTGGTGTTTGCATTCCATATGGGGAGCAGGTTCTGTTTGAGATTTAGCATGCAGTGTGCAAAGGATGGCATCACCTCACTCGCAAGACTTGCTGTCCTTGTGAATTTTGAGTCTGTATAAGCTGCAAAAAGAAAAGCAACTGCTTTTTATCAGTTTCTGCATACAGTAAAAAATTTTAGATGAAACCTTGATGCTTTCACCTGGTTTTTGAAGCAATTAAAACATTTTTCTTTTAGTTTTTCCATAGACAATTTGCCAGACTATATTTTTTTCCTTGTTAATAATCCATGGTTGCTGGTAGTTCAAATCAAATAGACAACCATAAAATACATTTGAGAGAAATAAATACTAGGGCAGAAACCTTCTTCTTCCTTTTCCAGCATGAAAAGGAACTAAGGTGTAAGAATTTTCCTAATGAAATCTGGCCAGCTAATTATCCATTAGTCCATCTGTGCATTCCAGGAGAAAAATAAAATTAAGTTTGGGTAATGCACACAGCTGAAAATGTATGAATAGCTATTTTCTTGTCTTTAATGTTCCTTCATTGTAGAATTGTGGTCAGAACTTACAAATGGACAGTCCAAATGGACTCAAGCTTTCATTTACCACAAAACCCCTTACACTACTCTCTAGTATTACAGGTACTGTCTAATACAAGAAAAATTTTGAAATGCATTCCACGTCTTTGTCAGAAGAGACAATATTCTTCTTTTTATTGAAATATTAAAGTAGTATTTTTGTTCCAGGGAAGAGAATATTATTTTCTGATACTAAGTAGACTTTGAGGTACGTTTCAGATTCAAAAAATACAGCAGTCTATGACAGTGATAAATGTATGACAGTGAGAGCTCATGGTTTACCACAAGCACAAAATGAACACTGGACAAAAAAATAAAAGAAAACAGGAGTTTTGCCTCTCAGGTGCCTCTTTAAGCATGGAGCTGATGATGACCCATCTTATATTCAAATTTCTAAGGAGCAAAAATGACAAAGATATATTCCAATATTTCTACTACTTTTTAGTTAATTCTGTTACCTGGGACTCAGGTTGAACTTTTAAACCACTTACAGAGAAATTCTGTAAGTTTATTCTGTAAATTTTAAGGGCAGGTTGATGAATTCTCATTCAGCAATTCAACAATCCTTCCAAGAAAAAAAAAGTTCCTTTTCTTGTTGTACACTGAAATAAACAATTAAAACAGGTAATATTTTTAAAAAGTGGCATTAGTTAAGATTTCTCAGACCTCATATGAGTAGCTCAATACCCTTAAATAAAAATGTAATTTTTCAGTTGTTATAAGCTTGAAGTCTCTCCTCTTCAAGACAAAAATTCTTCTTGGAAATGTATGACATTTATTCTACTTGGAATTAATCTCTTTTATGTTGAATAGATTTTGAATATTCCTCTTCCTCTGCTGTTTTTCAAGTAATGTGTTTCAGTACAAAATATTTGCATAATCTAGGTTACTTATTTTATTGATTTTTTTTTTGTGTGTGTGTTTAATTCTGAAGCTAGGATATAAAAACAATCACTTAAATTAGTGACACTTATAAATAGCTGTGCATGAGTTCCTTCCTTCTACTTTATAGAAATAGAAAACCCATGTAATAGAACCCATATGGAAACAGCTCAATGCCTGGTACCTGCTACCTCTTCCTTACACATTTTGTTTCCCATACTGGCATCTTTTCATCAGATTATGAAAACTTTGATTTCCTGGCACCTAGATAGAGAAACTGATTTTTACAACACAAACATCAAGGTCAAGATACTTCAGGCATTTTTGGACGTCTTCAGTCAAGCATGGATTTTAAACTTCACTCAACTGTCCTGGCGCTTATTGACTTCCTTTCTGCCTGTTCCAGTGACAGGCAGCTGGTATCATATTTCTATAATTCTTTCATCATTAAAGAAATGCAGAGGCTCAGGGGTATTTCCTCACTCCAGGGAGGCATAAGTACAACTTTGCCACTATTGGCCAGTGTAGAAAAGTAAGACAATCATTAGAAGTACACAGATCCACAAGTTAACTTCTTTGAAATTTTCTTGGAGTAACAGAGAGCACTTCCCCACCTTAGGGTAAAATCTATTACTAAAGAAAAAAAATTGTGTTCCTACATAAGGATATGTACAAGACTGTCTAGCACGTGGGTATTAACACATGAACGTATGTACATGAATTTATGTGTATACGTGCTAACTCTGGGACAAGTTTAAAAAGGAAGATTCTTTTAAGTTTTAATAATAATAATCTTATGGGATTCTTGATCAGACCCAAAGAAGTTTGCAAACAGCCAGGGTACTTAATCCTCTGTTTCTGGAGTGAGGAAAATCATTGATGGTGCCATTTTTTTTAAGCGTGTGTTGATTCATTTGGCACCACGTGTGTGACAGCCTCGCTGTTATGTAATGATCTGCCCACACAACAACATGTACCTTCCCATCTTGCCTGCCTCTCTCATCAGCCTTGCAATTAAAGTCTGGGCTGATCCCTCCTGGCAGCTCACCATCTGCAAAATGGGAAGAGCTGGCTTTGTTGTGATTTCACACTTCTCTTGATTAAGCTCGCTTATGTCTGAGAGCTTCCAGGAGGGCCGCGCGATGAGCAGTGGCTGTGGCCGCGCGTTCCGTGGGGACAGACATGCAGAGAGGCCATGGTGGCAGGGAGCAATCTGGAGCTCACAACAGTGCTGTCCGAAGCTGTTAGTTGCTTTTACACTTTAAAAGCTGCACGTTATGAAATCAATGGTCTGGTTTCAAGGCAGAGAGATCTGTCTTCCTAGAGGGAATTGCGCATATTTTTTATGACCTTGCAGCCTGTTTCTGGGGAGATAAATACAATGGGAAGGGTGAGGCTGGCTAAAGTTCTGCAAGCAGAAGTATGTTTTCTAAATGACAGTGGTTAGAAAGTTAAATTCCCTTTCATTGCTGGTGTTCCTGTATATCACTTTCTCCAGCTGCGAGACCACAGAAAGGAGTTTATTGAGTATTACCGTCAATTATCTGTCACTGTTACTTCTTGAGATTGGCAGCACTCAGAAGTGCTCCCTGTGAAAGTTTTCTCAAACATTTTCGCAGTCAGATCACACTTTTTATAGGATGGTAAGAAGATATGGCCATTCTGCTTGCCCCATTCCTTCATATGAACCTCAGTAGGTAACCATAAAATCCCCCTTCCATCTCACAGCAACTCTGTAAGTGATAACTCTGCCTGTAGAGAGCTATTGTTTTTTTCAATTAAGGACACTAGGAAGTGAAATGAATAAGGCCTCATTGTAGAAATGGCTCAATTTATTTCCAGTATTAAAAATATATATATATATATACTGCATTTCTTGTTTCAATTTTATGTGGTTTTCTAATACATACATAATCCTCTTTTTAGAATATGTAAATTAACAAACTTTTGATTCACTTCATTTTTCTGACAATAAACTT
Organism: Acrocephalus scirpaceus scirpaceus; assembly: GCA_910950805.1. NCBI lineage: Eukaryota > Metazoa > Chordata > Aves > Passeriformes > Sylviidae > Acrocephalus > Acrocephalus scirpaceus. The sequence goes on along the minus strand of OU383775.1, from coordinate 13,548,756 downwards.
CCCTCAACTGGACATGGACAATTGCTTCTTTTCCGAGCTTATTTTAACATTTTTTTCCTTCTACTGTGAATCTCCTTGGCTTAGTTGTCCTTGCTGATCATCATGAGCTTTTCCCAAGGGGGCAAGAGGATTTCTTTTTAACAACACAATTTATATAGTGAGTTTTTCAAAATTAATGTACTAGAGTAACTCATTAATCCATTTTTGTCTTTTGGGAAGACACTGGCTACCCACAGTCTTTCCCTGTATCTCTGTCTCAGCCCATCAGACTACAGATCAATTTCAGGGAGGTTGAATGCAGGAACAGTATTTTTCATATCAAGAATATGGTTTTGTTTCAAATCCATGGAATGCCTGAAGTTGTGGGTGAAAAGCCCATACAGCTTTAATCTCTGATTTTCCATCATGGTATGCTCTCAAGAAATTTTTAAGTCTCGAGTTATTTCCAAAGTTTCCAGGGTATTACTGTCATCCAGCAGCTTGCCATCTTCTTTTACAATAATTTCTGATATTACCTGGAAGTGTGGACTTCCATGTGCATCCTTTTTTGACTCTAACATGTATTTAATATTTGATGCTTCTATTACAGCACTTCTCTGAAGGCTGCTGGGGATTACACCCTTAAAATGTTAGTACATATAGTTTCCCATTTGAGTTTAAAGAATTATTTTTGTGTGGATCAAAGTAAAAATATTTACTGATGCTCCACAGAAAATAGTTCAGAAAAAAACTTGGAAATGGCACTGTGATCTGGAGACTAGATTTGACATTAATAACTGGTAGTTTTCATCTTGACACCATTTTTGAAAGGCAAAATAATGTGAAACATTTTAATTAGATCAATTTGAAATATAATTTGATGAGCGTATATGAATATGGTAAATAGATATGATCAGTATTCTGTAGTGATTCATTATTGAGTTATACAGTATAAAACAAGCATAACTCACAATGAACAAACATTTTCTTAGCACTTGCATTTTCTCAATGTTGTACTCAAGCCACTGTTTTCCTCTTGAATTCCAGCAAATTCAGTAAAAAGGTATTTGTGAGGCATTTGTGTGTACATCCACACATTAGTGGAGAGATGCTCATCATGATAACAAAGATATATACTCATAAATTGGTCATCTGGAGATAAAACTGACATATGCCCCAAATACTTGACTTATTGTAGCCATTCATGTTAAAAAAGCAAAATTTCTGAGTGTTTACTGTTAATAACATCTATGCACCCAGGAGACTATGACTGTAATTTGTAAGTCTCTGCTTATCTTCAAGGTGTCTTTATTAATTTGGAGGCTACCTGAGGAAAGTTGTCGCTTTTAACTTCAGCAATTAATTTAGGACCATGACAAGTTCCAGCAGAACAGGGATAATTTTCATCAGGACCCTAGTACATAAATATACAAAAGGATAACAATTTTTGTTATCACACCTCTAAATAGCAGGTGGAATCAACAACTTTTGAAATACACTTTGCACTTGTATCTTCATTATTTTTGCCGATGTAAGAGAGCATCAGAAACCCTACTAATGCCAAAAGTTAGCCTCAAGTTTAGGGTTATTAATTCATATTCTAAGCATGGGAGAATCTATGCCAGAAAAAAAACCCCAAAAACCAAAAGCAAAAAACCAGCCCAAATAGAAGAAAAATTATTATGAAATACAAGCCCCAACAAAACAATGGTTTTAGTAGGTTGGAAAAGAAGGGATGATTCCTCAATAGCCCTATCATGTGAGTTTTTCATTATGTGAAACTTTCATCGTTGCTTTACAGGGTTATTTGTGTGAGAGAAATTTCCAGGAGAAGATCTGGATTTTTTTGTTGTGCTTTTTTAGATTTAGAAAGGATTGTCCCAAGAGAGAAACAATTTAAAAATTTTCTGCAGGTTTAAAAACTGCTGTGCACAGAATTGACATGAGCTTGATTTTCAAGCTGTATAATATAAGCTGATTGAGAGAACATAACTGTGTTTTACTTTTCAGCTGTAATGAAAAGAAAGAATTTAGAAGTAAGTTCTGGTATTTCTTTAATATTTTCCAGAGCCACTTAATCTTTCTTTTAATGTAATCACTGCATACTTTCCTCCTGAACAGATTTGTTTTACTCTCGCTTTGTCTCACTATGTCATAGAAAACTTCAGTCTTTCAGGGATAACAGCTACACCATGAGTTCAATGACCTTGCTGTTTAAGGTGGAACCTCGATATTTGCTCAGGATACAGAATCCTTTGCCAGGGCCATACAGAGGCACTCATCACACTGGTGGTCCTTAGCCTGGGAAGATTTCTTTTGTCAGTTTTATTTCAGCACAGTTAAAACCTATTTAGTAGATTGTGTCTGTCCTGTAACTGAACAAATGAAGACTCAAATTCTAGTTGTTTCTCCCTGAGTCTTACAGTGGATCTAGCTCTTAAACAGTTTTTGGGGTTTTTTTTAGCAATGAACATTGATTGTACGCTTCACTAGGTGCATCTGTGTGAGAAAACAACTGATTTCCATAACTGCTGCACTCATAGGAGCAGTGTAGCAGCTGGGGTGGAGCTGCTGGTGAGGCTGAGTGCAGACATGATGCTCACCAAACATGATTAGTTAAGAAACTAAATATAAAGGACCTAAAATAGCCAAAGATGGGAGAAAGGTTCAAAGCCCAGGCACAGAGGAAGAACAAGGACAAGACTTTGCAAACCATGAACTGAAGCAAGAAACAGAAGCAGCATTACAGATGAGAAAGAAAGCTAAACTGGAAAAAAGAACCTAGGACAGTAGGAGGGAATTGGACACAGCTGAGTAAAAACACAGGGCAGGAGGAGATATCATAATGCTCACTCTAGAAGAACAAGCAGGAACAGAAAATCAGTAGGTTTCTGGTCCTGGGATAGTGGTATCTCCTCCTGCAAATCCTGCTTCCCCTAATTTATCAGAGCTGTAATGATAGGACTTGTAAATTATGAGGTTCTACCTGAGTTCAGATGTGTGTCTGTAAATACTATCTGCTCATTTTTCAGACACATTGTGTAAATGATGTAATTAATATTTATGGAGCAATCAGAATATTCTGTGAGTCTGAGTTTTGTGATTCTGGAATGTTATACTGAAAAGCACCGCGAAAATAACTGTGGGAAAAACAATGTCACTTTTCAGGGCTGGATTTGATGTAGTAAATAAAGCACTTCAAACAAGGCGAGCACAAAATATTGACTAGTTTCTCAGTAAGTGAGCCACATCCATATTGTGCCCTAAGGCAGGCATTCTGTTAGAAAAGCAGTGTGTGCTCATGTAATTAAAGAGGATCTCATAATACACCCAAACAAAGGGTTCAGCTAAAACTGGCACTCCAGACTTCACTCTGGTATTTCATAACTTTGGAGTTCTTAACTTTACAGCTCTAAAAATGGTCATAACAGTGGACACTGCACACAGTGAAGCACCTGGATGCCTGGCATGGTTGCAGCTCCCTATGGTTTCTCCTTAGAAGTGCATGAGGTATAGAATTAGTTTCAAAAGTCATGTGAGGCTGAAATGAATTGTCACAGTTCTTCTATATATAATAGGGAGCCTCTCATGTTTTCTTACCCATCTTTGGAGTGGGTCAGCAAGACTTAGCAGATTAGCAGCCATTTGAATTTATCTACTTGTTTTTATATTAAATAGTCTGCAAGTATGGTAATAAAATCCCTTGTAAAACTAAATACACATTTTATATGTACTAAAACTATCAATTTAAATAAATAAGTAAAAAAATAATGAAAGTCTGGACTGGAAAACATGAGTGTTTACATTGTGTACTCTTTTGCTTTGTGCTAATGAGATTCCCAGGAAATTATTTTCTTGACATTTTAATGTAAAGACCACATGACCTCTAGCATTAATTATTTCCATGAGCTAGTTAGCAAGTGAGTCCATCAGGGCTCATGATGTCTAAAGTAAATTAATCCTCTGAGTTTTACATGATTGTTGGATAATATTTTTGCTTGGCCATTAGTTTTGGAAGAGCTGTTTTTCTCTAGTTTTTACAGGGAAGGGTTTAAAACACCTCTGCAACCCTACTGGCCTTGTGATCAACTTGAAATTAAACATAAGGACCATCTCTTGACAGAAAAACTTTAATGTCTGCTTCCTGAAGTTCACTAAAGCAACAGAGCACCACACAAGCTTGCAGCATATTTTGATTTCTTTTTGCAATTTTTATAAAGCATAAAAGCAGAAGAAATGAGATATAGCGGGAAAAATGTGAGTGAATTGGAAAAGCATTATTTTGTATATACTTTTTTCTGTATCTGACAGTAAAAGCAACATTTGTACTTTTATACTCTGGTAAAACAATGATTTACTCTTATGAATTGTAAGAGAAGGAGTAAAAAAAAAAAAGGCATAGTTGCAAAAAAATTGTGACAAATGCTGAAAGATGCATTAAATGCTGTAAAGAAATATGTGCCTTGGAATGTCTGGATGATAATGTATTACTTGTGATCCCTGTCAAAATTCTCTGGATTGTCTGTCACCAGAGTCAGGGGTGTTAGGAGGAGTTCATTTTTCATCCTGGCCAAAAATTTTTGAGCATTTTTTAGCTCACCTTGTGTGAAGAATCTTATGCCAGTGTTCAAATGGATGCAACAGAGACTTTCCCTCTAGAGTATCCTTTGAGAGCAAGCAGGCAAATGTCACATATTCAGTTCTGTGTGCCTGTATTGTTTCTGTAGAGTCCTGCTTGACTCTTACTGACTGTGCTGCTTTTTGCTGATTTTTTTGCTTCATACCACTTTGCAGCACTTTCAGACAGCAACAGCAAAACTTTGCTAAAGCCCTGACTTCCAGGAACATTTGGTAGGAAAAATGATGGCTCAGTAGGTCAGAGATGAGAGGATAAGGACCATCTGGATTCCAGTTTGCTGATTCAATTCTCACCCAGCTTGATTGCCTTGGAAAGATATTGCTGTCTGTGGACTCTTTGACTTGTGTACAGCAAGGTAATATACTCCAACAACTATTGTGTTTTCATGCGACACCAGAGAATGGTGGTATTATATTTGGAATTAATTGGAAGTTTTGGCAGGCCGGCCAAAGTTGTGAAGAAAATGAACTATTCCTTAAACTCAGCAATTAGAAAAAGCCCAGTTGTTGCCTAATGGCATATTGCTGTTGGGGAAATAAGGATAAAAAAAATGAGATTATTATTTTGTTACCTTGAGTGTACTTGGTTATTGTAAAAATTCTGTTAACTTTTGTTCTCATAGTACCATGCTTTCAGCTGGGATCCAGACTCTCTCTCTAAGCACCATCAACTCTGAATGTCTGTACCATACTGAAGATCTCCTATGAAAAGGATCAGTTTCCATCCTTCCAATTTATTTGCCCATGCTTCTTTTCCTATCTGCTCCTGCCCCTCAAGAAACAATAGGGTGTCTGATAGCTTGTTTCACACCTACAGCCCAGTACATATCCTGCAGGGTAACCCTGACTTTTCCCTTCAAATAGAATCTCTAAGGAGACTCCTAACAGGTAACAGTACGGATGCATGTTTCAGCTTCAAAACATTTATGTAATATTCCAGGTTGGTCTGCACATTGGTGCAGATATAATTCTTGCTGTTGCACTTTGACAATCATTGTTGGACAGGTTGGACAGTTCTTGGCTCCCACAGCTACAAAGGTCCAGATAGAGTGCAAGACAGTCAATGTAAGAAACTGTGACACATAAACAAGCTTAAGAACAGGCAAAATGCACTACCATTGATCAGCTACATTGATAACTTGTGAACATTTAATTGGATAATGCCACAAGTACTGTGACAGGTTATCACAGCAGTTGCAGATATTGGCTTGATTGAGAAAGTTTTTACCAGCCATTGAAATTACTCTATGGTCACTGCATCACATTCACTTTATCCTGTTTTCCTCCCCACCTGATTGCTGACCCTGCGTTTGTTGTCCATCTCCTCAAATACCCTTGTGGCTACAAGAACACTCAATAACATTAAATATGGAGCCTCACAGCAATACAGATATACCCTTCCTTCTCCATATGTCCATTGGTACACTATTTCACTGGAAGTACAAGCAGGAGTAATTCCAAGGCTAAGCCTAATGTATGATTATATGTGCAAGGACTGCTGCTTGTGCTTCAGGAAGGGAAGGGATGCTTTCCACTGCTCACCTCTGCGTTAACACTGGTCTTTCTGTAGGGGCCTATGTATCACTTTGCACTGGGAAATCAAATTATTCAAAGCAGTGTTGTCCACAGAAAAGAAAGTTCGCTATTTATATAACACTGCCTATGACCATAGGTCTGGAAAGTATCCTCCAAGGTCATGGTACAATGTTAAGTTCACCAGAACATGGACATTCCATGCTGTTCTAAGTCTTGAGGGTTAGAAAAAAATGCACCCAGCCTTTGCTTTTGATCTGATCAGTGCTCTTAGTGATACTTTTGCCACATCAGTAGACTGAGTAATTTCTTCATTAGACTACTCATAAATAATTACAGGTCACTTCTTGTAAAGTCTGTGTTTTTGCACGAAGTGCATTAGTCAGGAATCATTGTGTCTCTGAGACACAGGGTAACAGATGGCTGCAGCAATAGTAGGAATGACTGTCTCTTGCCTCAGCAGCCTGAAAGTCTAGTCAGTCAAGAAAATTAGTTTGTTATGCCCCTGATTTATTTGAACTTTTACTATTTCAACTTCAAAATGCACATAAATGTTAAATTTTAAATACAGTTCTTACATCTTTTTCATTTGAAAGAAAGGGATTATTACCATAAGGAAATGCATTATAATTTCCACACCTAACTTATAAAGCTGGACTAATAAATACTTACTTTTTCTCTCTGTTTGCAAAAAAAGATACTATAGAGTGCAAAAGGAGTCTGTCTAAGATGTAATTTGGAAATATTCAAATTTAATATCTTACTATAGCGTCAAGACTTAACCCTGAAGGCATATTTCTGTTATTATTTTTTCATGACCTTATTAAGTGCAGTATATTTACCTGGGCTTCAGAATGCAGTTTTATAGCCATATCTAATATAGTATGGGTACCTCCTCTTGATGAAGCCAGCCATCTGGGTTTATTGCTGTATTATGACTCCTCAGTTACCATGCCAAGGGGCAGAGGGAAGGCACACAAGAGAAACATTGGGGTTTGGTGAAACAGAGAGCAGCTTTAGTGCATCTTCTGGGGTGCTCCTCATCTGATAAAAAACGAAGTCCCTATAACTTCCTCCGCTCCCTGGCCAGGCTTAACTTCTGAGGTAAAAAGGCTCTAGCTGCTGTCCTTTAATCTTGGAGCACGAAAAATACAAGCCTTCATCTTGTTGCTCCTTGTTCTGAAGCAGATGCCAGCTTCACAGCCAGCCTTTCTTAGCATCAGTGTGCTCATAACAGAGACTTTAATTTTTTTCCCTTAGAATTACACTCTTTCTTAAAACAAGCAGACAAAGAAACTAACATCTTCAAAGGACTACATAGATCAGCTCGTAGACAATACATTGTACATAGTGATAACTGGCATTTCCATAGAAGAGAGGCTCATTTTTCACTGAGCTCTCTACAGTGAATAAAACCATGCAGTCAGAGGTAATTGAACAAGGAATGTCAGCTTTTCACAGTTTTTCCCGGATCCAATAACAATATATATTGTGGAGGGCAGGCCTGATAGTGTTAAATGTCCAGACAGCTCGCCAGAAAAGATTCGTTGCATTGTAACATCTTGATTCGTAAGGTAAAATCAACCCCTAAAGAAGAAACAATTTCTCCCTGGCTCCATGTTGGCTGTGCTTATCCTGACATCTTTAACCCCATACAGCTTCCATACAAAATGCCAAGGCAGCACAGCCTGCAGTAGCACAGGAGTTTGTGTCAGCTCACCGAGGGAAGGCAGCCTCTCTGCTCCTCCCAAAAGAGTGATCATTTTATCAGGCACATTGAAGCTTAGAAATTCTAAGTTGCAATATAAACAATTGTTATGATTCCCAACCCAGCTGGTGCTGTCAGGGATAAAAACCTGCAGTCATTTGAATGCAGCAGGATAAACATGGTAGAACACTAATTTGTTCAGCTACTGTTCCAGCTTGTTACCCAGCTTTGGCAGATAAAAGTGCTTAATTACAGTAGTGATGTCCACAAGTATCACAGAAGATAGTTTATCAGGTGTTTATAATAGGAACAAACATCAGGCTGAAGTACAATAAGCAACAACTCAGCCCTCTAAAATTATGTGCATAATATTATAAAACACAGTCAGAAAAAAATATTTTTCATAGGTAAAGTGGCAGGTTTCATTCTGGTGGTTGGATTATGGCCAGTTTATGATGGGACCAATGCAAGACTGGTGGAACCTATGTGGTTTCTGCTCTGCTCTGCTTTGGCAATTTCCTCAAAGGAAAGAAGTCAAGAGTCTGTAAGCCCACAATCCTTTTGTTTTAGAGAATTCAGAATAAAATCAAATTGTAAATAAAGCAACCTCCAAAGCTTCTAGATGTTTCATGAAGCTCTCTATATTGTTGCATTTAATTAGATATTATTGATTAATATATTATTATTTAACGGTAAGGAACAGGGTTATTTGAGCAGTGACTTTGCTATGGAGATATGACATGGTAGAAGCCTCCCTTCCATTTTTGCACTGAGCTACACATTGTCAAAACCCTTCAAAAGAGCTACTAAATAGTCTTCTCAAAGAAAATAAAGCTGTACTGTATAAATATAGGTAAACCATTTCCTCAGTCCCTCCTCTTCTAAGATTTGAACACACTTGTAGTTTGTTAAGCACAAGTTGGGCAGTATGAATAGTTCATGGCTAACAAACACAACCTGCAAGGCCACACTTCAAAACATGGGTATACACATAAAATGTGTATACATGCAATTAAAATACTGAAAAACGTATATATTTAGGAGATCTGGGGGAGTGAAGATGCAGACTGTTTTTCCAGTTAAGTATTCTTCTGCAATGTATGAATGCTGGTGCTGATATGCTTAGATATATTAAATTTTTAAATGATGAAATTAATGTAAACTTGTGAAGCAAGACCTTTGTGTAGACTTTGGGAGGAAAATAAGAACAATTTTGACTGAGTAAATATACATAAATTTAACCTGTGACACCAAAAAATGGGTGACACTGAAAAGCCCTGGTTATCTAATTTACATAAAGCTGTGTGAGGTAATTAAGATTCCAAAAAACTCACTAGATGCCAATTTGAATTTCAGACAATTTAAAATTCAGGACATCCATTGTAGTTATGATTTGAAATCCTCAGGATGTGATATTGTTAATGAACTAATTTTCAAGGTCTAATTATACCTGAAAAATCTTAGCCTGTGACAAGAAAAGGATTTAAGTGAACTTAAATTGACAACATTTTACACACAGCTTGGATGCTACTCATTAGAGCCCAAACAAATGGAGAGGATATTGCTGTATCTGTTTTGAGCTGGATTTTGGTACATGCCTGAAAATACAAATTTCAGTGCAAGTGTGTTTTTTATTTATCTCTAGCCAGACAGAGATATGTTTTTTATTTATCTCTAGCCAGCCCTAAATCAGTTGAGCACTTAATTCTCACTTATACTCTGTTTTCAGAATTATAGATAGCACTTCATAGGCTTTGTGGGTGTCCTCTGAATAGAGGTGAACTCACACACACTGAGTATCCCTTGTGAAATAGGACTTAGGTAAAATTCTCTGGTACTGTAACTGGCAGTAATTATCGAAGTAGAATTTGCTTGGAAAATATATCCAAACCAGGGTACAGCTTATCTCAGCTGAAAGAAGTAGGGTATTTTAGGCATTGCCAAAAAAAGGGCAATTTCATCACTTAGATCTTAAGCACAGGTGTGAATACAGGTTACATCCTATGACTGTTAAGGACAGAGAAAAGCTCTTTCCACACCATTAGGCTGGAAATGGGGACTGTGGTTATGGAAAAACCAGTCATATGGCACAGTGCTGCAGTACTCCTATTTCCAGGAGAATAATACTCTTGAAAGAGGGGGTTTTTTTACTATTGATATCCTGCAAATTATGATGCCCTTATTGTTGACAGAAATTCCCTTTCAATGCACTTTATCAATTAACAAGCTGAGGAGTACAGAGACCATGTGTTTCCTAAACACAGGGAGAGAGAGTTCTGAGTTCCTTCTGATGATTTTCTGTGCCTTCAGATAGCTTTTTGTTGTTTGATTTTTATATTTTTTTAACGTACATTTGCACAAAATAATCTAAAGCAGAACAAAACAATTATGCGGCAAAGTTAATCTCATATAATACATTAATGACCTATTTTTAGACAAAACATTGATTATTACAGTACCTCTCCTGTAAAGTCTTCTTTTATGATTGTGTGAATGGATCTTTGAAAAGAACCTGAAACTGCCTGCATTTGGCACAACACAGTAATTTTGATTCCCTTTCCTTTGTTCTCCCAAGAGCTATTTTTCATTTCTGCTTGAGACTAAGAAACTCCTTTTATTTTAATCTGATTTTTTTTTCTGGCATAGAAACAATCAATAAGGAACCTGCCTCAATACTTGAAGAGAATGACCTTTGCATTCTCAGTTGATGATACTGCAGAAAGGTTTGATTCTGGTGTCAGGCTATTATTTTCTGCATTTTCCAACTAGGTGGAATTTTCCTGATACATCTATAAATAAAATTAAATGAAAATAGTTTATTATAAATGAGCACAGATGTCTATAGTTCTGCTTGAATGACAATATTTTTCTTCACCAAACATTATTTAGAGAGCCATTACAGGTTTTACCAAGAGCAATTTTAAATGTAGGGAATTACTTGAGAACTGGTGAGTAAGGGTTTACAGCAATATTGCTTCTGTGTTTCGGTGAGGTGGTCAAAATAACTGCTCTCTTATCTGAGCCTTTCTAAACCAAATAGACCCATAAACACCTTATATATCTTTTAATCATTAATGATGTATGTTGCTGAGTTGAGATCTTTGCTTCATTTATTCCTGTCATACGTGTTCTTATGTGCTCCTATTCCCTGGCTTCGGGGAGCTGTAGAAATGGCTGGAATAATATGATAAGTGAGACCTTGTGCAGGCTTCCTGTGACTTCCTGCTGGAGTTCACTCCTAGACCATTTAACTCTTTTCCTTCAATTTATTTCTTAATCATTTTAATTATGCTTCATTACATCCCCAAAATTGCCAAATGCTAAGGTTTTTCATGGGGTCATTCATTTTAGCAAGCTGAGCATTGCACATACTGCAGCAAAATCTGAACACCAGGCAATTTTACATTAATCATAGATTTTTTACTTTAAAACTGCAAGGAAAATGCACATTCTTATCAGTTATGGCAAGTGCTTCCAAGTAATTCAGTAACAACCTGCCTGGATCAGTTGTATTTCTTCCCAGCTGTGCTAGCAGCACCACAGCACTATGAACCTGAGAAAGTTCAGTTTCCGGAACAAATGACCACTATTCCCATGGCAGACACACCACTGTGGCACTGCAGCAGCACCACCATCCATTCCAGAACTACAGGGCTTCAGGAAACCTTAAGGACAGCCAATGGAAATACTGCAAGTTAATTTTATTTCACTCTTTTGTGGGTAGCCAGCAGCTCATTGTGTGAGTTGGGAGAATTTTTATGTACTAAAACTTACGGAGGCTGTTTGCTTTGAGTTCTCTTGATGACAAGGCAAATTGGGCTCTTATTGTAAATTGGAGGCTCAGCTATCAAAAAAGATACTCAGCCTACTAAAGGTGGTAGAAAGCTCTGCATGTAGAGTGCTCCTAGGCAAGTCAGGATCAACAAAGCAGAGGGGAGCTGGCTGTAAATTGTTTATAGTATTATTGTCTACTACTAGAGCAAAGTGTGAGTAGATCAGGACATCATAGTTATCCTTACTAGAGTTACCCTTATGTCTAGATGCAGATTTTCTATGCAGCCAAAGGAACTCTTGGTGTATGGAGGTTGGATTTAGTGTTATTACCCTTTACAAATATTCCTCCTAGATCAAAGATCAGTCAATCTAGAAGGGCAAAACTTCATTTTTTTCCTTTGTTAAATTAAATATGGAGGTCAATTAGACTAGAGTGTCAAACCTCCTCTTGCAGTAACTTGGATACATACACTACTTGTATGTAAACCATACATACATACACTTCTTGTATGTAAACCAATTGTACTACTTCCACAGAAATTAGGAAGTCAACTGATTTTGTATACATAATTGGAAAAGGACTGTGAAAGCAAAGAGTGGTACTAGTCTCATCTTTAGTAAAAATAACGTGATGAAACAATCCTTCAGCAGGTGCCTCTCTGTATTGGGAAGGGGAGAGAAGTCAGGATGAGCACCTTGAACAAGACACATGGCTTTGTTTTAAATAAAATAAATCCAGATGTGTCAGCATTTCAAAAATATAATGGGTTTTGTCCCTTTATTTTTCAATGCTATATTAGGTGACTTCTTTTTCTTGTGTTGTAAATTCTATAATTAGAAGGAGAAACAACCAATCCTACAGTAAAAAAAATCCTCATTAATATTAAGAACTGCTAGATTTTGTAGCCTTACATGACTCGTTACATGCTTGTATTTGGACTTCAAGTCTGGATCCTGGTAAAATGTCAAGATTGAAGTCTGCATGCCTGAAAGCCTGTCTTTTTGCCAGTGTTCATAACTTTTAAGATCACTACAGATTGCTGAATAGATATTTATATATATATATATATCTCCATTTTTGCTTCAGAATAAATGCTTATATTTATTAACAAATTTTACCAATTTTTTAGTATTTGTTTACAATTTGCTTTGCAGTTATTTTATCAAATTGAAGTGTGTACAAAATATAAAGTATTTAGTTAGAAAAAGCAGCTGTAAAACTTCAGATCTGTGATAGGAAAAAGAATAGGCTCTTTGACTTTGCCTCCAGAATCTGAGAGTCAAATGTATAAAATACCAATATAATCCCAATATTAGATTCAGCTGAATGCTTAAACATTTTAAAGATCTAAAAATAGCAATTAAAAGACTCTCAGCTTGAGTTATCTGAAAAAGGGACAAAAGAAACCACTTTTCCGTACGCTTTGTATGACTGTTATGTACATGAGCTTTATACGTGCATAGCAGATCCTGACTTTCACCTGCAGATCTTCCCCTAGCTTTTACTGCTGAGTATAATTTGCCAGAAAGAGAAATAGCAGTGCTCTAGGAATTCTCATACTGAAATTGTTTCCATGGGATGACTTTCTGGCAAGGGTGTGCCTGTTTACTGCAAAGAGTGGCAGCCCTTGTTTTATGTTCCCTCACTCACCCTTCCTTTAAGCGGGCTCTAGTGTATAAATCTTTCCAGCTGTGCAGATGATGCTGCTGGATGAGTGTGAGCAGTTGTTGCAGTTTTGCCTGCATCATCTCTGACTCAGAGCATTAGCACGACACCATCTTTCTTTGGAAGCTGCCACTTCAGTGTTTGTTCATGGGTCTGTAGCACGTGTGCAGTGCAGCATTTCCTTAATCCGAAGGACTTCAATGAGACACTGTTGCATATATGTAATTTATCTTCAGAAAAAAAATATTCCTTCCTGAAAAAAAAAAAAATTAAGAATATAACAATGTTCTCTTTTTCTAGTTTGGACCTGTTCACACTGGACCAAATGCCATTAGTTTATGTTTGGCTGTCTTGTGTGATTATACAATGCCTAGCAATATTAGCTGTCAATTCTCAATGATACTTCTAGATACAATTACAGTGTATCATTAATATGCTTCCTCTGAAAAATGTCTAGTAAATTTTCCTAAAAACATGTGCTACAAACACATCTCTTGAGGTTAAGGAATAGACCATTAATATATGATGTATGCATGCTGACTCATTAACATAATGCAGACTTTTGCATAGCAGGTGCAGATTCCACCCAGTTTAAATTTTATCAAGCATGTAGTTGATAGTAATGAATTCACTTTCAGATTATATAAAGTGTATTCCTTGACTTCTAGTTATTTCTGTAGTCATGGGGTATAAACTTATGTAATTAAAATGTTTTATTTATGGCTATAGGAAATCATAGTAATACTGTTATATGAACAAAATTAACATGGGTTTCTTTTTTATTTTTTTAATTACTTTTAATTCAATGTAGTGCTTGTGAAGTGTATCAGGTAGGCAGTTTCAGAAGCTCTGAACAGAGAAGCTGTGGGCTGAGGGCTTTTCCAGAGATCATCGGGATTTCATTGGGCTCTTACATCAGGACAGGACCAGGGCCAGAGCCCCTGTGTGACAGGGACAGTTGTGAGTGTGGTGCAATGAGGTGACAATGGTGTCCTGAGTTCTGCTGATTGCCTCTCAGGTTCTCACCGCATTTTGTCACTATTGCTGAAGATCTCATCTGAAAAGGCAAATGCAGCCTTGAAATTAAGAGGACAAGCGATAGCCCAGGGGACAAGATGCAAGATCTGGACTCAGAAATGCAGTGTGCTGACCCCATGTGCGCTCTGTAATCATAACGTCACCCATGATGGGGATTTGGGGGGTGGATTTAGGAGATTCATGGGCTTTATTTGGGCCATTTGCTCAGAGATCATTTTCACTGGGAACAAATGTTGAACTGAGTTGTGTTCATGAATTGCTCCTTTCTGATTCAGTTCATTTCTGAGCCCAATTAGGAAGACAGTTCATGCTGATGCTCAGCTTCTATTTTTTTCTGTGAGAGGCTCACAGAGTACAATAAAACTTGTGCTGGACTGAGTTGTTTGCTCAAGAAATTTTTTGCCTATGTTTGTCATGCTTCCAGATCTGATTCTGCAGGAAGATATTGAACATCTTTATCTGGGAAATTAGAGAATAAATGACAGGTAATTATCAAATAAGCACTGGTGATTAAAAAAAAAAAATAAAATGGAATAACCCCATTGGGCTCAAGTTTGTGAAAGTTCTGAAGCTTAAAAATATGTTTATTGATAAAAAAGAAATTTCAAAAGTGTTTACAGCTAATTTAGGACTAAAAGTCTCAACCCCAGTGTTGAAACTACTCTTTGAGGCCTATTCATGGATGTTATGTTTCTTCTGCCTATCCATGAAAACTCTTCACTTGCGTGCAATAGCTAACTAATAAAAATAATATGCTCACAGTACTAAAGAAAGAGATTACTTTGTTAATTTCCAGAATGTGTGTATCTCTTATTGTTTATTTTGGATGCTTTTTATTGGTATGTATATGACATTCAAAGAAATAAAATGGAACATTGTTTTTAATCTGGTAAAGTTGCAGAAAATAATCTGTTAAAATCCTAATAGCTCTATATTTCTAATAACTTTTGCATTAATTAATCAAAATATTAAGGTGTTGATGTGTTTCACATTTTAAATATTTAATAAATCAGATTTTATTAACATACTGGTCAACAAAAACAATGTTTATAGATTATTTACAAATAAGCTTAAACTTTTCATTTTCATTAACTTTTCATAAGATGTAGAAAATAGGCTGTAATTTCATGAGAAACTGTAATTTTTTTATTATTATTATTATCAACTGATATTTGCTTTAGAGGTGATTACTCACTGTTCACCAGGGTCCTGCATATAGATTATATGAGTTTCATTTTGTTCTTATACTTGTACTTGAGCTGTTTTCAGATTATTACTCTACTGAATATTTAAATGTTAATTCTGTAAGTAATGACCAATCTGAAAATATAATGCCTAATAAAGGAAATTGGTTACCTTTGCCATAATTTCAGTCCAGGACCCACACATGCTTACACTGGCACACTGCTCCCAGACAAGGATATCTCCCAAAGTTTTGTTCTACAGCCTCAACATCCCTACTTTTGAGGACATGCTGGAAATCAGGGAAAGATCATCACAGATTTCTCACTGATTTCTGATCATTTGCTGTCACTTCCAACCCTTTTTATTTTTGAGTAGCTATTAAAAGACAGAAAGCTTGTGTGGCCATTTATAGAATGTGTATCATTGTGCTATACAAAATGGTGTTGCTGAGCTGCTGCAGTGGTGTGGTTTGGATCCTGTGAGAAAATTAAAAGAATTCCAAAGTCCTCTTGGGTCTGACTATAAAATATTTTCCATTTTAATTTTCCTGCTGATTTCAGTGGGAGGTTTGTTTGCAGAAGATTGGCAAAATCCAATGCTTAATAAGATTAGAATTTAAAGAGTAATAAGGCTCAATTGCAAGTACATTCATGGCTGATCATCACTAGTTGAGGCATGTCTAGCTCACAAGCATTTCCAAAATACGATTTACTTATCCCAGGTGAACTTCAACAGAGAAAAAAATGCAATGTTGTCCACACAAAAAGGCAGATGTTTTATTGATTTTTTTTTGTTACAACTGAGATGCATGTTGCTATCTCCCAAAATTAACTACAATGTTTTTAACTATTATGAATAAAAAGAAGATGAGAATAATGAATATTAAAAAAAAGACCCCAAAAGAAACAAGAAAGCCAATTTTTTACAATGTTGCTTTTGGAATTATAATTAATTGCTGAGTCTAAAAGCTCAATATTATTAATTAGCATCTGATTATAGACACCTTAAAAGTTCATGATCAACTCAATTCATCCTTCAGTTTTTAACATGTCGTTACTGAAGGTGAAAAGGCGTTGCTTGAATAAATGCCTTTGGTGAAAGCAGAGGATCAGTTTCTGCAGAGAAATGCAGCAAGCAGTTCTTGGGCAACCTCAGGACAGCTCCCTGACTGACCAAGCACCTCTCCATGAAAAAACACTTCACTGAGTGAAATGGAGAAATGCTGAGTGGAACACAGGATGCATTTGAAACTGTGAACTACTGCCCCTATGGATGCAACAAAACCCTGACAAGGCAGCAGTTATGCCTTTTGATTAGTTTTTGAGCTCTGAAGATGTTGCCTTGTGCTGTAGCTAGATACTGATAAATGGCTATTTGTGTCCATGCAGAGCAGAACATCCGAGTACTACTATGAGAGTGGACAGGGCACCCAGAATGAAGAGCATTTCCTTTAAGAATATGAAGGAATAACTTAGCATTCAGAAGTAAAAGGAATTTTATAGCAACAACAAATCAGCATCTTATCTCAAGCATGTGGTTACTTAAGGCCTTTCTTCCTTGATAACCCATTTGGTTTCCTCAGTCCAACATTTTGGGAACAGGAGAGCAAAACATTTTTCACAGGTAGCCTCTAGGAATGACCCTGAAGGCAGCATCTCATCTGGAATGAAGTTGAGACTGGGCTGTAATTTTTAATTAATTAAGAACTGGTTAGGTTTAAGAGCCCTGAAAATACAGAATGCTGTTTTTCCTAGTGCAGGTGAAGTAGGGACTGCATTTATATAATTTCTGTAAAAATTAGTTCAGCAGCAGTAAAGCACATTCTGTAAAACAGCTGATAAACATTTCTGAAGGCCACGTGGGGGCCTCCTGTAATATATAGTGTTAAAATAGAAGGCTATAGATGAGGAAAATACAATTCCACACCGAAATACTGCACAATGAAACCTTTTGGGTAGCAGTTACACTTGTTCACGGACAAAGAAAGAGATGAATTAATAATTGCAGATAATGAAAGCTAGAACACAGCTACTTATCTCAACAACTTGCAATGGACCTTGGGGTCAAAATCTAGGAATGTTAGATCTCAAACAATTTTTTTTCCATTGTATGCCTCACAAGTATGATTTCCTTCACCTTTTGTACTGAATAACAACACTTAATAGCTTCTTACACACAGCTGTTGGGTGAAGACCTGATCATAAACACCAGTTTGGATCTGTCTCTATCCAGCAGAGGGCACTGACATGCACATACAGCATTATATGTATATTATAAAGGGGATTTTTTTTGACAAAAGCTTCTTCATAAACATTGATTAGAAGCCTAATTTCATTATTACTGTTAATATAGTAAGACATGTTGGTATTACAAAAGTTATTATTTCTGGGCTTTTGTGCCACTCATAATTGCTTTCTCCTACTGGTAAATTATTTAATTGAATATATTTTTTAAAGTTGCATCAGTGCAATAACATTATTTTGTCTGTTTTGCCATTTAAATTGCACACACTACGCTTTTTTCTTCAGCACAATTTTGAAGGCGAATCATTTAAGCATAAATAACTTTAATCAAATAGTATCTGGCTGAAATCAATACTGAAGTACTAATTACAGCAAGTGGTCTTCTACGTTGTTCCCAGATAAACATATCCAATGCTAGTAGGAACTTCCTGCAGTTGCCATGTTATGAAAATTCCTGGCAGGAAAGTTAAAATAAGACAGAGCTGAGCATGATCACTGTGAACAAACTGAGTTCATTTTTGACTTTGTAAATGCGTGTGAATAGCTCAAGAGCATTGCTTTCCCACTCAAATATGTTGAATATGCAAATTACCAGGGATGAAATGGAATTAAACAAGACCTATGAATCCCATGAAACACCTTACACCTAGATCACAAGATAACATAAAGATGCAAGACATTTTGCTTGTCTGCTTGTGTTAGGACTGGCTAGAGCAAGGGTAGCAGGTGAGATTTCCTTTTGGAAGGCCAAGAGTAACTGGCCTTTCATAACCTTTTTCTTTGGGGAGTTGAATGCAGTTTCTGAGTTAACTAATCTGTAATTAACTAACTGCAATTAGCAAAAGGTGTGTAAACCCACATCTTGAGAAAGTGGAGCACAAGTTTCGTTAATCAATTAATTAGCTCATTCTTCATGAAAAGAAGGAAAAGTGACTAATGTTATGAATAGGAATAAATATAGAGTCAAGACTGCAAACTTCAGTAATGAAAGATTGTGAATCCCTGGACTCAGTTTTGTTTTTATCAAAAATCACTGGCAGCATGTGACGAAAGCAAGAGCGAGCCATAAGAAAGTTGGAATTTTCTCTGCCGAAGCTGAGCTGTAGTTAGCTCAGTCAATTACAGTTTTCACAGGCACTTCATGTTTGCTGATCATGAAATGTCCTCCCAAGGAATGACATGTGCAGAACACAGCAAGAGGTATAATGGTCAGTGTTTTCTTTCATTGCTGTTAATGTCATAACCTGTCTTGCCAAAAAAAGTGGTCCTAAAAGCTTTGTTGGTTATTACAGCAAAGGGTCTCAAGCAATTGCAGAATGGTCAGGTAGGTGAAAAGATATTTGGTTCTGCTATCCTCTGCAATTCCAGAAACACTTGGTAAAGAGCACAGTTGCTTTAAGAACCAAGACCTCCTTTCCCCCTGATCTAGCCCAGCTTTTGTTGGTTCATAGTTTTCTTGTTTGTTTGTTTTTCTTTATATTTGAAATGGAGAAACCATTCCCTGAATCCAGAATCCAGAAAAAATTATCCAGAGAAATTATAGCATGTTTTCAAAGTTCTAAATATGTTCTTGGTAACTCATTACATTCTCTGCTTTTGATTAATGCAAGTTAAGAACAATTGACCTGAAAACTGACTCAATATGCATCAAGAAAGCTTTTTACACAGTGGTGTGGAAATGACTTGCTGATCTAAAATGGTGCATGTTATATGTTCATTGCTGCACTAATAATGGCTGTTTGATCCAACATGAGTAATAAATTTAAGTATTCGAGGTCACTAGTCTGGAAAGTCAAGATTACTTACAACTTTGTGTTATTATAAAAGATGAATTTATGCTGTGTTTGCTTCAAATAGAAACAATTATCCAGAGCTTTTCCCCTTTGGAAAAGATGTTCATCATTTTGACCTAAAGTTATGTAGCTCTTTTTCCTGATAGCAGAAAGCAGTAGAAAATATAGAGTTCAAGGATCTTCATGATTAATGTAGCTGTTATTTACAGCCACATTATTATTATTTACATAACTCTCTGTACACAAACTGGCTTTTGTTATACATAAGAGTGGAAGAAAATGGTATGGAAAGAATGGCTTTGTGTTATTAATGTCATATGCTCTTATCAGTCATGGGGGTTTTAAATTCATTGATAGTATCTGCTCCCATGTGCTCGTATTTATAATATCTGTGTTCAATATACACTTAGCATACTTGTAATCACATTTTTTTTCGGGTCAAAGCTCTGACTTCTCAGCTGCTTAGGTTTAAGAATACTGAACAGAGTAAAGTAAGATTCATAACTCACATCCCTATAGTTACAGGTGTCATTCTGACTCTGAATGAACTTTAGGATACGATTATAAGAGAAAAAAGGGAGTTTTATTCCTTAGTGGAGTATTGTGGCTGACTAAAAGCATGAATGACTGATAAGATACTTTTGGGAATTCAGATGAGAATATGTTGGTATTTGTCAACTTTGTAGAATATGGTTTTCAACCATAAGCTGAGTTAAATTAGAGTTGGATTAGATACATCTGTAGATTTTTAGGGAAGGAAAATGCAACTCTGCTTTTCACTTTGAGCTTCTTTTGCAGGCTACTATTTAATTCTTTTAGAACAAATGTTATCATTTGCTATATGCAGATCTAAATTCATCAAAGATTTCTTGGGTGTGGTTGAGCTATGGAAAGTTTACTGAAGTGAACAATTAAAATGTTCTCTTGACATTACTGGAGTCTTTTTGAATACTTTCAGTATTCTGTATTTTATGTATGTACAGGCACTTGTGACTCTGGCATTAGAGGACCCTGTGACCCTTGAAGAAGAATATTAATTTGCCCAAGCTGCCTGAAGGATTATTTCATATTTCTTTAGAGTGTTAAGTGTCAGAGAGCTGTATGGCAGGAAATTCTAGGAGAAACCTGAAAAACAAAAAAAAATAGATTGACACAGACAGAAAAGCATTAAAAAAATATTCAAATAGCAGCAGATAAGGTCTATGAACTAAAATTTAAAATTATACCTAAAATTTCTCTATTCTGTCTCAATTTGTAGATTTAACATTGTCTCTACATTATAAATATGAAAAAGTGGTTTTGCTCCTTCATTAGCAACAGTAAGATTGCTAAAAAAAAAAAAAGTAGATTTTCTGTCTAAACGAATCAGTTTAGCAGCTAGTTCAGGCTTGTTCCTGTTAAGAGAGATAGCCTTACATAACAGATCTGATTTGTGCAGCACAATGAAGTTTTGAACTCGGTTTATTGTTTGCTCCCAAATGAATTCGCCTCTGTTAGACAATATATTATTGTGCCTGCATTTTGCTGACACTCCTGCTCAGGACAAATCTTCAGTGAGAGCAAAAGCAGAGCACTGTCTTCCTGAGAGATCTTGGCTACAAACTTCTCCAGGCACAGTAGAACATAGAGCAAATCTTATGCTTTATAAATTGCATGGCAAATGTCCATCATTTATCTTGGATCGTAAAAAATGTGTTATGGAAGATTTAATAGCGTTTTGGAATAGAATCCATGGATAAAAGCTATGCCAAGAGCTTGAGAAATGTCAAGGGATTTGTTTTTTGCCAGATCCTAGAGATGCTAAGTATCTTGCACATCTACTGAGGAAGAATCATTTTTGGAGCTGTCTTTAAGTTCTCAGAAGGATAAATGGTGGACATTCAGTCTTTTTTTAAATCTCATCATCCCCTTTTAAAGTTGTTCTGCTCAGATCTTGAGTCTACATACCTGACAGTACAGTGAGTGATCAAACTAGAGTCCAAGTAGATCCTGAAAGCCTGCATGAGACAATTCCTTTCCTTCACCTAATCCTTATGAAACCTTGATGTTTGTTTAAGGTAATAATCACATGGAACTATCAAATGGTTTGGTCTGAAGAGATTATTAAAGATGATCTGACCCAGCTTCTCGGACATGGGCTGGGGCATCTTTCTCTAGACCAGATTGCTCAAAGCCCCATCCAACTCAACATTTCCAATGGATGGGAATCCACCACTTCTCTGGACAGCCTGTACAAGTGCCTCACCATCCTCATAATAAAAAATTCCTTTCCTTAAAGACAATCTCAATCTACTCTACATATGAAGTGTTGAATACTTAATAAAGTTGCTTAGAGATCTCACTGCTGTTCAATATTGGTGACAACTTTGATATGAAAACTTTTGTACATAAAGCACTTTTTATCCACTGGTTTAAGGAGGCAGTTGTATTTTTCTCTTATTTTTATTAACAGGGAAATAAAACCTTCTGACTTATGTGGATAAAGACTCTAAAACTTGCAGATATGTCTCTTTATTACATGTATAAAACTAATGTCTCATGCTGTTGTTTTAACCATCTGTATTTTAGCCTGGTATTATATGGCTAACTGAATAATTTTTTATGATAACATATGAAGCAGCTGGATTAAATGTTGTATGTTACTATGCCCTTTCTCAATAGCAACAAATTAAATACTGTGTCAATATATCTATATATATTCATTAATGCTTCCTTTATTTACATCTGCTGCTGTACTTTATTTCTCTGAACATGGAGAGACCAAAAGCTCCTTCTGTGGTGAGCAGTGGGGCCAGAGGAGTGAACAAACACCTTTGAGAAGTGATATGCCTCTAAAAATTCATCATCCTCATTTAACAAAATTTATCGTACTGTACATTTGCCCACAGCACATCCAGTGTGGTTCTGCTTGATGAACCACATTGCATCAATTGTGCATTCATTATCTTATCATAAGTGTAGGTTCATGGATTTGAACCAGACAGAGCTGGTTTATGAACTCACTGAAGCGATGCATTCACGGAGGGGAAATGCCTCATCGTAAAAAGAAACTGGTTGAAGCAATTATGACATCTTGGGAGGAGAGCTTCTTGGTACAAAAGTGCCCTCACAGTAGTAAAAGGAAGGAAAGCAGGCTGCCCTAGGCTTTCATCAACTTAGAGGAAGAGCTATTCCACAAACCAGATAAATTGCAAAAGCAGAGAATAAATCAAGTCTGTGACGTTGTAAATCTGAGCATGCTTGGTTTCTGCTTTAGTGGCACAAATGCATTTAGATATGCATTTATATCTTATATATTATATATTATATATTTATATTATATCTTAATGCACAAATGCATTAAGATAAAATTTACTGTTTTCTAAATGTTCATGTGCTTTTTATTCATTAACACCTTCTTGCTATGAACATGCAAAACTTTGAGCCATCTTCACATGGAGACTTGTTAGAGATGAGTTTTCAGTGTGGAAGTTTGAATTCTATCAACCATCAGAAGAAAAATAAAATCACTATATACATAATCTTACTGATTGAGTATCCAATCAGGATGCAAGAAAAGTATAATTTGCTTTGCATAGTTGAAAGTCAGCTCTTTAATTGACTAGCAAAACACAAACTAAAACTACTGTTATTCAGAGATCACTATATGATAATGAATTATTGATAGCCAAGAGTCATTCACTGAAGAAATCAAAAATATCTGATCAGGAAATACATTTGAAAGGTTCTGGAATGCTAAATGTTCATCATTTAGCTGTTGGAAAGAGCTGCATGGAGAAATCCATATGCATTTTGAGAATGCTTCTCTCAGTAAGTTGTATATTCCAAAATTTACAAATTTCTTATAGTTACATATTCCATTCAAAGTTTTCTTCTGAAAACTCTGAACATCATAGTAGAGATAAGAGCACTGCATCCTGTACATGTCGATGATTAATGCCCTTACCCAAACATAAATATCATTGCAAATGTAACTACACATGAACAGAAAATTGACAAGAAACTTTTTTTTTAATTTTCCAGATTCCAAAAGTGGCATCCCTGACCTGCCTGAATTACACTACCAGTACTTAATGTTCCTGCATTTCTGCTGGCAGCACCTGATCTCCTTTCCCAGCATTTTCCCATCCCATAGAGGAGCTGGTGGAGGACTAAGATAACTGTAGCTTACAAGACATTGTCTTGCTGGGGATAAAGAAATTGCTGTAGCAAGCTGGACTGAATAAGAATTGGCTGTTCTGTTGAGATTTTGATTTATGTGTCTGAACTATTTATTCTCACAATTAATTTTTTTTTGCAAAGTGCTGGATTTTACATAGGGAAATCTAGGGTTTCTGAGTGCTATTTTTAGTCCATATAAATCTCTTGCACATTCATTGTCCTATATATAATTTACATAAGGCAACATGTTAGCAGCCCATAATTAAATATGTGGCATTGTATTGGTTTAGTAGGAGGGCAATTATTCTTTTATTTTGCTTCAGTTTCTGCATGAAGAGAGACATATTGTTTTGTTGTTGTTGTTGTTAGTCAAAGATTCTTTTTGCCTGCATATGTCAAATAAGTGGTCTAACAGACTCTCAAACATCCCCTGGACTTTCTCCAACTCCTAGATGTTAACTGTGTTTTTCTGTTTCTCCATTCACAGGCTTAAACACTTCCCTTAGGCTGTTATGAAACCAGAAAAGTACCTGGAAGGTGGAGAGTCAGAGGTGAATAAACAGCTCCACATCACTTTTCACTTTAATTTTGCCAGTATTTCAAGAAAATGCAGTGCTCCATACATTTTACTGGCCATGTTAAAATGTGATTGCAGTGCTAAGTCATCTTCTGCACAGACCTGGTTTAGAAATAGGAGCAGGGTATCTACAGCTGTAATGACTTTCCCTTGCTCCCAATGTATCCAAGTGAGACGGTAAGCATTAGAAAATCTAGTTACTGATTTTTCCTATTTAATCTGTTTAATCCAACAAAGCAAACAAGTGAATATTTGGTAAAAGATATGTACTGTGACTTGAAGTCACATCACACAGCAGTCTCATGAGAAGAGCACACAGTCTGCATAAGAAAGAGGTATGCAAAAGCATTAGCTATAGTCAGGAGTAAAACCTTATGATTAATAGTGATTAACACACATAAATATTATATTAAAAAAGCTCATAAATAATTGAGATCCACACAAATAATAAATAGACAATGTCTTACTGAAATTTACTTTTCATGGATGATTTGTGTATTTAATGCCAGATATGAAAATCATTCTTGAAATCATTATGATAATAAATCTCAAGCTCATCAGGTAAATAGTTGCATCCTTCAAAAAATTCTGCAATGAAATAAAATAAAATAAAACAAAATAAAATATGTTTTTTTAAAAAAAACTTTGAGCAAAGATATTATAGAATCTACCTTGCTTTGATAATTTAATGTGATTACTTTGAGTTATATCTCTGACTTGAATTGCTGACAAAATAAGAATAAGCATGACATGATGGATAGGATCTGCCACATTAATAAGTAAAATCTGGAAAAAATTATGTTGACATTTGAAGAAGGGAAGAAAATGTCAAGAAATAATTATTTTTATTCAATATTGTTTGTGAGAAGCTTAGTGTCCCTGACCAGGTCTGGGCATATTGTCTGAATATTTACTAATCTGTCTCAAGTTTCCTTTTATTAATTGAGATGTAATCAATAATAACCAATTACATGTAAAATGTCCTCTTCCCCCCATCCTTCTTGCCCTGCCTCCTAGCTGAGGTCTTGCTGAGCCATTCCTTGATCTGAATTCCTTGATCCTGAACCACTTTCCTGCAAGTCACTCTCAGTCCTTTATATATATATATATATGTGTATGTATGTATGTATGTATGTATGTATATATGAAAACTAGGGAAGGGGATTATTAGGGTGCCTTCCCTAACTGGACTGGA
Source organism: Acrocephalus scirpaceus scirpaceus (assembly GCA_910950805.1). Classification (NCBI taxonomy): domain Eukaryota; kingdom Metazoa; phylum Chordata; class Aves; order Passeriformes; family Sylviidae; genus Acrocephalus; species Acrocephalus scirpaceus. Next base: position 13,523,266 of record OU383775.1, on the reverse strand, counting down.
AAACCTGTTTATTCCATTTCTTCTTGGCAAAACACTGCCTTAAGGGACTACAAACTCCTTAAAACATTGCTCATTCACTATGTATTTGATACAAAATGGATATCTTGGACCAAAGCCAAAGGCCAGTTACAGCTGCCTCTGCAAAATAAAGTGTTCTTAAATCCAGTTCACTTAAACAGTGAAGCTTTCTTTGTGCAGAGGGGTCCTGTGTGCCTGAGCACCACTTATCCTTTCTGGGATCAGGCTTCACTCATCCCCCACCACGTCCCCTGGTGCAAGGAATGCCAGCAGAACCTTCGTAGGGCTTTTCCTTGTCTTACTGAGCCTTAAATTTTGCTAAAAGCTAGTGACTTTAGCCAGGAACCACACAGAGGATGTTCTACATTTCATGGCCTTATTTTACTGTCTTGTTGCTTGTACTTATGTTGGCTGTAAGTCCAGTGTTGCACATACACATCTGTGCTTTATATCCTGATCTTACGTCACTGGCAGAAGAGGACATCTTTTCAAATCAGTGATGTAATGTCATTATATAGAGTCTGAGACAACTTCTAAAAGTGTTTTTTGGAGAATGTGAGTTGAGCAGACAAGAGCTCTCTCTTAGTCTTTGGGGAGAACAATATATTTTGATCTTTGAATGCTACTTTGTCCTCAGACTCTAAATATGGTTGTTTCAAAAGATCTTTGTATTTTCTTTTGAGCTGAAAACTTATTTCAACACATTTGATGGACAAAACACACCAATATGATGTAGAATAACACTGCATTGTCATACATCATGTAATATCTGATAGTCTTTCTTTTCCAGCTGGAAGCGACAGTGCATTGGAACAGGTTTCCTAACTGTGACACAATGTTAAGTTCTGTAATTAACATTTTCAAGCCCTTTTTCTAGATATTTAGGGGAAAACAAAACAAAATGGGGAAAGGAAAAAATGCACCAAGCCCCAGAAAACTAATCACCAAACCAGATATTCTTATCTAGGTATCTAATTGTACACTCACTATTCTATTATATACGATTTATTTCAGCAAAAAGCAACAATTTGGACAAGCATAACTATGAAAGTAACCATTTTCCCATCCCTGTTTTATGAAAATTCATGTAAACCATATGTAGAATAAAAACATCTCTATAGAAACTAAGTAAAAGAAGAGCAATTTAATCAGTAGAACATTATGGTTAATTGTATTTCTTTATAAATAAATAAGAGGAAAAGCAGAGAGACTTTCTAGACAATTTTGAAATGAATCTGCAGGATGCCACTACTTTATTCTATTCCCATGCTGATACAGTGACATTAGTGCACAGAATCACACACACACCCCCCAAGAAAAAAGCATTTATAATTCACTAGAGTGAATTAGTGTGGTCTCTTACATTCCAGATGAAAATTTAATGATGAAATATGGTCCTTATGAAAAATATATTATCATATGCATCCTGAGTTTTCTTTGCTCTGGATGAAACTGTACTAAAATTGAACCTCTGAAGGATCAGTGTGCCTTTCAACCTGCTTGTCTATGCTGGTTATATGAAAATCACAGTTTGTTGTGGGTGGACAAGAGTTGGCAGTGGTTGATAGTGGGTCCTTTCTGGATTTTCTGGGACAGTTAAGACAAGGAGTGAAATTGTCTCTCTTTGAGCCAATGGAATTTTTACACATGACACCAGCAGAGCAAGGACTTTGTTGTGTGATTTTTGGTTAGAAAATTCTTTCCTCTGCTTAGAAAATTTGAACTCCTGGCCTTATTAGTGTGCAGGGTACAAAGTCTTCTGGAAATATATGACCTCTTTCCTATGGGAGGTTTCTTAATGCTCATCCTCCAACTTCATCCTCCAACTTCACAGGCAAGGAACTTTCAATCCTGTTGTGTCTGAGAGAACAGATCTGAAATAATAGACGTGTTCTGGTGGGGCACAAAGGGGAGAAGATGTTATGAAGAGGGATTGGCTAAGAATGACTCATGCTGCACAGCTTCTCTCCTTTCTCTCGGCAGGACTTATCTAGGGAATTTCTGCAATATTTGATATCTTATAGCATTCTTAATTTGAGAAGAGAAAAGAAAAAAAAACTGCATCAGTTTGCTTTACTGCACTGTCAAGATTTGATTCTTGAGCTGCTGCACCACTATTGATGTCTTAATGGGCCCTAAGAAATAATATTTTCAGCCTAGAAAATAATAATTCTACTATAAAGACCTGCTTACTCTCTTCTGTTCTCTTTTTAATATTTGTAAGGCAATGATCCAGAGAATTCATCACCGCATCAAGAAAATAAAAATGCTTTTGCCAGGGGAAATGGCAATACTACACACAGCTATTTGGAAATTCATTTACAATATTGAAAGAAACAACTTACAAAAATTTATGTATTTAACAACTTTTAGAAGCAATCCATCTTTCTACCAAGATACAGTGTTAAAATAAGGACTTTATCCTAGTTTTGCACAATTTATGAATACTACGTAGATTTTATCTTGGCCTAAACACTTCAACATCTGCCCTAAACACTTCAACATTTACCCAGAGATCTTTGGGATACATTTATCTTGAAAAAAACTCAAGTGTAAGCACAGTGAAACTCAGGTAATTTTTCTCCCTCTGCAGAAATTGTATGATCTGCATCTAATACATCTCATATTTGGTGCAGTGTGTTGCGAACTGGGTCTTTATCAGTTCATCTGTCTTTGCTTAGCATGTTTACTTGATTTTTTTCACCTCAGACTTCAAGCAGGTGGAGAAGATCAACACTCGATAAGCAACACTGAAGTCAAAAACATCCTGATAATATTTATGCTTCACTGTTGATTTTCATACAAGATGCATGAAGATTTTATAAAAGATGCACACAGAATTTGTTATACTATTAATAAAAGGGCCAGGTCTGTATCAGAAACATCATGGTGTAATTTCTGTTTTAGAAATCACTAGCATTAATAATTCTTTTGTAATTAACAAGTGTGGGCCAATTCTGTTGATGCTGCATGATACACTGGAACTGCCCTCGTCACAGTGACCACAATGGCAAAAGTGCTTTTGTCGGGAAACCAGGCTGCTGTCATTTTTGCAGTAAGTAAAAAAATTCTCTAAAGAATTTCAGTGTTTATAGCCACTGTCTCACACATTTCAAAAGCCTTTAAATATGCTGTCAGAGTTCATGTAACAGCAGCAAACCTTTCCTTTTTTGTCACTCTTCCTGGGTGGGTTTTGGTTAGTCTGTGGCCTGCTTGTTTATCATGCCTTCCTTATCATTTGCTCTGCTCTCTGTAAATACATTTCTAGGCTTCTCAGCACTGCTTTGGAATTATCAAGGCATGTTATGGCTGGCAAATGTGAATGTTTTGCCTTGCTGCTGCTGTGCCATTTTGGGAGGACAGCAATCCAATTATGACAAGTTGTTTGCTATTAACCTTTGATTGCTGAATGTTGTTTGTTGAGATGCAAAAAGCAAAAACATAAAGGCAATTATAATTCTCTCATCCTTACTGATTTCAAACACTCTTTCCTTTCTTGCCTGTCTGTTGAAGAATGAGCTCCTAGTTTCAATTCATTCTCTTACATCAATGTGCTCTTTCAAATTTGTTCTAAAAGCTCATTTATTCTCAGCATCTTATTAACCAAACAGTTGTGTTTTATCTTCTACTATTATTTCTGTTTCACCTGTCTTTTCATAAGCCTTGTTTGTATTCCCTTTTCTTTCTTACCTCTTTCATCATGCTTATTTCCATAATTTATTTTATTGTACTATTTAAAATTTTAGTGCTTTAGCCAGGGGTGCTAAGCAAAACCCAAAGTCAGAATCACTAAAGTGAAACCATATCTGCAATGTGCATGAAGTAAAAGCAGACATTTGGTTCTTCATTAACACTTAAGGGTCCTATCCTCGAGTTTACTGAAACCGTGGAGGTCATTTAATGCTGTTAGCTTTGGATAAGGCCAGGATGGGAAAATGAAAAAACAAGGCAGAAGGAGGAATGGAATGGAATGGAATGGAATGGAATGGAATGGAATGGAATGGAATGGAATGGAATGGAATGGAATGGAATGGAATGGAATGGAAATAAAATAGATCCAAGAGAATATATTGGAGATTCACATTAATCATCTCTGTTAAAAAATCCATTTTGATAAGCATGCAATAAAAACCCAAACCCCAAAGTTTTTCAAAATGCAAAGTACATATGCATTAGAACTGATAAGAACTAAACACAGGATGTGAAGTAATATTCATTAAACACATGGGAATAATAACCAGAAAAGGAATTCTTCCATTTTGTGTAGCATTCCTGGCTTACCAGTCAGAGTAATGTACAATGAATTGAGGCCTTTGCTTCTTTTTGAAAGAACAACACATTGAAAATATCAACTGGCTATGGCTTTCTGTTGCAGTTTGAAATACATATTTTTAAGTTAATCAGTGTATGATCACTTGCCTTTTGTTAAATCCATATTCCCCTAAAACCAATAACTAAACCAAAATAGACATTTCTGCTGAAATTCTTACAAAACAACAAAAGAAAAGAACATTTCAAACCAGCTAAAATTTAGGAACTAAATTCATCTATATGTGGTGATGTAAAATGGAATTTGATATCATCTCTGTTTTCTTAGATTTCTTTTCTTTCAGGATTTAGAAATGAACATTCATGCCAAAAAATGAATGGTATTTCTGGTATCAATCACTCATTTCATATGCAAACGACAAAACCATTTTCAAATAAATATTGTTTGCCATGATAGTGAAAGGGAATATTAGGGTTTTTTTAAAGAGGAAAAACTGAAATCATACTAAAATTCAAATAGGTCAAGTAATTGTGACTGTTCATCTTTACCACTGTGAAAATTTCATATGTGCCATTGCAATGGGGAAAAAATAATCCATTTGTTGCCTGAGAAAAGTTTTATTTTTCACTTACATTGACATGACATTAATAAGGAGTAAGCTGAGCAAAATGCAGTGAACTGTATGACTTAGCACCAATTAAGCCTTTCAGTTAAAGCAATATTGAGTTAAGTATGGCGCTGCAAATCTGGAACACACCAAAGTTACAAAGGTAGCTTTTCCAGTGGTCAAATTGGAATAGTAATTTTTATCTCTTTTGGTTGTGCATAGAACTGCTCCATTTTGTCCATAAAAGCTAAAAAACTACCACGGCAACCTATTTTGAATATTTTTACATTTTGCCTAGGAAGTAGAAACTCCTGCTTCTAACACAGTTTCAGGTTCAATATAGTATGTCATTTTTAGCAAGTGAACCCCAAAATACACTTTGTATAGGTGTTCACCTATGAGAGGTGAGCTCCTAGAAAATATTACAGTACCCTGAAACTTGCTGATGGTAGAACGATGAAAAAAAGACAATACATTTGAAATAAGTTCAAACAAGGCTGACAAATATTACTGACAGATTGTCTAGTAACTAAAAGGAGTGTTGGGCTGGAAATCAATGAACCAAAATTAGTGTGTTGGAACCAATTCTGGTTCATTGATTTGGGCTTGTACAAACCCCAAAGCGAAAATGGTCTATTTTATCAAAAGTAGAAAAAGAATCACAGTAATCACAGCAGCTGACTTGGGATTTGATTATCGAACCAACCTTTTCTTTTCCACTGTGAAGAAATTCAGGATAAATTAAGAGATTCCTAATATTGTACTTTGAAATTATCTCAATGGCCTCAAGTGGATCTTTACATAAAAAAAGAAAACATTACTGGGATTCTGCACTTACCCTTTTGGGTTCTTTTTGCACTTCTGTAATTCCATTTACTCAGTTCATTGATGCTGCTCTTTTCACATGAGCTAGCAAGCTGTCCAATGACAAGATTTCTTCATGTCATTGAGGCAGATAAATGCTATCTACCTGCACCCGAGAGAAGTTTTTTGCTCTTGATGTTGATGATGTGATGACACCTCTCCCTTGCTGTTGCCTCTTAAGTGTGCAGGACCCCAGCTGCCCATTACAGTCCTACCTTCACTCTCTATGGCTCTAACTCAGCACTCTGGGACACCTAAAACACTTTTAAAAGTAGAGATACTGAGCTGGGAGGATGCTGATTCATTGTTGGTACATTATTGAGAGGATGACTGACTAGATTCGGCCTAGATTCACAGAAGGTTGGGTTTTCCTGTTGTCCACACAGGATTTGTTCATTTTACGGAGGCTGGTGGTGAGAATGGCTCACATATTTGTAAACCAAATTTGGAATAAGTAGTTTAAATATTACTCTATGGTCAGGCATGAGCAACTCTCTCAACCTTCTATACACAGAGATGAAGAAGGCAGTGACGCAGAGTAACATAAAAAATACACTGATAGTTGTCCTGGTTTCAGCTAGGGCAGAGTTAACTTCTCAGTAGTGGTTACAGGGCTTTGGTTTGGATTCAGAATGATAATGGTGTTGATAACACACTGATGTTTTGGGTTTTTCTAAGTTGTGTTTGTATATAAACTGGAGGGAGTTAGCCATGAGGAGAGACAATCTGAGTTCAGGAAGGCAGGTCTGGCATTGATGTGTGGGTGATGAGCAACTGAATTAAGCATCTATTGTTTTTATCTTTTATTTTTATTATTATTTTAATTCAACATTATTACTGTATTTTACCTTATTTTCAATTATTAAACTGGTCTTAATTTACATAATTTACTTTGACTCTTCTCCCCATTCCACCAAGAGGAGAGGGGAGAGAGGCGAGGCTTGAGAAAATTAGGCTGTGTGGCACCTAAATTCCAGATGGGCTTAAAACCACAAAAATTGTACAATAAGTATCAGATATTTCAAGAAATAAGCACACAAAATAATGAGTCTCTGTTTATCTGGATCAGTGTAAGTAAAGTTTGCTTCAGAGCTATGAACTTATTAACTATGTGCCATTAATTTTGTGATGATTTACATAGTAATTTTATTTTTATTTCTGTAGTGGAGCTCCTCTGACATTCCTTGTTAACATCCACAGATTTTTTCTTAAGTACAAAAATTAAAACAAAATTAGCTCAGTTGGTCAGAAGATGTTGCTAATAGCCCCAAGATTGTGGGCTATTCATTTACAATTTGGACTTGATGATCATTGTGGGTTCCCTCCATCTCAGAGTATCCTGTGATTCTGTGAAAACACACAACTCAAAATTTCCTTTAACATAGTCATAAAAATTGATCTCCTGGTTTTGGCCTCATTTTTCTTTTATAGTCATGATTAAGACACACAATGAAAATATTACTAATTAAGTGTGACCCAGTTAAAATAAAAATAATATATAAAAAGACTGTTATTGACTTTTCAGTCTGATGAAACGGGGGTGGTTTATCCTTCTCATCTAGTATGAAAAAGGACTAGGATAATGCTAAATGCACAAGCAAAAGGAAAAGAAATTTATTTTACATTTTCTCCTCTCTCACATGAATATTTATGCTCTAGTTTAGACTGTGAATAATGTTTGGAGAATATGTAGCAGGGTGAAGTATCTGGGACCTTTCAGGAGGACTAATCAGTTCTTGGGACAGGAATGTTAACTAGTGATATTGACCACATTATTTCACAATTATTATGTCCATATGTATGATAAAGGAACAGAACCTTCTCAGATGTACCATAGGTATAACAGTGTTACTCTACAATGGCCTGGAAATAACTTCACATACTAAGAGGTTCTAATCCTCAGTGCCAGGTAAGCAAAAATAGATGCCACTGGCTACACACATTCTCCTTTAGCCAGCAAAAGGCAGGAAAAAAAAGTGCTTATCTACATGTACTGAATATATAAAGCAATCAAAGACCTCAGACTTTTACTCTGAATTGTCATATGTGAGAAGGATTGCATCTATTCTAACTAGCCTTGTTACAAAAAAACCCCCGCCAAAACAAAAACAAACAAACCAAACCCAAAACCAAAGCATGTATCTGGAGACATACTATAACTAATGTGTAGTCTGGAGTAACATTAATACATTTTTTTCCCGTTCCTTCTTTTTTGTCTTCTGCGTGAGATGTCTCATACAGCACATACTGTACTTACTGTTATCATCTCCAGAAAAATAAACAGCTGGTGCAGAGCTCATATATGTGTCTCTCTGGGTCAATCAAATATGTTTGATGTTACAGCAATGCCAAATTGATGTTTCAAGCTTTGGAAAGTTCACTCCTGAACTGGAACTCTGCAAATGCTCTGAAAGTCTTTGTGGTGTTTTGAAAATTTAAAACTGATCTTCTGTATGATGTTGCACAACTCTTTTTATCTCCAGGTTCATTTTGCATATTCTATTTTGATTGTGGTCTTAATGCACAGATATATTCCCTTCAGGTGTAGACACACTTTTGAAAAAAGTAATTTTTAAGGCAATCCTGGTCAGAGTCTCAAAACAATACCAAAGAGAAATATTAAATAATGTACTGTGTATTAGCTGTTGGAGGAAGCCTATATATTTAATCTGTCAAGCAGTACTTTCCTTTGTAGTGCCAACAGCAGTGTAATCACAGAAGAGCCATCTCTACATATCTCACTTTGAGTCTTTATTAACAGGATGGAAAACCCTTCCAGCTGATAAGACTGTAGTTCTTAGTAGAAAGTTTTTTTCAAGTAGTTCCACTGGGGAATATAGGCATCAGTCAAGGACTTCTTTCTGGTCCTAAGAGTTCTTGTGTGTAGAGCTGGTATATTTAGAAATGTGCATGTCCTTTAATACATTCAGGATGTAAGGATTAGAAATCTATACTTTGCCTGCTTTTTCTAATGAGAAATTTTATCCAAATGATGATGTATAACAATGGCAGGAGATGACCCAATGTGAACAAGCAGAGTACTTCTGCTCTCTAGCTCACTGCAAATATAATTTCAAAATACCTGGCTCATTTTCACAGTGTTTGTATAGTGCATGACAACTACCCAGTTACCTAGACAAACCCCTTCTCTAGAGGCAGCTTTTCCTAAAACAGGATTTAATACTGATCATGCCCTCAAAGCCCTGTTCACCAGTTCTGCAAATAAAGAAACTCAGCACTTTGACTGACACAGTCCTGCAAATCCAGCTGAGTGGTATAAGGCATGATTTCAAATGTTGTTTCTGAGATGTCTTACACTAAAATTTGGTAACTGTATGAAGGCTCATAATCCAACTGTAGTCACTTGAAGCTGATGTGCTCCATTTAATAATACTTCCATGGACTGAAAGTATTTATGCCATTGGTGATGGTACCTCAGGGCGTAGGTTCCAGAATTAGCTGACAGAAAGACATTATTAGACAGTTCATATACTTTACTAGACACAGGTAATTCAGAATGAGGTCTGACATACTTTTGGAGACTGAGTAGAGATACTTTAAGTAGGTACAAGCCCCATTGCTTTTTATACTTCTAATTTCAGCTGGGATTTCTATCCAGCCTGTTTCTGTTTGTGTAGCCAGCTATATTGAAATAAGAGGGAATCATTGTAAAGTTGTTTTTTACAGAGTGTTTTGATCATAAATTTTTTAAATGTGAGACTGTAATAAAAAACTCTTGTACTTATGTACATTTGTCAAAGATAAATGGATTTTTCTCTATTCTGTTAACAAAACATGTTCAAAATAAACATTATCCAGCCATTGTTTAATAGAAGAGACTCACCAGGCATCAGTGAAATGGGAGCAGAACTATTTTTTAGTTTGTCTTTTAATAAATCTCAAGACTGAATGTCTGCAGCCAAGGTCTTAAAACTATATTGAGGTTCCTAAATGGAATTACTTTGATTGGCAAGATAATGCTAAGTAATGCCAGCATTTCTGAGGTCAGTGAGAAGACTCCAGGGGATTAATCATCACAGGAATACAAAGAGTTGTTATAACTAGAAAGGAGAACACATGAAACATCACAAGCAGATACTGTTGGTCCAGGAGATAAACATGTCAAAGGAGAAAATTTTTTGATATAACTCCTAAGAATGAAATATAATTGAACACAAAGAAAAAGTCAAAATCACAGAAATTTTTCCAGAGGGCTTTTTAGACCTCCTGAAAATATTTGGGGTTTCCACCTGGATACCTGTTTGTCTGTAAGACATGCTCCACTTTAAAAAACAAAGAAAAACCTTTTAAAATACAGCTGCTTTGAAGTGCAAACTCAAAATAACTGATATGTAGGGTGTGGCATCAAAAACAGGCAATTATGTTATGCACTGTAGAAATTATTAAGATATATAAATACTTATAAAGCACTAAGAGTGTGTGCAAACTTAAGATCTCATACCCATCCCAGGTCCCCCAGTCTTTACTGCCATCAGTCCATGTGCCTTCCTCTACTTTCCAGCTTCCTTAACTGACTGTTCCCAGTATCTGTTTATGGTCTCATTGCTGAGCATTAAGATCAAGAGAAGAAATAAGTACAAAGAGACAAAGGTCTGGGAAAAGAGGTAGGCTGTAGGCAAAAAGGTAGTAGGCTTAGAATATTTTTTTACTACTGGTTTTAGAGACCCAAAAAACTTCTGTCCTAGAAGGAGTGTCATTTGAAAGGGTCAGGTCTCCCTGAGTTGCCACTGGCTGTGCTCTCTAAGGAGAAATTTCATGCACAAAGTTGTGGGAGATGGAAATGAAGTTCCATCATACAATTTTTACGGAGTATATCTATATTTTAATATGCTTACATGGTTGTGCAGCAGTCTAGAATGTTTATCCAGTCTGTTGCTTGATATGAAACTTTTTTTGTTTTAGTCAGGCTCCTGGCTTTTTTTTTCCATGGATTGGAACATTGTGTGCTGTGTGCCAAGTTTTTCTTCTACTCTTAGAGCATACTTCATCTCAACTAATACTCAGTTCTATTTACAAGGTGCAGTTAATAACTGAATAGAAAATTTTATCTTGGCTCATATTTACTGGGAGCTTGCCACTTTCCTCTTACTTTGACTTAAAAATCTGTTTTCAGTTACAAGTGCTCTATTGAGCCTTATTTAAGCTTGGAAGCTGCTTTTCACAGCTTATCAGCTACAGTCAAATAGAAGGAAACTGCTCGAGACTTTGCATTTACAATTGCACATTTGAAGTGCTCTTTTGCACCTTTACTATTATTCTTGTTCTATTTTAAGAAATCTTCCCAAGAAGAAGATGAGATATGAGGGAGGTTATTCTTCCCCTCTACTCAGCACTGGTAAGGTCATACCTGAAATTCTGTTTCCAATTCTGAATTCATCAGTACAGGAGAGATGTGGACATAGCAAAGAGAGTCCAATCAAGGGTCACGAAGGTGATGAAGGGACTAAGGTATCTCTCCCCTGCCAAAGGACTGAGAGAGCTGGCACTGCTTGTCCGAGAGAAGACTAGGGGAGGTTTTGATTCATGTATACAAATACTTGAAGGAAAGCTGCATAGAAGACAGAGGCAGGCTCTTTTCAGTGGTCTCCAGAGACAGGACCAAGAGCAACAAGCACAAACACACAGTTCCATCTGAACTTCCTTACTGTGAGAGTGACCAAGCACTGCCATAGCTTTTCCAGAAAGATTGTGGAGTTTCCAATGCTGGAGATATTCAAATGTCATCTGAATATGGTCCAGAGCATCCGGGTTTAGATGGCAGTGCTTGACCTGAGAGGTTGGACAAGGTGACCCTTGGTGCCAAGATGGCACCTTGGATGCCCTTTCAATCTTAACCTCTCTGTCATTCTGTGAGATTCTGCATCCCATAGAAAGCAAAACCAGTTGCAGTTGGTGGAGGCAGGGACAGCCAGATCTGAGATCCAGATGTTTCAGCATGCATGTTTCTGCATGCAGTTTCTCCATGACATGATCAGTGAGCCTCATGTACCTAAAAATACTGTAGCAGTTGTAGTAAATGCAATCTTTGAAACACACTTTTAAAAAGTAAAGCAAAACCTGCAAAAATATGCATTTTTCATATGGGAAAGAAAAACAACAAAGGCAAGACCCTATGAAAAATCCATTATCCAGAACTATTCATAAAACTTGGCATTTGAAAGCAATCTACAGGTCAAAGCAGACATTAATTAATTTTCAGCACTCCTTTGAGCAGTGGATGAGAAAATATTAGTTAAGCTGAAGAAAATAAAACAGTTACATATTTCATCTCCTGAGGCTACATAACACGAAATCTTATGTCCCAACCTTTTTTCCTATTAGTATTTCTTCTATGTTTACATTAATCACATTTATTTACTATCAGTTCTGATTTCAGTACATCTGTTTGTTTCTAAGCTATATTTCAGTTACAGCTGTGGACCCACTGTACAACTGCAAGAAAAAGGCAGACTAACAATTTTTGCTCTGAAATGACTGCAGAAGGCAATAGTTGCTTACTTTGTGTGTTCTTTCCTTCCTTCTCCCTTATTATTAATCTATAATATAGACAATATAACGGTGTTAGATATAAGTCCCATTTAATTGGGTAGTATTTCACAAGCATCAACCATTTGGTAACCACATTCTGCACAGAATTGTAGTTATGAGGAATATTTTCTGCGTTACAAACCAATGGTGCTGTTATGTAGAACCAGCCCAGTCTGGCAAATCTCTTGCACATCCACATTAGCATTTAAGACTCCTTCAGTGCTCAAGGAGTGGACAATCCAACCAATTTTTGAACAGCCTGTCAGGATATGCCAAACTACCCTCTCCATTATGATATTCTTGTCTAACTCTTTTGTGTCAGGCACTGTGAAAGTACAGAAGAATAATAAAATGCTGGTTTGCTATCATTCTTCTCAGGCAAGCTTTAAAGGGGGAGCTCAGGTCCAGTAAGAAAATCAGATCTTCAGACTGATGGAAAACGTTGTGATGGCACAAATCGAGTGAGTTGTCATCTGAATGCATAACAGGCACAGTCTGGGTGATTTTTTTTTTTAAATTCCTTTGTTAGAAAAGGCTCTGGGGACATAATGACAGCTTTCTATTTGCACATGGGCTCAAGAAATGCAAGAGTTGTGTTCTGTCCTGGCTGTGGTGGTAGTCCCTGCAGGCACATCCTCTAGAACAGGAAGGTGGGGGTCTCTGGATCCCACCCACACACCAACTGGCAGAGTTGGCAAGCTGGAAAGGAATCATTGTTGCCAGCCTTTGCAATTTTATCTTGATCTTGATATATTTGGTATTTTTCCTTAATCCTCTACACTGAGTTGAATGATTATCAGTAAATTTCCGCTGTTTCTAGAAAAAAATTAAAAAGTCTTCATGCTTGTGGAGGTAAGATTAAAGGTATGACCTCAAGTTTTGGTTTTTTTTAAAAAAAAGAGAAAAAATGGTTTGTGTTTCTTGATCACAATATATTGGGAGAGCTATCATGTTAAATGGTTACATTTTCTGATACTAGAAGACTGCAATGTGTTATAAAGGGGAAAAGGTGCATTGTCCTGGATCCAGTGGTCTCAATGTTTTGATTATGGGTTTTAACCCAGTACTCTCTTTATTACACACAAATACTTTTCTTCCTACTAACTTCTAGTTTCAGCATAAAACACATATTTTGAGTCTCTTTCTGTAACACAGAACTTTCAGCACTCTGTGTCAGAAATAAGTCATCCACAGAAACATTGCAAATCCTCATTTCAGTGAACTGTACCTAAAAATGTGGATTGACTTTAGTCAAAGATTTTGCATTTGTGTCTAGCACCAGTTTGAGAAGTCATTTTAATCTGCTGCTCTTCTCATGCACAGAGTGATTGTGGTGAAGTGATTTAGAAGGGAATTGCTAGAAAGAATTCAACTTTGCTAACACAGACAGAGGGATGAGGGTTTAACATTAATAACTGGAGGTGCATGCATATGGATGTGGAAGGGGGGAAAGTGCATCATTTTTATTAGAAATATTGTCAGCAAAAACTGAGCACGGGAGTTTATATGTTGTGCTCTAGACACAGAAAGGCAGCACTGAATTGTGCAAGAGCATAGCTCCAAGACCTTAAAATTAAGTCAATCCCCTGGTTAGATATGTGACTGTTGCTTGTGCAATTAGCCTTGCAGTAGTACTAAGATGAGCTGAGAAGGATTTACTGACGGAGGCCAAGCCTTATCAGAGAAGCCTTTTCGGGTGTAGATTAATGTGGAAATGACTTTTGCATGCCTCAGTAAACTAGTGCATTAGTAGTAAAATTGCTAAAATGCATTAAAAGGCCATTTTGCCCTGTACTAGACAGAACAGTTTGCCCTTTCTGCAGCAGATGTTGTTGCAGATTGCCCCTGCTGACTGCACCAGGATTTAAAAAGTAAAGGATTTAATAAAAATCTGCCTTTTAAAACATTATTTCAGTTTCAGTTAGGTAAAAGAAATGGAGTCTTGAAAAAAATCAGTACCTGGTAATTGATAATATATTCTAAAGAAATACTACCTGAAAGAGGAATGCAGGAAAGTTAAACAAGTAGGGAAGATTTATCAAAATGGAAGACCCAACTCTTTAACAAGCAGAAAGTTGTGGGCAAGAACTGATAAAACAAGGACAAGCTAACAAATGGGAAATGAAAGGGACAAATAATTCATTAGGCAGGGTTAGCTAGACACAGTACAAAGCTATGATAAAGTGTAAGGCATAATATATTTGGGTAGGATTTTTGGTGAACTATTTCCAAAAACACAAGATGTGTTCTTATTCCTATTCATTTTACTGAGCAACTAAAAAGACTGTGAACAACTTTTTGAGATCTTAAAGCAAGCAATTTTAGAAGTTCTGAAGTAAATCTCTTCAAAGTGAAAAGAAATGTGATTTAGGTACCTATGTACACACCCACCATGGTACTTCACAAAAATGCCCACTAAATGTGTCAACTGCAGAAAAGAGATTTGAATTGCAGATGCCTCTGAGGTGGGCAGCATGGCCTAAGCTATTATGCTTCTGGGAAATGCTCTTTAGTACCTGCTTGATTATTCAGTTTTGAATACCAGCATGTGCATTAAACAGTTGCTCAACCCACATGAGTGATAGAAAATATAATTTTGACCTGGTGGTGAACACTTCATAGGGAGTAGTAACATTGATGTGCTTGTGTGACCATGTCACACTTTCAGTCACATATTTTTACAGATGTCAGTAAAGAGTCAGTGAGCTCACAGAAGAGAAATCTTTAGAGAATTCTGTAACACATTGGTTAGGGGGACCCTTAATTTTAAGTGGCTTCTGCAGCCTGAGGAAAATGTATCACATTTTTTTGCCTCCTTCCTAGACTGCAATCGTGTATGGACTGGGGTGCATTTACATGGCACTTATCACCATCTGTCCCTAGCCAGCTCTCTATTGACTCTGGTAGAGTTCTGGGACAGAGCTTTAACAGGAAAACATTTTGTCTGTTGTGCAAGGAAAAATGAAAAGGCATGGGAATTACAAAGTCATTGACTATATATGAAAAATTCTTGCCTCACAGCTTCATAGTTAAAAATCATTGGAAATGAGGTGCCGGGTAGGTGTTTGCTCAGATAAGGGGAAGAAATACCTGGAAGTCATATTTCAATGACCTCGCCTTTTTTTTTGGCCTGAATGGGAAAGCAATGTTGGAGCTTTAAGATTCTTTTTCTTCATTGCTGCTATTACTAAGAATACTGAAATGGCTTGCAAGTTTAAGAATGAGGAGAGTTTTTCAGAAAAGTAAAGAATACGTGCAGGAAACACCTCAATTCAAGATCAGAATAACAAATGTATAAATCAGTTCATTCTCATATTTCCACATGAAAGAAGCTGGATCAGCTGGACAAACTGAATCTGATTTGCTGATTATTACATGGAGAGAAATTTTGTTGCATGGCAATATAATAGCAAAACACAGGCCCTAAATGCCACAAGGAGTCGCAGGTATTACCCCAGGTATCCCAGGAAATAGACTGCACCATGATTTGATAACATCACCAGTTAATAAAATTGTCTGTTTCATACCCAGCTAATGGAGAGTGGGAATTGCGTGATAATGTCCCATGGAATACAGAGCTGTCAGGGAAGACCAGAAAAGACATTCAGTAAAATTCAACATGAAAGAAAGATCTTTCTGTGTTTTGTTCTCCAGGACTCACCCAGCCTCTTGATCATCTCACTTGGAGCATGTTGCCTCTTCCTGTGGACTGTACATGAAATCCATGGTCTAGGAAGCTGATATCTGCAACAACAATCACATAGAGCTGTATGAATCACTGTCTTCTCTCTCTCTGCAGTTATTTAGAAGAAAGCGACATCAGAAAAAACCTGTAAAAATCAGTCTGATCGAATATTCATGGTCCACAGAGATACGCGGCATTCATCTAAAACTGGAGTTTCATGAGCATTTTAAGCTCAAGGCAACACTTGTCAACACAAGGAACTGCTCAAGGAGCTGCTTTTCACAATGACAGAACTACTTGGCTCAGGCATGTCTCTCAGATGAAGAAAAAAGACAAGGAGGAAAAACAACACATCTGAAGATGTAGTTACATTTCCCAGCAGGGTCCATAGCTCATTCACACTTGCTAAATCACACCTTGTCCCTTCTTTCCCTGACTCATTCCTGTAGCTCTGGGTCCATTTGGGAAACCCTGCAGAAGCAGAATAATTTCCTGTTTCAAAGCAGTAAAAAAGTTTCTGCTTCCCGTGAACAGGGAGGGATTCTGACCCTCACTCTTCCACTCTAGGTTCACTCCAGATTTCTGTAATGTAGTCCTGTTAAACAAGATTTCACTTAATTCTCTCATTTGTCTGTAAATCTGATGGATGTGTTTCTTCTGTGTATGAAGCAAATTAAAAGCATCTGACTAGCTAAATTTGGTTACTGAATAGCAGTTAACTTTTTTACTTCTAATCAGTGGGAATAGCAAAATTAATTAGAGGTCGGAGAATAATTTCAAAGGGACCATTTCTCTGCTTAGAAAGCTAATACTATGGATGAGTCAATACTTTTACTACTGATTTGCAAATACTTCTTTTTTTCATTACTTTTATTCTAATACTTAATATTTTATACCAAGGAAAATATAAACAATTTCTCTTTTTGGTTGTTGTTTTTACATAAAGAAAAAAATATAACCATGAGACTTTAAATCTGATTTTAGTGGGTAGGTCATTTGATTGAAGACAGTAGCCATAGCCATGGGCTTTTGACCACTTTAGGATTTCAAATCCATCTGGAAAGGATTTTAAAGCACCAAGAAGCTTACTGACTAAAGAGATAAAGCTTTGGTTGGGTTGTTGGTTTGGTTTTCATGCAGCATCGTAGCACTTGCCATTTGAAATAGATGCATATCTTCTAAGTCACTCAAAAATGTTTAACATAGTTTTCAGAGTGCTTTTCTACTTTGTTGTTCTGTAAAGACTTACAGGGCAGTTTGTGGTTGGCTGGGAGTGCATAATGGAAATGTGATATTCCTGCTTCTTTTCAGCTGTCCTAAGAGCTGGAAAAGACTTCCAGAAAGAAAGAGGAAAAGTCAGTTTCTTCCCTTGTCTGTGACAAAGAATACAATGTAGAAGGTCTTCTTCATTGAAGAAAATTTTTAAGGAACACAAACTGTCTGTGGGAAGAGGACCAAAAGAAAAAAAAATAGTTAGTACCTTGAAACACAAAGGTAAATGAAAGTGCTTATGTGAGAAGAGATTTATACATTGTTGCTCATATGTTTAAATTTGAGAATCCTCATAAACTCAGGAAGTTCAGTAAGATTATTCAAATGTTTAAGATCTCTCATTAAATTACAGTTTTGATATAGTTTTCATACAGTGAGATATACTTACACATAATTCATGGTATTATGAATAAAGCTTAGTGGGAGATGAATTATAAAGATGAGTTAGTGGACTTCTTTCCCACAGGATTAGGAATCCTACTGTGTATCCCATAACGCCCCCACCAAACTGAATATCCCCTCATTACCAGTAGATTATAGCTGTTCATAATGCACCTGGCTAACTAATATTTTCCAGCCTAATTCTAAAGAGAAAGTCCTCCTCCTCCAAATTTCTCATCAGCTGGGTAATCATTAGTTGTTTGTACTAGAATTCTAATTTCACACAGAACAACTCCATCCATCTCAAGTGGACTAAATCCCTCTCTACATGAGCTTGCCTGCATGGTGCTTCTCTCAGACAGCTTTTCAAGACTTATAAAATCAGTAAATTTAGCTGTTTAGTTTATGAAATATAGTGATTTCCCCATGCTTCCCTTACCTAGCTCAATTAAAACCTTGTTTGGGTTTTTTTTTGAGATTCAGCATGGACACTGCTGCTCAGTGAAAAAAAAAAAAAAAAAAACCAATAAAATATTAATATCACAATTAATAAAGTTGTATTTCAAGCTTGAGTGCAGCTCTGATTAAAATACTAGTTTCTGTTGCAAAGGAAAATCTTTACACTGAGTTCAAAATTGGTCAAAAAACTGACACTGTGAAAGGAAAAAATCCTTAAAATTTAAAAATAAATGTTTAAAGTGCGTTTCCTAGCTTACATTATTAAATCATTCTTTTCCAAAATCAGTTGTGTAGTTCCATTGGAGAAAATTTGTTGTGAATAAAATCCAGAACCACAGACACACAACTCTAAGTTTAGCAGCCCATTGTTTAACTTCATATGGACTTTTAAGCTCATGTTGGCTGAATATTGCTTGTAGCATATAAGTGGGGAAAGATCCATGGAAAACAGTTTGTCTTCATATCAAAATGATACTACCATAAACTTCAACCCATTTGTTCCTGATGCTCATGTTCATTTTGGCCATTAAACCTTATCTTTCATTGCTCAGGGTTGTCTTCATTTTTCTTCTATTCTTGCACTCTGCTCAGGTGATGACTCCCCAACCATAAAAAAAGGACTGAGATATGGAACCCAGGGCAGATATTGTATAAAATTGCCGTCAAAACCATGTCCTAAGGCACATCATCAGTGATTTAGGGACCATTTGCTTATTAGATTTTGAGAATAAATGGTTGCCTCTTCATTAAACCATTCAGCTATTACATGTGCATTTCCGAAGTGCCAGTACAACACCTGTCACAAAGCACCCCTCTACATGATGCACCATTTCTGTCAAAAAAAATTAATAACACTGGAAAATTCCAGTGAGCAATTTCACAGTAAATATGTTCCAAATATAGTGTTACTGAGTGATACTGTTACATGTACGTCAGGAAAAAAAGTTTTAGCATAGTAAATATTCCACCTATGACTCTATTCTCATTTTTCTTGTGATTCTTGCTGTTTCAAAAAAAAAAATTAAATATGTGATACACTGAAAATACTACAACAATATTTTGATTGATCCTGCTGTTCTCTATATAACTGTCAATTAGCTTGGGTTAAATTGCTCCACTATCTTAACCGGATAAATCAACATTCAAACAAATTTGGGGTTTTAATCAATTTATTAAATGCATAGATTAAATCTGAAACGAATTTAGCATCTTGGTGGGATACCAATTCATTTTGGTATTTGATCAGATTTTATTTTTCCATCAAATCATATTTTATGCATCCATCTTGAGGTAGAATTTAATGATTAATAAGGCATACAACAGTAAAAAAAGAAGCATGAAAACATCAGTCACATTAGAAATCACATTAGACTATTTTATTTTTTAAAATATATGATTGCATTGTTTTGACCATATTCTTCTTACAGGTATTTTACTTTGTTAGTTGTCAAGAAAAGCAGGTCACCTGCAGGGTTAAATATTCCTCATGTTGATCTTGATTCTCCATAGTGTTTCCTGAGGTTTTTCCACCATGTTGAGAAGTCAAAGCACCTGTGAACATTGATGGGAGCCAAAACCTCTCATAAATGAATTCATAAATACAAGAAAAAAGGCTAATACCAGTGTTGTGGATATGCAGGAACATAGAACAGTATTTCAACATTTTACCACAATCAGTGTTGGAATTCAGGAACATTTTAGAAAGCACATATGAAGTGTTTTTTTGCAAAAGTGTCGAATAAAAATCAATAAAGGAAGCCTCTGAAGTTCAAACAAATCAATCTGAAAATTCAAAAAACTTGTATAAATTTCAGAAAGAACTTCTGAGCCTGACTTATGAATACTTCAGTCTTAGAGAAATAGAGAAAGAATGTGCTACAAGTTGCATCAATATATAAAGTTAAGGACTACAAGTGGCGATGTCCATGACCTTGTCGAAATAAAAAGAATATAATTTTCTATTAATCAAAATTGCAAGATATGAGAATTATAAAGCTCCATGAGCATGCTACACCTGAAAAACTCCTAAAATTTTCCCTACTCACAAAAAACCATTTTGATTATTTGCACTGCAAAAATATAATTTTAGCCTACTTGAAGTTGCCATGCTGTTTAGTCAGTACTTTTTCATTTCTACCCTGTCCTTAGTTTCTCCTGAAAAAAATAGTATCTTCATGCAAATAGTGAAAAATACAACACTTCAATAACTTTTAAACTTATTAAGGGTTTCTTGTAAAATACTAACCCAAATCTGTTGTAGAAATACAAGAATGTGGAATAGGACATTTAGTATTTAGGGTTCTCCCTAGAGAATATATTTAACTTTTTCCAAAACTGTATTATCATTCATTATTTAGATCTATACACTCTTCTAACCAATTAAATAAGAAAGTTTTTATGACATTTTGCTAAACTCTTGGCCTCAAAGGCAGGCTGTGGCAGTAAATCTCCAAAGCCTGAAATCACACTCTGTGAAAAGTATTTCTTTTCATCCTGACTTCCCATTTTTCAGTCTCACTAAGTGATTCCTTGTTCCCTTGTTGAAAAGAGAACTAGAGTTTCTCTCTTATCATCTCTTCACCAATTATCGTTTTATATGCTTTTGTCATGAACCTTCTTACTCCTTACCTTTCTGAGGGAAGTAATCCAAATCCATTAAGCCATTATTTCAAAAAGAAACTTTCCAAGGCTGGTAATTATAGTTATTGCCAGTCACTGATTTTTTTTTCAGTTTCTTTTTAAATTATTTTATTTTATTTTATTTTTGATAGAAAGAAGGATGCTCTATGGTATCTCAGCTAAAAAATTTATAAAGCACAATTTCTGTGGACAACTATATTTCTGCTGTATTTACTTTTCCAAAATATTTTCCTAAGCAGAAGTTTTCATTTAAATACTCCAGCTTGAAAAAATACCATCATTTAGAACCCAGAAATATTTGCATGTTCATATTTTTCTTTGAGTGTGAAGTACGTTCAGTTTACCAATAGTGAATGCCATGTGGCATTAAGTTATATTTTCAGGCCACTCTGAAGTTACTCACAATCTTTTTTAGAGTAAACTGTTATGGGTCATACTTGTTTCATTCAGAAATTGTGAATTTTGTAGAACTTAAGTAATCTCCTCTTCCCTTTAGCAGCATATTTCTTTGACTCCCAGTAAGACATGTTACTGGGGAATAGGTCAGAAAGCAGCTGGATGCAGTTTTTTCTCCAATTTATCTGAGGGTGTGAACTGAAGCAGCTAAGATGTAGCAGGGAATTTGTTTAATAGATTTTATGTCACATAAAATATTTTAGTTACTAAAACACAGCCTTTTCTGGATTTTTTACAATAAATGGCACAATGGCTTAAGGCAAAATTTAGTCATCACTGGTTTATCCTACCGTGGACCTGCTTCTTCAAACTTCTCAGTTTTCCAGAAAAGTCTTACTTAACAAGTGGTGCCAGGAGAGATGTCTATGGGTTGATGTCTCTACTGTTAAAAGGATTGCTGAAAGAAGGAAAAAAAGAGACGTGTTCACCTGTCAAACAAATGCCATGTTAGTCTGTTAGCTCAATTATGTTTTTGTGAGTAACTGTGGTAACTCTGCCTCCTCCAAAATATGAATTTTCTTTCTCCTTCAGGAACATGCCCACCAGAGAAAGGGGCTCAAGATCTGCCCTGCTGCCCTCTCCTGCCCTCCTACCACTGGAATTCACAGACTGCAGCTCCTGGATGCCATCCTGCAAGCATAAACACCAGAAAACTCAGCACTGAGGCCAAACACCTCCATTTCATTACGTTAGGGATGTTTGGGGTTTTGGTTTTTTTGGTTTTCTCTTTTTAAATAGAGGCAACTGCTGGCCCCGTGTCACACTGTGTGCAGCAGCTCACAGCCTCAGGCAACCAAAATACTGACACTTTGACAGACAACCTGGGAAATGAATGTTGATCTTGGGAACTGAGGGGGAGGACTGTGAGCTGTGGCTGGCATCCCACAAGTAAACCTTCCCCAAGTGGGAATAGCACCTGAAACCCCCAGTGATACCCTGTTGATGGCTATTGGTGACTCCGACCCACAGGATGGATCCTGCAGGATCTTGAAATATTGAGAAGTAGAGCAGCAATCTTGTCTCTGCCAGCGGTCGATTTTCTAATACCTCACTACAGAGATACTTGCAGCACTGGTGATTTCAGTCAAAGATTTCCAATACCAGCTGAACAGGATCACAGTTTAGAGGTTTTTTTTTTTTTGTAGGCAGAATTGACAGGATAAAAAGGGGAAAAAAAATATGGCTTACATGAATCTTCTCTGCAAGCTTCCATTTGAATAAGAAAAATATTTTCTTTCCCCTGATGCACCAGAGGAAGGTGTAAGGAATTAAATTATAACATGAAAACATAGCTTAGGAAACCTACGTAGTTGAGAGATTTTTAAATGTATTTTTCATTTCTATTGTCACTGATTCTTTGGAAACAAAATCAATCCTTCTACAAGCTAGGTCCTCTCTGTGTTTTTCTTGGGCAGTGGGACTTTGCCTCATAGGAGAGAGAGGCCAGAGCAGCTTTGTGTATTTTTTCTTAGGGCTTCAAGGCAGTGATGGTTACCTGAGTTGTAAATCAGAGAAATCCAAGGGGACTTTCAATTTGCAATAGTCTTCTAAGAGTTCAAAACTGCCCAGGATCTGCCACAGGGCCTGCAGTCGAGCCATTTCTCTCACTTCTGGCATGCTCAGGAGATGCATATTAACTTCACGTAGCCTGCACACTGAAATAGCTGTCCTTGGATCACATATGCAGCTTTCAGGATTTTGCAGTAGCAGTTGTTCTTGAAATAAGATACACTTGTATTAATAATTCTTTGTCAAGTGAAATCTGGAAAGAATAGTCAATATTCTGTAGACAAACTATATTGTGTCTTCTGTGTGTTTATGAAAGTGAATCACTGTCTGGCTGGTTCACAGGAGGAATACTCCTAGGACAAGGCAGAAGTCCAAAAGTGGCATCTTCCACATCCAGATTCTCAGCTTTATTATAACTTGTTTCAGCTCAGATGAAGTCCAGGTTACATGAACTCCGAGCAGTTTCCTCCCTAAGCTTCAGTCCCAAAGCCTTTGTTTGACTCCTCTGAGGTGGCATTCACTGGACCAGAGCTTGCTCAATGTCAGGGCCCTTGGGGCACTATTAGGGTTTACTTGTCCTGACCAGCCCCACCTGGGACTCCCCTAACCCCCCTATCCATGTGCCCAGGGGCTCTATTTAAACTCTGCCTGGAGTGTTGGCTCCTTCTTTGGGTGATGCTGTAGTAGTAGCAGTATTCAGTTTTGTTATCTGCTCAGCCTGAGTTCCTGCAGTTTTCCTGCAAGTAACTTTGGATCTCACCTTGCTTTATGATCCCTGGATGTTTGGACCTGTTCTCACCAATCTTGCCCAGGTACTTGGGGTCTGTAGAGGAGGTGGTGGAGGGGTTACCTTGACTTATGGCTTGTATTCCTCCTGGAGCATCCTGTCTTATTGCTCCACAACAACCAGTACATGAAAATAATTTATTTCCACTGCAGTACTTTCTCAAGAAAAGTGTTTGGGGCACATGTCTAATTATTCCTCACAGCATTACCCTAACCATCTCAGGGAGTTACATCTTGCCACCAAAGCTAGGTTTGTTGAAAGAGTCTAGAGGGATGTAGCAAGATGAGTGTGTTGCCAGGCTTGCCTGTAAGGGGTTGCCTGCATGGCAGTGGTGTGGGAAGGAAAAGATAGAAGAGTCATAAAACCAGTGTTATGTCATAAAAACAGTTGTTTTAGGGGTAGATTTTTTTTTTGCTACAGTTTGCTGTCATATTTCATTCCCAAAAAGTCAGTGTTCACTAAGATTTCTCACTGCATCTCTGGAAGGAAGTTTAAATCAAGAGCCTATCAACTCTTGGTGTAGTGCTTACTAGTGTGTGCATTTTTCAGAAGCAGAATAAGAATTCTGTGTTGAAATGATGATCAGTGACATAACTGTTGGTCAGCTGCTGCATAATTCCACACTGATGAAAGAAATGCTGATTACTGTTAGTAAGTGAATTTTCCTAGAAAAAGTAATTGGGAAGAAACTTCTGACCTTTAAGTATTTGCCTCTGAAGGTTTGGAACAGGCGATCCAGGAAAACACCAGATAGTAGTTTTTCAAGAGAGTTTTTTTTTCACAATTAAAATCTTCCTGAATAGGATAAAATATTTAAGTCTGTCAGCAAGAGATAAAACAACTTGAATATTAAATAATAAAAAACTCTGTTCTGTTGTAATATAATCATGGCATATGATAAGATTGCAAAAAAGACTTTTGACCTTTTGTTATTTAGTTTGATATTAAACAATTAGTTATGAAGGAAACAACATATGGGAGGAAAGAATTAAAGCTGCTAATAAAGAAATCTATTTGGAAGTTTACTGTGCATAGAATTTGGAGACAGCAAAACTGTACTGGGTAGTCTTTAAAGTTTGCTTTCTAAGCAGGCTTGACAGTGCATTGGTTTATGGCCACCTATGTCAGTTTGTAGACATGTTCTACAACTTTTGAAAAATGCTTATAATCAATATCTATCAAATTACTCAAATTACCTAAATCAAGAGTTTTTAAAGTCATTGGAAAGACTGTAAAACTTCCCATGTAAGAGGGAGCCAGAAGTAGAAGAGTATGTTTATGAAATTGTAATTTTTTTCTGAGGGTAATCAGAAGGAATGGTACAGGAAATTTTTGCTCCCAGAGGTTCCAGCTAGCAGGTTCTCTGTACAGCTGGCTACTCTGAAATAACCAAAGTGGTATTCCAGTGATTAATGAGAAATTTCTCAATATCTCATTCTTGTGCCTGGTATTCGGAACATCTTGAAGTCAAAATATCAGGTTTATCAGGTATTTTGGACCTACCTCATTGTCCTTATATAAATTCTGGGCCATTCAGCAGGAAATTAATTTTGTTTTTGACTGTCACAATATTGTCTCTCTTCAGGATACCACTTTACAAAGATACTTTGTGAAATTATCACTCTTCTGGGTTTGTCTGTAACCTGAAAATGGTTGGTGTCTATAACGGTTTCCATCCGGACAACATATGCTGTCTTCAGAAAAGGATTTTCTTCCTATGGTGTTTTACCTTTGTGAATAAAAGTTATAGAATAAAATTTATACTGGTTTCCCATGCAGTACAATTTAATGGGCTCAGACACAAGAGATGTGGTTAATATTTTTGTTTTCATTCTGATGTTACTTAGTCCAAATCTCCACAATTTCTATTTTATGTTTAGAAGAGTAAATAAAGGTGTTAACCTCTACACCAGTGTTTTGAATCCAAACAAATCTGGGAAATACTTTGTCGAGGACAGGAACAGATGTTTTGAGTGGTTTTTATTAGTGGGCCATCTGTAGTAAGAGTTGGCTGACCAAAACAAGTCATCTTAGTTGTCACTCAGGATGTTAAGCCTCAGCTTGGGAGCTTCTAAAGTGGAATGGAGTTATAGTTGATCTCATGGATATTAGGTGCAAAAGTTTAAAGTCATAGTAAGTTGTTGAATTTCTGGTGTAAATTGTTTTTCCTAATAGAGCATTCTTAAGAAACACCATTTTAAGTGTGCTCAATGCTGAAACATCTTTCTATTTGATTATTTGACCCAGGGATTTTGCTACTGAAATATGTCCATTGTTTTCAGTAACTGGACTAGGCTGTCATGTGCATGAAACTTGAGTTCTCCAGCACCTTCTTGAAAGGAATTTCTCCCAAGTCAATGTTCTCTGTATTGTTACTTATGTTTTTCCCTTTGAATATCTATGCCTAATGAAATAAGAAATGTTTCCCCAGTGTGAGGCAGATGAGGAATTATTTTAAAGGCATAGGAAGACCCTCGCTTTTACAGAAAGATCACCAGAGGATTGGAGTTGAGAAGAAGCATATGGTGTTTGTTTCAGTACTCAGTGTTTTGAGCAAGTAGCTTATCCCAGCAAAAAGAAAATACCCAAGTATGTGGAGTCATCCAAAAATAGAGATCTTTAAAGAGGAGAAAAAAAATCTTCAGGCTAGTTCTGTAAAGGTACTTTTTGCAAGAGCAGTTGCCCTAGTGATTCATTGAAGCTAATAATAGCTGGAATTCCTTCCACAAGGGGGAGATGTGTGGCACAGTATGTTTGTTCATTATTTGTTCCTGTGGTTTAATATGTTCATCAATGCATCTAAGACCAAATATTGATCTGAAAACTTTTTATGGGTTTATTTTTACTGTCAGTGAAACTTTGAGGGATTTGCAAGCATTAAAGATTATTATTATTATTATTATTATTCCAGAAGCTTATGAAGATGTTTGTGTCTGTTAAGATAAAAAAGAGCCAAAATTGTCAGGGGCCATACAGTTTGATTAGTGTGGGTCCTTCGTGTTGTGTAACTCCTCTTTGGTAATAACTGGTACCAGTGACACAAAGCTCACCCAAAACTTCAAGGCAGAGTGCTTGATTTTTTTGATTCTTTAGCTTGGTGAAAGATCACATATTCCTTTATGACACATTGACTAGCTGCCTTAGCAAAATTTCATCCTGAGTCATAAAGGCTTGCCAAAATCTCAACTAATATGAATAATTTACATTGATAGACAGTGTTACAAAATCCTAATATTAGCCATTTCATTTGTTCTGTGTACACTGAATTCAACAATACATCTACTGTTCAGCATTATGCCTGCACTCTTTTCCAGAAAATTATAGTACATTTTCCTGCAGAAATATCTCATTGACTCATACATACATATGTGTGTACATACATTCATACTAGTCTTGGAATTATATATGCAGGGTTTTTTAACTGCAGCAATTGAGTGTGTCTGTTGAAAATTCCTGTGGTTGTCAACATAGCAATGTACTTAAAGTATTCATCAATGATGCTTCCAGTTATAAAGTATTAAAGAGAAAGTTAATAAATGTTGTATAGGAAAACATGTCATTAAATGTCTGACTAGAATCTGCAATGTGTCTCTACATGAATTGAAGTGCCCGAGTTCCAATTACAAGCTCTTGAACATTGAAAGAAAATGTCCATTAAAATCAGATGCTATTCTGACTTGGGAAGGCCTCATAAAACACTTAATATCATTATTATGGAACAGGTTGCCCCAAGAAGCTGTGGATGCCCCATGCCTGGAATTGTTCAAGGCTGGGTTGAATGGAGCTCTGAACAACCAGTGGAAGGTGTCCCTGCCCATGTCAGGGAAGTTGGAATGACATGATCTTTAAGGTCCCTTAGAATACAAAGCTCTCTAACTGTGTGATTATTAAAAAAAAAATTCATCGTTGTCTGTAAATATCAATATTAATAAATACCCCTTTTGCAAAGAAAGGTAAAATATCTTCAGCTGTAACACTCTCTGGTGGTTTGTGTTTATCTTGTCCAGACTTTGGATTTAGAGGCACAGCAGACAGACAAGAACTATGTATATAGCCAAATGATGGTAATAATTTATTACCAACAGGTATGTTTCTACTATGTTCTTCACAATCTTTGCAGAGCACAAGAGATAATTTTAGATTTATTATTTAGCTGATTTGCTGGAGGTAAGGGGTTTTCAGTAAAGTTTAGATTATCTCTAGGTTTATTTCCTTGAGGGTAGTGGTTTTTGGCCTGCGCACCCTGTGCAATGTTATCAATGTATTTAATTATTGGTGCTGATACTGGAAATGAGAGATTTATTTTTGTTTTGAAATGTTTGTCCATTTCCCATCCTATCTTTAGAAGTAGGATGAATCAACATGATGTGTTTATATGTGAGTGCTTTCTGTTCTATACAAGAGGTTGTCTCTGAAGTTACTGTGGAAAATGACTGTGCTGACATATGATTTTAGTTTTAATTAAAAGTTTGATCTGCTTACTAGAGAATTAGTAAAATTTCAAGATAAAATGAAGAAATAATCTCTTTTTGTATAAAATCTGAATGAGATGTAGAATATGTGGGCCCTAGCACTTTCTGCCACTATTTTATTGAATTTCCTTGTGAAAACCACCTGCTGCTGATCCTGTGTGTGCAATAGGCTGTGGAAAGCAGTACAAAAAATTTAGACTTGATATGTTTGCCTTGGTGAGCTGCCTGAGTTAAGGATAAGCTGGAGGCTGTAGAAAGGACCTGCACTGCTGTCAGGTGGATGTGGTGTGGTTTCCCCACCCTGGTATCCCTTCAGAATAATGGCAGAGAGACAGGGATGGCAACAGTGACAGCAAAAACAAAGCCTGAGCAGCAGACAGAAGAATATGTTTTTATTAAAACACAACAATTGCACTAAAAATAGCTCTGTAGAAATAAGGTGTGGCATTCCACGGTCATATTTGCCATGAGAAAGCTGATGAGAGAAAAATCTTTTTGCAAATAAAGGAACTGCTTCATTTTTTGGAGGAGTGGTTTGGTGATTTCACTCTAATTAAGAACCCTATAAATAAACCCAAGTCCTGTAATGAAAGCAATTTTTCTTACATGTGCTGAAGAATTTTCCAAGTAATATATCTGCAATACATCTAATGCTGTATCAGTGTATAAAGGCTATGTACATGTAGGAAGGTGTGGTTTTAATCATATCACTGCAGTACTATACTATTTATATCAGTAATCTAGATCATCTAATTTTCAATGTTCTATTTACTTAAGATTGTAGAAGACTAAATTTTTCTCTTTTTTAATTAAGCAAGTATCATCAGCAAATACAATAGAACAGAATACCTTGTGTGATTTTTTTTCCTACAGTTATATTGGTCCTTTCCCTGCCAATCTTTATGAGTTTTTGTTTGCACTGTTTCATCCTTAGCAATCTGAATGATAAATTACATTGCTAATTTTAAGTCTTAACCCTATTTCATGAATCTGCCAAGTATACCTATCCCTTTCCTGTTGACAGCTTATTTTAAGGAGCTCTTGAGCAATTTACCTCTGTGAATAATTGTTAATCAAAATTTTCATGGGTTTCAGAGACAGATGAAAAAGTGTGGATTATTTTTCTTTGTTTTTTCTTATGTCCAAAAAGCATATACTGACAGATACTTCAATTCATTGATATCAAATAAGTTTTAACAATTATTTCAAATATTCATGCAGATATATTGGTAGATATTTACTCACTGATTTTTAGTCATTAGCTTAGTGATACATTCTTTTCAATCTCTTATGAAACACAAGTAGTGTAGTAAAAGTCAATTCAGAAACTTGTATTAGAATAACATAATATGAACATATGGTTTGGGATTTCACTGTCATAATCCCAGAAGGGGAACATTAAACTGAAATCTTTTTTGCTCAGAAAATCCCAAACTCCAGTTGACTATTTACATCTGTCAGCCAAAATGGATGCTACTTCACATACAAACGGCACAAACTGTCTTCACTAGCAAAAATTCTCTCTTGTGAATGCAGGTGAAAAATTCAGGTATGAAGTAGCACTCCATAAGCAGAAATCTGTCAAAAGACTAAATATTTTGTGTTGCATCTTGGTCTTTTTTTCCACTTTTCGCATGCACTTCTCCTCCATTAGAAAATTCTATAGTGAAAGTAAATGTTACCAATTAGGTAAAAACCCCAACATTGTCAATCTCCTTATGTGAGAAACGTGGTGATAATTTGAGGTTAAGGTAAAAGTTAAACATTGATTTGCAGGGTTTACCTTTTGTGAAGCTAATAAATAAATGCTTTTATAAACAGATGATGCTCCTCGATTTACTTTGAGATGTTTTGTAATCTGAAGAAAGTTTATTCCCCAAATGTTTTGGTTAAAAAGTATTACAGTGGAAAGAAACTTGAAGCACAGTAATATAATGATATGTGGCAAATATGATGGAAAATAAATCCAGTAATACCAGATTTTATGCAAAACTCTCAGACCTTGGCTTTGCACTCAGAGAAATATTATTCAAAATGGTGTTAAGCTATCTGTAACACTAAAATTTTAAAATTGTCATCTGAAGAGAAGTTTCTTTGCATGTGTCCTGTCTTCCATTTGGGCCATTAATGTATAAAAGAACATGACAGAGATTCAAGCAGAGGAAGGATGGTGGCAATATCTGAGTACAGCAATGCAAACTCATTTTTCAGGCTAGAAACAAGCCAGTAAGAGATGGACTGTTGAATTATCCCAAGCCAGTATTTCACAGTACACCACACACCTGGGGGAGCAGAAGAGCACTTTGGACAATAATTCATCTTGCAGCACTTCTTGTCTGACAACGCACCATTAGAACAAGCATAAATCATATGCAGTGGAAAAGGGAAGAAACAAAATGCCTGTGACCTTGATCTTTCAAATACATATGCTGGCATTTAATTTTATAATATTCTGCGAGCAGCTCCATTGAGATCATCAGGACCACTTCCTTAACTAAAATTTAGGATGGATGAGTTAGGCAGGCTTGTATGTTGTTGTCATGTTTTCACAGCTAATGAAACTAATCTGAATGAGCCTTTGCAGGGTAAAGGTCTTGACCTCCCCATCCCTCGAGGCAGGAAACTTTCTTTATGATCTATATTCAGCACCTAACCATTTACAGCAGAGCTGAAACTGCACTGAGGCTTTAATACTTATGCATTAGGATGAAGTCTAAGTGAATAGGAAATGAATAATGCTATTAGGATATGCATAAATGTAGAGGGACAATTTAATTTTCAAATAGCTTGCAGTATTTTAGAACTTTTTTCTGTGCCAACATTTAAGTTAAAATTTCTGCAGAACTGCTCCAGCAAAGGAGATGATACTGCTAGGAGACTACAATAAAGCCCAGGTTCAGCTTCTTCTATGTCTGATTTAAACTGGGTTTTAGTTCTCCAGGACAGTGAAATTTGTTGCAATTTTTTTTTTTTTTAATTCACATTTAAAGCCTGAATCCAATATTATGGCTTTGGATTACAGGGCAAGGGTATCTTTTAATGCAAGATATATCTGCAGCTGTTATTATCTTAAAATAAAAGATGAAGATTAGTGCTTGGTAAAATCTGATCTCAAAAGACACATTTGGTGGACAAGTTTCAATAGTGTGATGCTAATGGCCATGATACCTTCTTGCCAAGGCATCTTATCAATATGAACGTAACCACTTTTTACAATCTCTACTTGTTTTGAAAAACCCCTATTAATATCGAAAAGCTTCTTATAATATTTGGCCATAGATTAATGAACACATTCCAGATCTCAAAAAAAGTTATATGCCAAATGAAGTGAAGGACATTTATCTTTGGTATAGACAATGTTTCATTTCCCAGGACATCCATGAAAATTTTAAATAGTGAGAAACCTTGTCTCAGTCCCTTTGAAATCTTTGCAGAAGATGTTCCTGTCACTCCACTCAGCCACATTGGAGAATTAGTCAGTTATTTGGTGGGTTTTGGTTTTTATTTTGGGTCTTCTACTGATGTTGCATCTTTCTATATTTTTACATTCATAAATACTGGGTATTACTATCTCAAATGCAAAAGCTCACATATGTATATTTATATATATGGGCTTTAAAAAAAGAACTCCCCAAACACAGAAGAGTGAAATCAGAGTTATTTTGCTAGAAGTATTTCTTTTGAAAACATTTCAGCCTTTACTGATTAATTACATAATCCTATTTCTTTGTTGTGAAAGTTGTCACAATATTAACACTCATTAAGTGCTTTAGGTTTCAACAGTTTTTCAATATTCATTTTACAATCTTCCTAACATCAGACATCCTCAGCTGTTGGAGTTATTCTCCATTTGGTTTATTAATGTTTATCCATATCATAAGGTTTATAGCTATCTTCAATTGAAAATATTTTCTGAGCTTGTGGAATGAGGGTGTATCAGACCTACATCCAAATATGGAAAGCATTTCCTTAGCACTTGTTCTTCTTATGTTATTTTTGGCAATTTTATGATTCTCATTTTGGTGGAAGTTTGCATCATGCAAACTTAAATCCCTGACTAGCTCAGCACCAAGTGACAGACCTTTTTCCTCTATATTTTTAATTTTTAATTAATTTTTACTCTTTATTGCTCATAGCTCATACAACTGACTACATTTTTATCATTAGCTAAGAGTTTGCTAGTTTTTAATTTCCAGTTGCTTTTCTCTGACTTAGGGGAAAGGTCTGGACAAAATTTCTATTATTTTTGATTATGGAATCATGATTTTATAGTTATATAAGAAACTTCTTTGTAAGAAGTGACTAAAAAAGGTGAAAGCCCTTATCCAACACAGACAAATAGGTTAAAAATAAACCCAAAGAAAACCAACATATATTAATTCATTACTAATTCAATGTAGTACTGGTATGCAATTACATATATATGAACTATGTTGCATAAAATATATCCAATGAGTTTTGGCATTTTGCATTGAATAAAATATTAACAAGTCAAGTTTGTTATTTATAAATTAGCTGAATAAATGTGTAAAATATTTATTCAAAATTATTCTACCATCAGGCATTCCTCATAAACAGTTGAATAAATTATATATGTAAGTTTTATATATTTCCAACGCTACTTAGTAAAATTCTTCCTGTATTACTTAGGAGTAATGCAACATGAGCATAAATTCATACATTGGTATTTAAGTTTGCCAAAGCTTTGAGTTTCCACAAACATGCTAAGTTAAGTCAGGCAGGCAATGCTTTCCATTCTGTGTATTTGGCATCAATTATATGAAGATTTAGTAACTTTTTCTATTCTACATCAAGATAGAAATTTGAAAAATGTGAAAAAACCAGCAGCAGATCCTACAAGATAACTAGATACGCAGAAACTCCCACAGATGATATGGAAACATTAATTTTATACCTTGATTTTAGACAGAAAATCTAACTTTTGTTGAAATCTTTGTCAAAACTTGCATATGCTTGTGGAAATTCAATTTTTCAACATGTTAGGTCATGTCTATATTTATAGAAGTAATACCTTAAGCTGCAGTGATTTATAGCAGGAGTCAACTTCGGTAGTCAGCATTTTGGTAGTGTGCAAAAAGCATTTTGGTAGTCCACACAGAGTGAATGAAAGCAGAATGAAACAGCAGGAAAGATTTTGAAGGAAGTGATCATTGTAATGAAAAAATTACATGCTGACAGGACAGATACCAATAAAAATCCCTCAGTGGTCATGCAGGGAAAGGTGTAATCTTCTACAGCTTCTGGATTTTACATTGGCTTTTCAAGTTATTGATAGAAGTAATTATTTGTTTGTTTTACATTTCTGCTTTGTGGGGTTTTGCTTGTTTGTTTGTTTGTGTTTTGTTTTGGGTTTTTTGGGTTGTTATGTTTTGGTTTTGGTGTTCGTTTTTTTGGTTGTTTTGTTTTGGTTTTGGTTTTTGTTTTGTTTTGTTTTGTTTTGTTTTTGTTAGAGTGACTGGGACACTGGTTGAAATAAAAAAAAAAAAAAGAAACTAAACACAGACCTCCAAAAAAGAAAAAACCCAAACACTCACCCCAAACACAACAAGCAGCTACTTATTGCAAGGATGAGAAAGATGCCTGAAGTTCTGCTGTGCCCTACTACCTATTAGTCTAGCAAATAAAACAATAGCGCTCTCTCTCTCTATAGCAAAATGGCACATCTCCATATTATCACTATGCATACATTTCTTCATTTGTGTGACTACACAAGACAATTTAAAAAAATCTTAGATCAAAATGGGGGCAACTTATTCAGAAAGGACCATCCTAAAGACAAAGATTTAGATTTTTATAGATCAAAGTGTACTGACTCATATAAACCTCTCTTAAGCCATTTGATGGATGTTTAATACTAAATTGGTCCTACCCACAGGCACTTCCCGAACGTCAGCCAATCATCAACATCCATCTGATGAAAGATCTCTGCCCACTGCCCACACTCATTGAATGACAAAGACATCCACAGCCATGTTTGGATTAGTGTCCTTTGAGATATCTTGTGTGTTTAGAAGGGATCTACTCAATAGAAAAAAGCTTTGAAGGCACTATGGAAATTATTTTGCAATTCTCAGGAAAGGCAGGTCTAGTAAGGTGTTCAAGCAGAAAAGAATGGAATCCCTGTTATTCTGGTATTCTGCAAACTGACATTTTCTTTTCCTTCTTCAATCCAAAACACAAGACTCCTTAGAAATCTTGTCTATCCACCTGAAAAGAATTTCATTTCACATCTTTTATGGTGGAGACTGTGAGCTGAAGGCTAGATAGACTCCACTGTCCAGTATCTGGGTGGATCCAGTATTTCAGGTTTGCTGATGAACTGGAAGGCCAGTTATTTGCAAAGTCCCTGGAGGCTCTCAAAGTTTAATCTTTTAGAAGGAGTCTACTTTGCTGCAAGCAAACACACTTTTTTTTCTCTTGAAACTGTATTTTAAGTCATGAAGCACAAGCCCAGTGGTCTCTACAAAATTTCAGTAAAGGTCTGGATTTTCTCATGGGGAGTATGACTCTGTGGGTGAGAAGGGATTCTATTGTTATTGTAAATCTGATGTTTAGGCAGGATATGGGGAAGGTGTATGGTTCTCAGTACAAGTCTCAGTATGAAGATATTCTAAATGTATTTTATTATAGAAGCAAAAAAAGAAGCTAAGGATGGAAAACAGGTTCAAGGAACAAAAAATACAGTAGATACTTCTAGCATTCAGTAGACAGAAAATGTCAACATTGCAGGCCATACCTCCCATGGGTCTTATCTGAAGCCCATTAATTTGACAGGAAATTCCAAAGCATTCTGCACCTGGTTCTGGATCAGCAGATTGCACCTGGCAGTCATTTAATGTGTTCAATTTCATAAAAGTTCAGTAAAACCTAAACCTTCTTCTATTCCTGTATTTTCTTAAGCACACTACATGTGTAGACAGCTTTAGTTTTAACATTACTTCAGCCTTTTTTAGTCCTAAACCTCTTAAATCAGCTATTGCTTACACCTATAGACTATCAATATCATCCCTTATACTAATATACTTTGCAGAAACCTTCACATTTTCATCCTCAAGTAAGGACCAAAACTCTTATGTTTAAGGGCGTTTTTTTTCTCTACAGTCCTCTTTTACATCCTCTAGCTATAGCAGAGTTTAAATGTCTTTCCTGTCTTACTGACAGGATCATTACTGCCTTGAAGGCACAGTTTTCTGCTGGCATTATGCAGACCTGCACTGTCATTTGGAAGCTCCTAAAAAGTGTCTCCTCTCACTTCCAGGTAGATACAGTTACTGATATGAAGTCTGTAGACTTCATTACCTGCTTTGTGGGACTAATTGCACTAAAATAGAGGTTTTGGAAGGGTAAGAATGAAAACCCTGAATCATCCTTAAATGGAATATAAAATAGTATCTGTATTATGGAAGTACAGGTGCTGTGACTTCTATGAGTCTGACTAAACCTGAAATAAAATGGGATATTTGACCTCATTTATTGTTTGCTAGTTTCCCTGGCAGTTGTTGGTATCTGTTTACAGTGAAAATTTTATTACCCCAATATTCCAGATTAAGGTCAAACAACAGAATTCAGCAGAGGGAGCATATTTTTGGAATATCAATGTGAACTGGGATCTGGCTACTTTTAAAATATACTGTGGCATATATTTGGAGTCATTGGAAAGAGGAATTTCTAAACCTTGAGTATCAGTAGAAAGGTTATGACTTCGTGGTGAAAATATATATCTACAAAACACTTTGATCTGACAAAATGCTGTTGTTAACCCAGCAACATAGGGATGTTGCTGCCAATAACAGGCTGTTAATTTTGTAAGCATTTTTCAAGGCTTCAGGACTCAATGTCTCTCAGATTTGTTGTCTCTGACCGTCTCTGTAGATCTGAATGGATGTGATGTTAAATCAGTTCACCATTGCTCTTAGAAGAGTGTCTACATGGAGCTCACGGTCAGTGGTGTTGAGTATACATTTTGGGATATCTGACTGTTCTCAGAGTCTACTGTGTTTTATTTTTTTTATCACTCCAATAAAATAAGCTAGCAATTTCAATTCAATTTTTGGATAAAATGTGTGGTTGCCATTGTTTTAATGTGGAAAAAATACCCTTTTTTTTCGCCCTGAGACGCCAACTATTGCATGCAAACTTGCATTTGTAGCTGTCATGGAGAACTTGAGGATTTGAATAAATGCTTCACTTATAAGTGCACGGTGACATTAAAATATATTTGCATTAGAAAACTGTTTACATTCTCAGGGGTTTTAGTACATAACACAAGGAAACTTGCAGCTTTTCAAGCACTTAGGCTTTCCATGAAATGCAATGATCAGAGATGAAATGTATATTTTTGAGACACATCTATTTATGATAGACCAAACACATTCTCAGTGTTGTTTTTGTTAAAACAGATTTGTGGAATCTTCATTCTGATAAACAGAAATTATGGGTCAAAAGTTTTTGCAGGTAAAATTAACCCCATGTGTTAAGAGTACAGATGATCAAAAATGAAAATATAAAGCAGAATATATTTGAAAACTTTTTCAACTACAGTTGGGTTTCTTTTTATTTTCTTCTAGTGGTAAGCAAAAAAAGAACAATAAAATATTGATTATGGCAACACATCTAAAATTCAAATATATACTTGAAGACAGTCTTATGACATGCTCAAATTACCCCTAGTGGTAATACATTAATGTGAATTTATTAGTATTTTAACTTCTGGTGGTTGTCAGAAATATTTGCATAAATAACAAATGCTCCATAAGCTAAGGGAATCAAAAGAGTGTCAGAGGAACTTGGATGTTTTCTAACAGTCTTCTGATGCTGTGTTCAGTAGGCTGTGGCTAGTTGTTCCTTTTCCTTTTTGCTGAAGCAAACATAAAACATTCTGCAGCTTTTCTCCCTTCAGTGATCTGCTCCCAGAAGAAAATGAAAGGCTGAATTTCAGCAACATTTTCTGTTTGATTCAACAAACATCTGTGTTTAAGACACACAACCTTTCTTTGTACCATGACTTTAACTCCTGTTTTAAAATGCCTTAATCATTGTCCCTTCTTCTGTGGTTTTGTGCTCAACTACAAAGAAAAGAAAGTATGAGCTAAAATTTTCTATTTTTCATGCATGCGCCCAGTTGTTTCTAGTTGCAAGCTGGTTCAAACCAAGACTTTCTTTCATACTTTGTCAGAAGTTGTGGGCACAATCCGCTTTTCCTCTCAAGCGGTTTCTGAAGCCAGGCTTTCCGTCCTTAACACAATCGTTGTTTCCACTTCATTCATTCTGCTGTCACAAAGTTCAGTTGATATGACTTTGCTGTGCTTGTTGTAGTTATTTGAGACTGGAAGGATAAAGCCACATCTTGAGCAGTTTTGCAGTGCCTTGTCTCCTTTTAGAGTGAAAAACCACTTTGTTTAATGATTATTTAGTTAGTGCATGGAGTTTGTGATATTAAGCCTAAGGCTTTTTTTGGCGAAGCTCTCTTGAAACTCTAGACAGGTTTGCTTCAAAGCTATTACTGACTTAGTTTTTGCTCAGTCTGTGACAGTCTTGTGAAAAAGGAAGGAAGACTTTTGTCTCCTTAGGATGTCTCTCAAATTTCCCTTCTAATACCTTATTCCATGTATGATTGAAGTCATACATGGAATTAGAAGATTAGCAATTAATTATGCACATGTAGGTTACTCCTTGGGAATATCCAGTCTTTTTCAGTAAGACCTGTAATTCTGTTCTCTTTTTATGAAGGAAAACACTCTTGGGTATAGGATATATTGGTGGTTGGGCAGTTCATGAATCTCTTTCACCTTGTCACATGATCTGATCACAAGTCTTGTTGACTTACTTTATAATTTGCTGTGCGTGCTAATATGAGTTTGCAAATACCTGTTAATTATTTTGTGCATAGTGCACTTCTATGTGTTTTTCTCCATGAAGGACATTTCTTTTCAAGTATGTATTTACATGCTTGATTGGCATGAAGATCAATTTAAAATGAGCCTTTTTCCATCCTGGTTAAAGAGTGGCAGAGTTTGACTCTAAGAATGTATTTTTAAATTTTAACTCCCAGAGCATGCACTAGTATACTGAAATTATTACTGATGTTACATACATTTTAACGCACATAACATTTCTTCTTTTTTAATTTTTTTCCTAATAATGGGAAATACCTATTTCCCACCTAACAGTGCTACTTCAACAGCAGTGTTGTGTTACGTAGTAGTAGGTTATCTCGCTCCAATGTATTAGAAATACAGTTCCTGATATCTCACTTCTGGTAAGCTGTCTGTATTTCTTCAGATTAGAGAGAATAAGTCATTACTAGGACAGTCCTAAATGCAAGTTTTCCTTTTTATACTTTTTTAATGGGATGGGGGGAAAAAAGTTTCCTTTAGAATATGGACACTGAAAAAATTCTATTTTTTCTCATGACAAAATCCCAAACTTTGAAGAAATTCTGCCTCCAGGCCCCAGCTTCCAACACCTTTAGCTGAATTCTCAGTATCTTTCTGCTTAAAGTGACAAGGAAATTTAGATAAACTGTACTTTTCACATTTAAAAAACTACCCTGTAAGGTGTCAAAATTTAAAAGTGAAAGTGTTACTTCCAGAGCAAAGCTGCTAATGTTGAAAGAGAAATAGAGACAGCAAAACACTCAAAATAGCTGAAGATGGATCTTTTCAAGTTCATGAATAATATCTGACATGGCTTCTTGCAACAGGATAGATACAAATGATTCAGAGAGTTTATTTATTTCTAAGGGTTTTTATTTGCTGCTTCCTAAGGATATTGCAGTAATATGTTGGAGAAAAAAAATCTGATTCTTTCTCTCTGTGCTGCTTTCCCTCTGGGTCATTTTTGCCAACACAAAATATCTGAACATGGAAAATATTTCCACAAGTTTAAACAGAAAAAAAGCACTTAAAAAGAACACTTATAAACTTTCCTCTTATTTCCTTTTCATCTCTACAAAACCATTTTACATTTTTGTTTTCAAATGAAGGAAATGTATATATGCACATCATTACCAAACTTTTGGAATGATCAGTTTTTACTGTATTCTCTGGCACAGTAAAATGGGAGTTTGTGTCTTCTGTCATGAGCAACTGTGAGAGCTGGTTGCAGTGCTGAAGAAGTCTTTAGTTTTGTCTTTTATTGACTAAATTTAGACATTTGGGTTTGTGTTAAAAGCTTCTTTGTTGGATTCAGCCAGATGGCAAATGACAATGAAGTGTTAAGAATTCTCTCCTTTTCTCTATTCTGCCTTCTTTTTATTGCAGAATGCCTCTTCATTTCAGTGTAAAATCCTACTATTTCCATGCAAGTTCACTTGGGGGCTGTGCTTGTCCTGGAGCTGGATGTTTCTCCATATGGAGTAGGAGAAATGTGTCATTTCAAAGCCCATTACCTTGACAGTGGGGTGGAGCAGCAGCAATTTTTGGTGTAGTTTTCCTGTTATTAATGGCTCCATGCATTTATCTTGATGATTTTGGTCAATCACAAGCCTCTGTGTGGAGCTGGGTCACTGTTCCTAAGCATTGGCTCACTGCCCTGTAAGAAAGAGCTAAATTAGGATTTGAGGCTTCTATTTCTGATTATTTAAAGAACTTTTTGGAGAATGAGTGCAATGTTTAGGTATAGCTAGATCCTTAATGTCCTGAGGGAATGGATGGGAATGGTTATAGTTGCAGAATTATTCAGAATAATCACAATCCAAACGTCCTTGAGGAAGGATTGGGAGAGAATCTTAAATATAAGCCAGGGACAGGGGCAATTCTCATGACAGGTGGTTTCTGTTTTAAAAATATAAATTAGTGCACACTGGGAAAAGTTAATTTGTTATACATGCACACCGAATTCTATCTTGAGTAACTTCAGCAAAACAATGTTAGGATGAATACTATGAAAACTTTTGTTTCTGAAAAAGTACAGACTGGGGAAAAGTACATCTGAAAAAAGATCGAATCAAAACTGAGATTCACCTTTTTAATGGAAGGACAGTCTTTAGGAAAGTCAGCTCTTAAGTCTTGAATTTGTACACTCAGAAAATTTTGAATCCAGCTTTTTACCTATTCTGCATTGAGGGGTGCTGACATTCTCTATGTGACTCTTCCCCATCCAAAGTAAAAGATGATTAAGATATCAGATTGATACATGTAAAATGACAGTGCATTTAATCCAAAG
The DNA here is from genome assembly GCA_910950805.1 of Acrocephalus scirpaceus scirpaceus. NCBI lineage: Eukaryota > Metazoa > Chordata > Aves > Passeriformes > Sylviidae > Acrocephalus > Acrocephalus scirpaceus. The sequence goes on along the minus strand of OU383775.1, from coordinate 13,483,111 downwards.
ATGACCATCAAATTAGAGCTGGAAACCAGAAATATAGAATTTCTAGAATATAATAGCTTTTGTATCTATTGCTACACTTCATCTATGAAATGGGCACAGCTGGAAATTTGACTGGAAAATGCTTCATATTTGAGACCTGAAAGGGAAATATGAGCAGGAAATGCAGTAGATACATTTCATTGGTTCCTATTTTTGTTTGGTTTTACGTATTATGACTCAGATTTTTAATAAATTAGACAGGGATGCAAAGCTGTTATTTCTAGTGCAACATTACCACAGTGAAACAGTCAATGTTCTAACTTATCTTTCAAACAAAGGATCTTGAGCCCTTCTATCTCTTCACTTCACATGTAAGTGAATGTGCTGTTAGCTGAGGTTAGCACACCTTGATATCTTTTTTCCCCTCTCTATTAATTCCAGGAAGAGTGGAAATGACTATTAATATAACTAATAGATCAGCAGTGGATTTTTTCAAAGCTGGAATTGTTTTCTCTCTATTATGCTGCAGCATAATGATTATCTTCACCATTCCCATTTTGCACATGGCAAAAATTATTAATTCTTTTGAGAATGTTGCTGCTTGTGCAATAAATGGTATATCTATGGAGACTGAGTAGCTATAAGATGACTATAAAAATGACTTTTAATTACTTTTAAATTACTATAATTCTTGATCAAGTTTTGAATTTGGTCATTATGCAAATTCATTCTATAGTGAATGAAAGGGGTTGTCTTTTGCTTATGTTTATAAAATGAACTGTCTTGGTTTGGCCCTTAATGAACAGGGGGAGCCTGCAGTGCTAATTTGGTGTATAAATGTGGAATAAAACTTGGCACTGTGGTCAGCAGCATAGTGCCTTCCTCCTGTTTTCTTTGCATGGCTCCAGTTTTCATATTACTGGCACTTTATGCCACCTGAGCACTGTAAGATCACACAACTGGGACATCTCCTTTTTTCTGTTCTCTAGGTTTTTATGTGCACTCAATCTTTCAGGCTTAGCTAAAAGTACTAAAACCCCATATTGCCCATACCTCACTGCATGTCCTTGTTTGCACTCTGCTAAACTTCACTGGGATTTCTTATCCTTTTCCTGTCCCACAGGTACCAAATTATATTGGACTCTCTTGCTGTATTAAGGCAATCTTTCAACCAAAAAAAAAAGAGTCTCTCATATTCAGAGAAATGTTACATCTCCATAGATTCATAGCTGTATTATGTTGACTTGTCCTTTCTGAAACTTCCAAGTTTTACTATGACAAGCTGTCCTGGTTTAGGGCAAATTTGGGAGGAAACCTCCCAAATGGGGTTCCTCTGGAAAGCAAACCCAAATGGCCCCTCCCCCACAACCAGTCTAGGAAAAAGAACTTCCTCAGAGAAAAGTGGAAAAAACTATTTATTTAACAAACAAAGTGCCCACAGGCACAAAGAATGAATAATATGGAACAATACAACCTTTAGTAGCTCTGAAGTGAGATGGCAAACTCAGAAAGTCTCCACCGTGGGCAGCTCAGCTCTCAGTCTCCTGTCAGGCCTCCGGAGGTCCAGGCCCCGCTGGGCTGCAGGTGCAGAGCCCTCGGTGCTCCTCTGGGATTTTCAGTCCGGAGCACGTTTAAACAGTCCCAAGAAAAGAAAGAAAAAAACAGTCCGGGGAAGTTCTCTGCCCTAGCCAGTTAAAACTAATTAGCCAGTTAAAACTGCCCTAGCCAGCTAAAATCACAGGAGAGCTGTGTCCGCAGTCTCTCCGAGACTCAGTTGAGCACACACAGCCCGGAGAGCAAAGGACGTGCAGGAGTCAGGCGGCTTCTCAAAACAAACTGCGCTGCTTCTTGCCCTGCTTCACTCTCAGAATCAGTCTGAAAGGTACAGAACACAGTATACAGAACAGACAATTGGGGTACAAGCATCATACAGTCACCCTAGGACCCTTTCTCTTGAGTGAAAAAAGGAAAAAGAGATCAATTTAATGTTCACTTCAATGTTTATGGAAATGAAACTATTTATCTGTTTGTGCTCGACTTTCTGCTTCCAACCTGCAAATGAAAACTGAGTGACAGGAGACTGATTTTGCCTTCACAAAAGGAAATCTGTTGTGGTTGACACAATATATTGGAATTGTTTTCCCATGTACAGCAGACTTGCTTTGCAAGAGGTATTTTTGGTTAGAACTCCTAGATATTTTCAAAGTAATTTGACTAGCAAATGATCAGATCTAATTCTCAATGTCTTTAAGTCACTTTATGCAAAGAATTATGATGCTTCATATCAGACTTAGTCACCTTGGCTTGTGATGATTGCTGTGATGGTGTTTAAAGATTTAACATCTTGTCAGAGGTGTATCACATTTTAATAATTTTACCTGGTTTTGCAATCTGGTTTTTGTCTTTAAGTCATCGAAGTCATAATCCTGATGCTATAAAAATAAACCATTGTACCAGCCTGACACACAAGTCTTTTATACAGATTTATATGTAGTATGTAAAAGATATTTTGGGGGCCCAGTGGAAAGGAGTGTTGCAAGACATACAGCTTAAGATGTCTCAATCTCCTCTGTATTCTTCATTTAGAAAGTACTCTATGTATGGTATCTCCCCCTTCTTAAAAATAATATTTTGTCCTCAGTTTTCATAATTTTTTCCATTAACTTCTGCTGAAATCAGAAATTCATATTAATTGGAAATATTATTTCTAATATTTCAAGAAAGTACTTTGAAATGAACTTATTAAGAAAGTGTCTATTCAACTATTTGAAAAATGTTTTTCAGAAAATATTGGTCAGAATTGTACAAATGGCAGAGTGTAATGGATGGGAAAAGTGTAGATCAACAACAGCATGAATCTACCTTTCAGATTTTTGTCCTCCCACTCTCCTTTATAATAGGTGATGGGTGAAAAAACTATCTTTCCTCCTTTCAGCCCAGCAGCATAACATCTAAAATTACAACATATTTCTTTGTAGTTTTGTATGCAAAGTGCCTAGAAAGGCTCAGACACATTCCTATATATATTACTAACAAATGTGTCCTATTAATAAATAAATGGAGAAGCATATACGTATCTAGCAATTTCTATTTTTTCCTGTGTAAACCAGGAATATTTCCTTTTTCTTTATACAACTTCCATTAAATCACCACCTGCAATAATTTGCTGTGGTATTAACAGGTTATTTTCTAGAGGAAATAAATTTAGGTAAAGTAAACAGAGACAAAACCTTTCAGGATATGTCTTAGCAACACTTAAGCACCTATTTCAGTTGTATTTTAATTCTATGAATGCAGCCAGTAAAATCTGTGCCCTGTAAGAACAATCAGGAAATTATTTATTAAGAATGTTTATAAACAAGAAGTTTGAATTTAAAGGACCGATATTTCCTCAGAAAAAAAGTTTGTTGTCTGGAGAAGCTGATAAGGAAAATATTAATTTCTGATCAGATGCTTGAGGCATGGACCAGCAGTAAATAATCTTTTTTTTTCAGAAATGGTGGGGAACAAGAGTGTAATTACAGCTCAAATGGTTGATGAGTATATGTCCTGATTTCACTGAAAAAAATACTTTTTTTTTTCCCATTTAGTTCAGATAGAAGTATGTTTGAGAATCACATTGAGAGTTTGGTAGGGTACGAGTAATAGTATTTTGCGGCACCTTAAGGAGACAATTATATAAAGATAATACATGAGAAAAATATGAAAACATAAAGAAGGTAAAATGTGATTTAGCTTTAGTAACACCCAGACATTTTCTACTAATGAATTAAAAAATAGGAAGATTTTATTATGGTCATGGGCTGCTGAGCTTCATTCAATGCATTTGTTTGAATTTTAATAGCAGCCTGCATCTATTGTGTATTGTGCAATTCTAAGACTTCCAATGGGAGTTTGATATTTTTTGTTACTTCTTTTGATAATGTTTATTGGATTACTGGCATTTTATCCATTATGTATTTCAAAACCACAGTTCAATATATTTCTGTGAAATGAAAGAGCAAACAGTCTTGAGAAATAGTCATGACTGATTACTGTAAAAGAATTTTTTTAAGTTCTAGCAATTTTACTTTCCAAATGCAAAGAAGGTACTGAAATCTGGGCTTATAAACCCTACACAACTTTAAAGTGCTTGCAAATCTGAGGAGTATAGAGGAAAAACAGCACTATTAACTTGAAATTACTGCAACCTCAGACTTCCTAATTGCAGGCATTGTAGTAGAACTGTTATGGTATAGAGATGGCTTGAAACCATCTCAATTTTTACATGTGAATATGTAGATATGCACTTCCACATCCATACTGCAAATACATTTTTGCAATCAGGAAAGCCCAGAATTTAGTTACATTGTCCAAAAAATCACTGGATATAAAACTGTAAGAACAAGCAACGTTAAAATAAAATTATATGCAGAAGAAGGCAGGGGAGGCGATTATTCATTTATTTAGACTAATCTGGAAGAATGATAACCTGCTGGTTTGAAGACAGTTTCAAATGAAGGGCTCCCAAAGCTTTATACATACAAGCTAAATGACACAGCAGTGCAAGCTTGGCTTCATCTTCTGGCAGAGGAATTCATGGGAAAACTTAGCCAGGCCTTACAAAGCAATGAGGCTTCATTTTGCGTTACTTTCTCCACTGGCAGGGTCAGAGGCTTCTGAGCTCATTCACAGTGCACTTCCTTTTGGTGGGGAACAGTAGGGCTTTTTTCTGTGTAGGGCAATTAATACAGCCAGAACTTCTTATTATTCAAGGGAGAAAAGAAGAACCCAGAAGATAATTCACATGAACTTGTGCACCTGCATAATTAACAGATTCTGGAAAAAAGAAAAAAAGGAGGAAAAAAAGGAAAAAAGTAAAAAAGCATGATTAGAGTAGATGACTGCAAGTACCGAGGGGGTGGAAGTGACTGAAGAGATAACTAAATCTCTAAGTCTTTTAAATAGTCTTTATCTAGTACTAATGGAAATGAAAGAACTCCACAGAAACACAGAAAATCAATGAAAGAACATAAGAAGATACAGTCAGTTCTGTAACTGCTACAGATTTTTCATGTTACTTTTTTTTCCTTCAATGTGCAAAAATTCTCCATGCAGTGGATCTAAAAGGGAAGATCCACGTGTAGGGAAGAGAATGTGTTCAATTTTTATTAAAAGGGACTAAATGTGATTCATAAAGTTCAGAATTTGGGAAATTTGTATCGTTAAGACAAACTAAAATTTTTTGAATGCGAATACATGTGAAATGTGTACCAGGAGACAGGTTTGCTAATGTAGTCCTAGTTAATGAATGTTTTTTTTCTACTGCAAGTCACCAGTTTCTTGAGCTGCATTGTCTGTAATTAAACTTTTGGGTCTGATGAGAATGGTTAATGTAAAATGATTTAGGCTTGGTTGGGGTTTTTTTATTATTTATTGAAAAATTCAGGATCCGTGGCTAAATAATTCAAAAAATTCGTTGAATTCAAAACAAATAATCCTATCTGGGGAAAAGAAAATTTGGAAAAAGCAAAGCATTCAGTATTACTTCCTTGAAATTCAATATAAAATTTGAAAGGAATTTTTTTAACATAGAAAATTATAGAAATTGTATAAAAATTTAAAAAGTTAATCGGTAATGCAGAAAAAGGTTTCTTTTTCAATAGAACTTTGCTCTGGCTTTTTGTCAAGAAATAGATTGAAAAGTTCAACTAAGATCACTTAAAACTAAATTTCTTCAACTATCCTTTCAGTCAGAAACTTGAAAGTATTTGATAACTAAACATCTAAGTCCCAGGGACATTTTAGTGCTTTAAATTAAGAAATCACCTGAGAACTTTTGAACTTTTTAAACTTAACAATTTGAATATATATGCATACTGGTCATTTACTTGAACACCTAAAACCTTTATTATGCTTTGAAATACTTGATTATTTTCCTGTGGTCGGTACCTACTACCTAGTAAGTAGTCATGTAATTAATCAACAAATTAAAGATTCTTTTTAATTTTTAGTTTAACACTTTGCAAAAATATTTTCATTTAGTTCAAAATGTTAACATTAATTTTATTTTTAAATTGGCTGCAAGGCTGATCCAGTGTTTGACTGTTGCTCTGTACTTTACATTCAGTCTCCCTCAGATCCTTTTTGCTTTCACCATCTGTTTTGACAGGAAAGTTCTTCATGGCATAATTTTTCATATTTAGTTTATATATCCAAGATTCCAGTTGGAACAAGTGCCCTAAAGTGAAGAGTTGTTTTGCTGGCAAACAGCAGCTGAGATTGGTGGCGGAACACAATAAGCAATAGTTTGGAATTTAAACTTGTTTTAAAAAGCTCTATTACATTTGTGGTTCATTGTTCTCTCAAACAAAGGAAATCAATGAATAAATACTAATGAAGCATTTCTAGTAGGTAGATTTCTTGTGTTTTCTTTTTGCATTGAATTCAGTAAATTTCCTTGAGTGGCTCAGCTGCCCATGGGGAAAAAGAGAATTAGAAACACAAGTAAGTACCAGTAATGTATTAACATAATAGCTGAGCTTGAAAAGCATGTGGGTTTTGTAGAGTGATTTCACATAATTTATCAATGGATTAATAAATGCTGGTGGAACATTTTTATTGCTCTGTGGCCACCAATAGCATGAGTGTGGTCAATGTAAACAAACATGAAGTACAGGAGCATAAAAGGAAGAAGAGAGTTCTGGGAGGGACCATCGAGGGCAGCAATCCCGTGCTGGAAGTAATCCATGTATAAAATCTTAATTAGACAGATGGTCTATGCTGGTATACAGCTGGAAGAAGTCCTTAATAGGACAGGGCATCAGGGCTAAGTAGAGGGGAGGGAAGGAAACAAAACAGTTTAAAACAGGAAAATAGGAAATGCAGCACTGTTTTTTTTCCGTGGGAAAACCAAAAAACCTCCAATGTTTTTAGAAAGCTATGGTGCATTAGAGACTGTCTAAAATTCTTGCAGATATTTGGATAAGCAGGCTGGCAGGTATGAATAATAATGCTTGAACTGAGGTTCCCAATAAGTCTCCCAAACCCCACTAATCACTTTTGATTTTAAGTGAAATTTTACATTTGGATTGTCATTTTTATTGCACTTCAGGAATCATACCAATTCCCAAGAGATGAATGCAGTAAAATAAACTTCAGCTGGGTGTCAGCTCAGGTGCCTGCCTACAGCAGATTGATGGAAGTGAGATGTGTTAAGGGCACAGGACGGAAGACTAGGTATAAAGAAAGGGGGAGGTGTCCCTCCCTAATGAGAAGGACTGTGGGGTTACAGCTGAATTGTTCTTATCCACAGAGTCTCAGGAAGGATGTGTTTGTCAGGCTTCAGGCGATTTAGGAGAACTAGGCTTAAGAAAAGGACACACACCTATCAGCAGAACTGCTGTGCCCAACCCATAAATAAGCCTTAAGAAAAATAAGCCTTCTTTTAAATGGAAAAACAAGTCTTTGTCTGTTGAGGAAGTAGGAAACTGGGAGTAACTCTAGTCTATAGCTTATTTCAGCTCAGCAGACAAGCAGCAGCTGAAACAATCAGGTAATATGTGTAGAGGAGGAATCACTATATGCACCTTTTCTTTACAAGATTTCAGCTAATTATGGCCACAGAAGAACCAGAAAATCAGTTTCTGAATAGTGTATTTTACAAGGGAATCCATAGTTAAATGCCAGCTTTGGAGGGTTTTTTTGCTGATGAGTTCTCCAGTCTGAATATTGACTTTTCTTTCCCCAAGAAAGTCCTTTTCTGAATTGAAGTGTGAACAAATGCCTTTATTTCTAAGCCACTGAGCAAACTTTTACTTGGAAAATTTCATGGGGAAAATTGCTAAGCAAACCAAATAATTTTTTGTCATTGAGATCTGGAAATGTGAGTACTTGAATTACTTTAATAACAGAGAAAGGGTATAATCTAAATCACACATACTTTTGGTTATGCCCAAGAACTTAATGGATTCAGAGCAATTGTTTCATAACATTTAGGAAAAGAGAAATTGTTTAATTTAAATTTATTCAACTCTCAAAATGCATGATAGAATAGTGATTTTTGTGTTTTGCAAGATGTACTTTTAGACCTAAATTTTAAATTTAAATAAGAAAAAGAACTCTACTGAAGTGGATATTTTAAGTTCTTTGGGAAAATAAGATAGGATATTAGTGTGGGAAAATGCTCAGCTTTGCTTCCTATTCCTTAGTAAATTTGCTAAAAACAGCTTTTGCTGTTTTCCTTATTAAGTAGTACAAAAATGTTCCCATTTCCCATGGTCGTAGTCCAATATTAACTTGTCCCTTCAGAATTCGACCAGTGATGAGTCTCATAATGTCCCTATATGTTGTTTGGATTCACCCTTTCAAGTTTCCTAGAAATATTTTTCACTGTCTTGTAATTTTTAATACTAAGGTTTACTCTTCAGAAATAGAACAAAATACATATTCAATTCAAGTACAACATAAATATTGTTGGATGTGGGAATATCAGGGGGATTTAGCCCAAATAAGGACTGCAAATTGCAACCTCTAAGATCCTGTTGCATTATCCTGTGGCCATGAGCACAATGGAGAGTAAAGTCTGAATTATTGAGTGCTGTGGTAACCTCTGGCTTCATCTGGATGTTTTAAGAGCTGTGGCAGTAGTACACACAGTTTCCAAAATAAGGTCTAAGCAGATAGAGGTAGTTACGGCATCATCAATAGGAATTTAAATATAAGGAAATTGGAGATGCAAGTTTGAAAGCTCTTTTATTTATTACAACTCTACTGTAAACTTAATGCTTTGAAAACTATTTTATTGCCATCTAAAAGCAGTTGCATAATAAATCTTTAAACTAACTTCTGTTGGAATATAAGTATCTTCTCCACTGGGCAGGAGTTCAACAAGACAGAGAAAGAGGGTTTTGAAGCTTTAGGAGATAGAGTGACAGACTGCTCCAACCATCTCCAAGCCTGCACTTCCAGTACACAAATTTACAGTTCACAGATTTACCTTAGGCCCACTGATGAGAATGCCATGTTAAATGCTTAGGATTTTTCTTCCTTTTCTTTATGCTCCATCACATTTTCCTGAATTCACTTTAATGCCCTAACTTCCTTCATTTAAGCTTGCAAGCCAGAATTGAGCAAGTCTTGTGCTAAACAGCAGCTGCCTCTCTCCATGGGAAGCAGAACAGAGCCATTGTAATGCTCAAGAGGTTTCTTAGTAAGTTTATATCAGCAATCACCACCTAGCCAGAGCTTACAGGGAGTTTAGCTTTGGTTAATTGTCTTTCAAAAAGAAGTAGGAGGAAAAAAAACCCAGAGGTTGTTCTCATGGACAGAAAAAAAATACATCAAGAAAGTACAACTGAAAACACAAAAAAAGCATGAGGAAATCTCCCTTTCTTAGCTCTGCTAAAGCCATTTCTTCAGTTCTTTGCTTTACAAATCCTTAAAATATTGTTGCAAATACTCTTCCCCAAAGAAAAATATCGGTGAAAGATCTAAACCCAAAATATTTCACTTTGAAAATTTACCTCAGTGCTTTCTGGGACTGTAATTCAGCAATTTTGTTTCCATTCTCTTGTCTATTGTGGTCTTAAGTTGGGTTATATCTCCCGTGGTACCTATCTGTCAGTCCTTGTATGGATTTGGTGATTATAGTGGATCGGGGGGAATATGTGCATGGGAGTGAAGCTCACTGCAAACAATGAAAACATTGAGAAGAAAAATAGGTCTCCTGAGGTATTATAACTCTACATTTCTGTTGGCAAAATCTTTTAATGAATTAAAAATAAATTCATGGAAATTTAGTAATTTATGTTTTAAAATGTGGTTTTAGTTAGAACCTGGTGTTTTTTACTGAAGAGCTGTTTAGCAAGCTGATTGGAAATATCTGATCTAAAATTTATTTTGTGCTTGGAGATGTTACACGATGTATGTGCCAAGACATGACCCAGAAATCACCTGTGTCTACTCTGTCAGAGAAGCATAACCAGTTGCTGAGCCCCAGCCATGGCACTTTCTTCTCTTCTGGTGGTTTCACAAAGCCTTCTCCACTGACCGGAGAGCATTAATGGTGAAATTCTTCATGAATAAGAACTGGAGCAGAGTGAATTTTCTTTCTTATTGCTCCTGCACAGGGCCTTTCTGAGTATTTGTGGGGTATATGAGTGGAGAGAATGGGATTTCTAGACACTGGACTGCAAACAAAGAGTAGCCAAGAGATTTGTACCAACTTGCTTATGACATTACATTGAGCTACCCTTTACTGAAATAATTCCCTGTGCCTGCTGGAGATGGTCTTCCAGCGAATCCCGGCTGCCCTGGCTGGGAATTGTTTCAAGTCTGGTTGGGCAGTGGCTAGCAGACTGGCCACTACCTCCTTAGTAGTTCAGAAGCTGCACGAGAGCTGTTAGTGAGGCTCGACGAAGGTAAGAAGAAGGAGGCCTCGTGGCAAGATAGAGTTTATTGTCACATGCACCCCATGGTGCAGGCACTCACGCGTCCCAGGAGAGAGAGAGAGGGAGGTGGGCTCATTGCTTATCAGGGACCAGGGGAAGGGGGTGGATACAAGAGGGAAAACCAATCAGGGGAACGGGGAGGGCACACAGCCAGCAAATAGGAAACAAGGGGTGGGGCATTCCCAGCCTGCTCCAATCCGGGACCGAGCCTCTCCGAAGCCTCTGGAATGAGGGGGGCAGGCTTCCCGGAGGGGGGCAGGCACTGGGAGGAGACTAACAGATGATTGACTACATATTGCAACAGAGGGGAACAAAGGGAATTTCCCAGGCAGGAGATTGTACCAAATGGGGAGAAGTACAGGGGGAACTTGGGAAAAACCATTACAGAAAAAATGATTATTAACAATAAGTAAGAACTAGAAAGTGCACCGCTACACTTTACCATGCCTTTACTTCCATCCAAGGTATGCCTGTTTCTCCTGAGGTCTCAATCACTGATAATAGTTTGTATGAGAAGCAAAACAAATCACTAATATGTGGGAGTCATTGATGCAAATTCCCATCTTTTTTTTTTTTTTTGTGTCCGGCTTGTCAGATGCAGACCCTGCTTGTATGTCAATTGAGGATAGACCACAACAGGAAGCTGTGATCTGCAGCACTCATCTTGTCTTAAAATAGATCATTGACATGACTGAGCTGTTTAAAGGATCATTTGTCCTCTAGGATCTTCTAGGCTGCTGACGAAAGATGCCTGAATTGTTTATTTCAATGTTACTGAGAATTAATTGTAGTATTTATGATATATCAGGGTACCTAAAGTCTTAGTATATCTCCTTTTCAGTAATTCTTTAAAAGAAAGTAGAATACAAGAGACTGTTTCAGTTGGAGGGGACATATAATTATGTCTTTAGACCTCTTCCTATTTGCATACTTAAAAAAATCATTTTAGTTATCTCAAACATTACTGGCCAATTTAAACTCTTATTAAATTTAAGTCTTTTGTGTCTCCATCCTGCATAAATATACCACAGCTCTGGGCTTTGGCTGCAAATCCTGACCTTGTTTCCAAAGTTCATACAATTTCTTTTTCCTCTTGAGCATCTTGGGGAGTTCCCTGTTCAGCCAACCCGCTAACCTCTTCAGCTTGTTTGATTTACAACATGGTGGGATTGCCTGGAATTATAATATCAAGAAAGTAAACAGGTAAATTTATTTTATCCTTCTGGAGTCCTAATGAGTTACTTAGAGCTGTCTCTTCAAGTTCTCATAACCAGAAGAAAACATCCTCCCCAGGCAGGTCTTGGGCCACCAATGATCACAGAATCCCAGAATGGGTAAGCTTGAAAGGGACCACAGTGGGGTCATCTGGTCCAGAAAGTGTCACCCAGAGCATATAACTCAGGACTGTATCCATACAGTCTTTGAATATCTGCAATGAAGGAGATTCCACAACTTCTCTGGGCAATCTGTTCCACAACCACACTCACAATACTGAAGTTCTTACCATCATTCAGATGGAATCTCCTTGTGCATCAGTTTGTCCCTGTTCCCCTTTGTCCTGTTGCTCAGCACACCAAGAGACTGGATCCATCTTCTTGACACCTACCCTTCAAAAACATATATTTTGAAGAGGTCTCCTCTCAGTCTTCTGTTCAGGCTAAGCAGGCCCAGTTCCTCCAGCCTTTTCTTATAAGTGAGATACTCAAGTTCCCCAATCACCTTTGTAGCTCTCCACTGGACCAGCTCCAGTAGCTCCATGTCTCTCTTGTCCTGAGGAGCCCAGAACTGGACACAGCACTCCAGATTGGCCTCACCAGGGCTGAGTGGAAGGACAGGATCACCTCCCTCGACCTGTTGGCAATGCAGTCCCTAATGCACCCCAGGACACCATTGGCCTTCTTGTCCCCCAGGACACTGCTGGCCCATGGACAGCTTGTTGTCCACCAGCACCCCCAGGTCCTTCTCTGCACAGCTGCTGCCCAGCAGGTCACCCACAGCCTGTGTTGGTTCCTGGGGTTGTTCCTCCCCAGGTGCGAAGTGTATACAAAAAAATACAGAAATCCATCATTTGATAGTCTGTAGGAAGTTTTATTTAGCTGATTAAATCAACTTGCTCTTCTAGGTTTTTTGGGTGCTATGTTTGTGTCCAAACTTCAACAAGGATGCAAGTACTCAACAGCATTACCACAGCATGCAATGCATGCATGCCTTTGCTACCACAAGAAGACCAACAGCAAGAGGCTGATTTTTCTTTTCAGTCAGGGCTATAGCCTTAAATACATGTGGCCTGTTAAGAGATCCCTGGATAAGGTTAATGTTTCAGAGAGGATAAACTGGAGAGATCAGATAATGACCTTAGTGTTAGAGAAGCTTAAGGTCAGAGCATTAGAGTAGATAGAGAGACCACAAATAAAGGATTATAATTATGAAGCATCCTAATGGAATTGAGCAATGTCAGAAAATGTCTTAAAAATTGAGACAATATCATAAACTATGAAACTGAAAATGGATTAAATGCCTTTTATTCTATAATTTTACAATCCTTTCCAAATTTTGCTTGCTAGTAAGAGTATTTAATTTTTAACCTGCCTAAATCTGGTCTGTTGCAATTTTAATTCCACTTCAGCCATTTTGGAGGCTATTTTGTATTGCCTTGCAAGTGTTCTTTTTCTCTCACTCTTTTTTTTTCCTTCTGCAAAACCCAGAAGGTAATTCAAGATGGAAGTTTGCTTTGGTAAACCTATTTCTCTGGGCTGTAAAAATACCCTCTAAAAACTATCAGGTTGTAAGTACATATAAAGACTTATTATTCATTACCTATAAAAATCTAAAATCAAGCACGAAGTTATTAAGTATTTCCTCTTCTCAGGTCTTCATCAATTGTAAGACAGCAGTTAGTGAGGATGCACATAATGGAGAAGTGTCTTAGTTACTACCTGTGTGAATTTGCTGAACTCTATTACATTCAATAGACCTGTAACAATGATCCCATATGAGAAAGAAACCCCAATTTTTCCATATGGATTATCTGTTCAATGCTTTTTTGTTTTTTTCTACATAGTTAATTTTTGCAGAGGTGAAATCTATTGATTCTGATTGAGGAAATAGCTTGTTGTCTTTCTAAAAGCTAAAAACACATAATTTGTAAAACACATTTTGAAATAACTCTGCCCTTTTTTATATCTGGAAACTCTACTGGGACCAGTTATCTATAGCTACCAGGTTCACATTCCTTTTTACTTCTTTTTTTGGTAAATTGGAAATTTTTTTTGGTAAATTTGAACAGTCTGAATAATTTAAGATCACATTATCATTACAATTTAGAGGCAAACCAGAGGGGGGGATGCTCTATAGAACAGCCAATACTGACATCATGTCCCAGCAGTTTAGGTGGTAGCTTATTGATCTTACTGTACATAGGACACCAGGACTTGATTTCCCAGATAACCAGTTGAGAATTGAAACACAGGGTAATTAGCAGCCAGTTTTCAGATATCAGTTTACTGAGCATGCAAGTTAGAATAGCTCTCTCCTGGGAAGATGGCAAAACAAGTGAAGGAAATCAGAGGAATGGTTTCTGGATTGCAACTCAGAGAAAAAATAGCAAATCTGATTTACAGTGTCCATGACTAAATTTCTACAGTTTAGGGCAGTTGGGAATACTTATTGTGAATGTCATGAATTTAAAAATTCCTACACTTGAGCCCTGACAAATATCATGCAGCTGTAAACATCTTTTTGGGGGGTTACTTTATCACACCAAGACAAATCAGATTTATTTGTGTTGAGTGCAGCAGTATGCCAGGATTCCTGCCACCAAATATTCGTGGGAATGTTTGACAGCTGCTGCCTGGCAAAGTCCAACACAGTGATTCACTTCTTTGTTTTCCAGAGCTTCTCTAGGGCTGAAGTTTGCATGCCCAGGTTACACTTCACTGCCTGTGGAAATTCAAAATGCCATTTCGGAGCCCAGCCTTTTAGAAGCTATTGGAAGTTTTGCCACTGATTCTCTGGGGAAATTCACCCAATGTAGCAGCGCATTTTCTATCTTTTTATTTATTGTTAATATTAATTTGTTCTGTAATGGTTTCTCCCAAGTTTCCCCCTGTATTTCTCCCCATTTGGTTTCCCCCTGCCTTTGTTCTCCACAGCCTGTCACTCTCTGGGAAGCCTCTCCTCTTCTTCCAGAATGTTCGGAGAGACTCGGTCCCAGATTGGAGCAGGTTGGGGAATCCCCCACCCCTTGTTTCCCATTCGCTGTCTGTATGACATCCCTATCTCCCTGACTGGCTTTCCCTCTTGTGTCCACCCCCTTCTCCCAACCCCATATAAGCTGTGGCCACGCCTCGGGCAGGGACACTCTTGAGAGAGGCTCAGAGAGAAGCGTGGCTCCCCTGCGAAGAGCAGGTGACAATAAAAACCATCTAGCCACAAAGCAGCCTCCTGGCTTCCTACCTTTGTCAAGCCTCACCGACATCTCTCGTGCAGCTCTGACCCACCGGGGGGGTGGTAGCCGGTCCGCCTGCTGCTACCAACCGAGTTTGGAAGTATCCCGAGCCAGGGCTAGCCGGGAACAGCTGGAAGCCACTTTCCAGCCGGGCTCAAGGGATATTTTCAACCCTCAGTTTACAGAATCATATCGGAAAACTTTTTGTTTGTTCATTTGTTTGTTTTCTCTGTTTTATAAATCAAACCTGCCTTGTCCTTATAGTAAGCCACAAGACCAGCAGGACCCTGCATCTTTAAAACTACAACTCATTACTACAAAGTTTGCCTTCACAAACAGAGACATCTGCAAATAGCACTTTCAAGCCAGTTCAAGTTCTAACTAGTAGCTTGACCCACTAATGATTGCATTTGCTGGGTCCTATGAAAACAGTCTGTTAAATGAGAAAGTAATTAAATAATGAAATCATGTGCACCATTTCAGTAGTGACCTTTGGGTTTGGTTCTTTATTTTAGGGTTTTAGGCATTTTTTTTTCCCCACAAGGTGTATACTTGTTCCATTTGAAAGCAACTGTGAGTTACAGGAAGAAATGTGTATTTTTGAAATGTTCTCAGATTATGAGATTTCTTGCACTGTCTGCTTGCTTATGGTACTTCTGAAGCTCTGCATCTCTGGAAATTCAGGAAATTTTGATGCATAAACCCTTGCCTGATTTCTCTGCATCCTCATTTGCCTGTGTGATGGATTGAATGTATGGCAGTTGTCCCCAGAGGCCATTTTGAAAAGAAGATGTTGCAACTCATGAGTTTATCCAAGTGAATAAAACTGAAAATATCTCATAAGTACATAGAAAATGATTTTTTTAAATTCCTTGTTCGTAAAGAGATATTAATATGCAATAGTATCTGTCACATAGGGGAAACTGCTTAAAATACCTGAGCCCATTTTAGAAATATGGAAGTTGGGGTGTACTGATGGCAGGGTGTCACCATGGACACCAACGGAGAAAAGTCAAATATGATGAAAGAGAGAAAAGAGAAAGAGAAGATGTAGTATCCATGACAACAAGTAGAAACAAGTAAGACTTGAAAAAGTCGAAAAATCCCTATGTTAGTCTGTATTATTAAAATGAAATTTGCCAAGTTAGACACACATGCAACACTATTTCTGTGTAGCTGGGTTTTGTGCACATTGTCAGAGCCAGGAGGGTACAGAGGAGGCTCAGATGGTGCGTGGATCTCTCTTGTTGTGTTTGTATATCCCTGGAGTGATTTGTGTGAAACTAAATGGCAGCTGGATGAACAGTGGAGATCAGATCATCTACAGATTTATCTGTAAATGTACATATGCACATACATAAGCCTGTCATCAGTCTGAATGTCTGCATCGGCACATTGGAAACGTGTATAAAAGCCTCTAAATTCATTATGATCTGAACTAAAACAATGTGGGTTAAAGAGATGGATTAAATGGATTAAGAAATCCTTTTTATTTCTCACGTGACAGGAGCTTTCCTTTTGAAACCAGAGTGTGCAGTTTGAAGCAAGTGCAATGGACAGTGACAGAAAAAGTGATATTTAAAGCCCAGAGGAGATTGTACATTTGTGTATCCATGAATTACTGTGGGCAGCTCTCCATACACACAAATGGAACTGGTTTGCATTTGCTACATCATATTTGATTTTACCTTTTGGAGCTCCAGCATGTAGCCCATGTGATGTAATGCCTTCCTGCAAGATTTTGAGACTTGAATTGATGTTACTGTGAATGTATTACTGCAGAATTTATCTCCTAAAATGTAACTATTAGCAGAAGATGTTTTTGTACAAGTAGAAATAATGAGAGGGTTTTTTTTTTTTGTTTTGTTCTGGGTTTGTTTGTTTTTATTGTGGTTTTTGTTGTTTGTTTGACATTACATTCCATGTCATTGTTGAGGTACCTATAAATATGATTTAGTAAAAAATGGTTACATAAAAATTTGCTGGTGTAAAATTCAGGAATATGCAACAAACCTCCTAGAAACATTTGTGAAAGATGATGTTCTCTTATGTTCAGTGAGAGCTTGCATCCTCAAACAGCATGGAACATGAGAACCTTTTTATTTAAATTCCAACTGTATCCCTTCAAAAGCTAGATCCAGTATTTTAAGTAAAGATACTGCTTAGAAAAATTTTCAGAGTATTTTCAATGTATTTTATAGTCTAGTGTTTATGTGTTCACATGAGCTTGCAAAAATACTAATGAAAGACCATTTAGACTTATTTTTGTATACCAAATACCTTAACGTGTGCAAGTATCAGCCAGCGTGATTTGAACTGTCCTGGAGAAGATGGGTTCTCTATGGATGAATTTTGCATGGAGGGATTTTTGGGACAAGAAAGTGAACATCCAGAATAAGCAGCTAAGCAGAGACAAAGGGGAATTGTGCAGGCACAAGAAATAGAAGGAATCTTTTTTTCCAATACCGGGCTTTTCCCTGTGCTTGGAACGCAGATGAAATTAATGTGGCTGTATTTGTGGTCATGCTCCAACATTACTAATTAGATCAGGATAGTTCCCAGAGGAGAGTGATTTCGGTTAACTGTTAAGACAGAGTGCAAACAGAGCAGAAAGCTTTGTTCCGAAAAGTGGTGGGAAAGTTTATTTGGTCTCTGTTGCTTTTTGGACCCTAAGATCTGAAATGTAAGGTAGCACCTCTTTGAAAAGGGAAGGGATAATTCAGCCTGGTGAAACAATAGAATTCTGTGCTTAAAAATAGCTTTCCACATTCATATTTTAATTAGTGATTTAAAAGCAGACAGTGTCAGATAAGCATGGAAGTGTAATTAGCACTAAAGGGGAAGCAGATATGAAACGCAGGAAATAATTTTACTCATCATCTTGGTATGGAAAGCTTTCCTGGTATCCAGAAAAGTAGATGAGAAATATTTCTTCTTTGTTTTTATAAATAGCTCTTATATCTTTTCTCTCTGTGTTGCTCAATAATTTGCTAAAAGTTTCTCATACAGTGAGACAAAATCTCAACAGCTGTAAACTGTAATGTCTCTAATAACTTTAGAACTGTAAATGCAGTTCACTCTACTGATTAATTTATTATTCTGAAAATAATCCCAGTTTGTATGATTAACAATACAATTTTTTAAAGGCAAACAGATACACTTATAGCATGGATACAATATACAGAATAGGTGTATTTTATTCCTTTGTGAACTCGCAGTTCTTTATGTTGCAAAACTTTACCTTGTCCCACGGGACTAGAAATCTAATGGCAAAACACACCCAAAAACACCTCCGAGGATGGACTCAGACTTCTATTCTGGATGCAGCTGAGCAGCTTCCTATATCACTGACTTGGATAGTTTGTTGCTGTCTCCCCTGTACCCTCTGCCTTTGTAAGGCAGAATTTATCACCCTTTGGATCTGACAGCTTAACTATGCATCTGCTTCCCTCTCATCCCATCTGTGGTTTGTTGTGGGGTTTGTTTTTTTTTTTTTTTTAAACTCAGCCCCTTTGACAGAACTGGAGCAGGCACTCTGCTGCAATCCCAGCTGACCTGCAGCTGTTGCTTTCTGAGAGGAGCAACAAGCACCTGAGGTTGAGCCATAATCTCTTAACCCAGAATTTGTGGCCTGAGAGCTCTTTCTTTGGCTGAATTCATAAAGGGAAGGGGGAATTTAAATAGTGCAATGTGTCCTTTGCATTGTGCAAAGCTATGACATGTATGTATTACAGAGTATAAGGCAAAAGGATCAACCTCTAGACAATTAATTCTGTATGCCAGAGTAATTCTTAATTTATGCTGTTCCAGGATAGTACAAAATGGATCACAAGGCCTCAGCCAACCAACACAAAAAACCCCTCAAACCCAAACTAAAGAAAGACTGCTGAAGCAAAATGTGTTTTGTATTCTCGTCTGCTTTCTCAGAAAAGCAGATGTAGACCTGCTGCTCCTGTAAATGGGAAATGAAGGTTAGGAAGAAAGTATCTTCAGGACAGTTGTAAGAAATGCAGCGTGAATGAAATTTTGAGCTGGTTTCTATGAATTCTATGATAGGAACTCAAGCTGCTATCCCTCAGAAATTTTCAAATTATATTGCTCATCAAAACCCCAAACTCTTGGATTTTTTTCTTTTTGTTTTTTTGGCGGCGGGTGGGTGGGGTAGGGAAGATTGCTTTCTGTCAAAGTTGAATCCACACTAAACCATGGGTTCTGCAATTAATTACCAAATTATTACCAAATTAATTATCAAAAATTATTATTTCCATGGTCCAGAAAGCATCTACTGCAATGTGAAGGATTCAGGTTCAAATACTCTCTCTTGAGTACAAACAAATTTCTAAACTGCTAGGCTTCTTTCTCAGCTAATCTGTTCCATTTGGTCTGCATGATTGAATAATACTTCTCTCTCTGGGTATCTTGTAAAAGTGTTTGTAACTGCTGTGTGAAACTGCAAAAGTCTTTTCAGTTTCACACAGCAGTTACAAACACTTTTCCAAGATACTTTTTTAAAAGTGTTTCCCTCTTAGTTAGAACTTTTGTTTTTCTAGAAACTGACAAGAATGTAAAACAATAGGAAAATGATATCCTAATGTAAGGTTTAAAAACAAGAACCTCACCACAATCTTGCTGAAGTCACTGAAAACAATAATTCTGATTTTCAGCTGTCTGTCCCTGAACAATGTGGCCTTTTTCAGCTAAATTTCTTGGGTTTAAGCTTTGGTTTTATCAAGGGTCACAGGATGATTAAGACTGGAGGGAACCTTGTCAGGTCACCTCCTTCCTGCTCAGGGCACAGTAATTTACAGGAGCTCATATCTCTACATACATGTACTGCACAGCACATCATACCAAATCACTTCTACATCTTGTAGTACCTCTGCAGCAGTACACTTTTGCTCTTGCTGCTGTTTGACTACAGTTTAGTGAGGTAGATATGCTAAAATGTTATAAAATTCATGTGTATTGACAGTTATGTGGAGAATACAAATTATGGGAATTGCATGACTTCAGCACAATGCTTCAGTGATCCAGAATTTGAGTAGTGTTGGCCGTGCGAAGAGGGGCAATTTCACCCAGAGTTTTTAATGAGCTTCCATTTATCATTATCAAATTATTTGCCATTGCTAAAAGAAATGGCTGCCACTCCTTAAGCTCTGAAACACCATCACTTATTAAAGGCGTTTGATTTTAATATCAGTGATACAACAGTGGTTGTTCTGAATGCAACCAGAAACAAATTACTAATTATTTGAATTATATCTTAAGAACATTTGGTTAATGCAAGAGCATGAGCAGGATTTTTTATTTTATTACCTGAAAACCATTAACTCCTCTACAGTTTCCTTTCTAATCAGATCACAGCATGGCTTCTGCTGAAAATAATGATTCTTTTTTAGCAAGTCTTAATAGACAGCACTGAGAAATGCAATGATTTCAAGACAGAATGGAATGAGAGTTATTTGGAAAACTGTCATATGGAGTATCAGCCTGTCTCTGAGGCAGGAATGTGTTTCAGGTAGATGATGTCATACATTCCAGAGCCATTTTTTCACTGTCAGGTATTACAAATGAGACTCCTTCACAGTTCTCAATGGAAAAAAAATAATATCCCATGTATTGACACTTGCTTAAGAGTATGAATGCTGCAAAACTGTGTTTTTCACAGGAAAGACAGGGATAGAGTGCAGAAGATTTTGTAAATCTTAGAGACTCTCCCCTTCTCCACGAATGATTTTTTAAACAAGTGTTTCCTGTGTCAAACCAAACAGTATCTGTCACTCATGTGCTCGTCACATTGATTATTTTCTGTTCATGTCAGCATCCATATTTATTTGCTCATATGTTTAAACCCAGTTAAATATATCAGCTACTTGGCAATGAAACTGCCTTACCTTGCCAGGTATAATGGGCTTTTGGCTCATATAACAGTAGTGAAAGTCAAGAAAAGCCCTCTATGTTATTCAGTACCATACCAGATAAATCCTGTTTTTCATCCCATGAAAGAAAGGTGTATCACAACAGAAAAAAAACCTCTCATAAAATTCAAGTAGCAAAGTAATTAATCAAAATTTATTCCAGAAAATGAATTATAATATGCTAATACCAGAAATACAATTTTTTTTAAGTGAGGAAAACTGTGAAGTATTTTAAATTTAACTCATTTTCAAATATAACTGTGCATACCTGTGTATTGAGGAAGTTCTATCAGGATCCAAGGTTAGAGGTGTAGAAGTGATTTGGTATGATGTGCTGTGCAGTACATGTATGTAGAGATATGAGCTCCTGTAAATTACTGTGCCCTGAGCAGGAAGGAGGTGACCTGACAAGGTTCCCTCCAGTCTTAATCATCCTATGACCCTTGATAAAACCAAAGCTTAAACCCAAGAAATTTAGCTGAAAAAGGCCACATTGTTTAGGGACAAAATCTCTTTTACCAGTATTGCTCCGTGGCTGAGGTTTCAATGTAGGCCTCTCTTTTATCTTTGAAAGTTAAGTGGGAAAGTTTAACCTTTTACCAAGATTTCACACAGGGCAGCCTTGAAATTGTGTAACATTTCCTAAAATGTCTCAGACAAACCATTCGTTCCTCTTCTTCAACAGAAGATAAAACTGTGGTACAAGAGAGCTGTAATTCCAGCCCCTGATATATGATATTTCTCTAAGCACCATTCTTGTTCCATCACTTCCTCTGAATTCAGCTCCTCACATGAAAATTATCCGCATAAATTAATTGGTTTTGGCGGGGGTTTTTTGTCTTGAAACATGAAGGTATCCCCAGGAACCTTCCATAACAGGAATTCCAGCAAATGTGGGAGAGTAATAATGGAGCTTAGTGCAAGAAACTCATGTAAGTGTTTACAAGGTAAAATTTTGTTTAAAATTCCTACCTTTACAATGATAAAATTTCCATTTTCTTCATTGAAAATACCATCTCACCCCGTTTTAGATAAAGTTCATATATTTAAATTGATCCCTGTAAGTGTTCTTTAAGATTACTTAAAGACAGCATCAACATTGTGAATACGGCAGAGACACTTTGATTTGGTACAGAAGGAATTTTTCAAGGATACATTCATCCAAATTAAGTTTTTGTTCAGGATGACTTTCATATTTTCTGAAAACTTGAATTTCTGAAAGTTAATAGCTCTAATTTAAAAAGCACCTGAACTGTTCAAAAGGTGAAGCCACTCAGATTTACTCAAAAAGTTTTG
The DNA here is from genome assembly GCA_910950805.1 of Acrocephalus scirpaceus scirpaceus. Taxonomy (NCBI): domain Eukaryota; kingdom Metazoa; phylum Chordata; class Aves; order Passeriformes; family Sylviidae; genus Acrocephalus; species Acrocephalus scirpaceus. The sequence goes on along the minus strand of OU383775.1, from coordinate 13,461,041 downwards.
CCTTGGGAAAATTCACCTTTGGATATGAATTGCCATGGTGAAAAATACTTGAGACTACCAATTCACCAGCTAATTTAATTTTTTTTTTTTTAGCTTACACTTTTTTTCTTTTAGTATATTTGCACAGATTCCTTTTTCTCTTAAATATTCAGCAGAGAGATAAAAGCTAAATTGAAGAGGAAGTTTGAACATTATCATTTGAGATTGAGAGGTCTGAAAGGAACATATGGTTTTACCTCAGCTGAGATAACAGTGCTTCTCTACCAGGATTTTTATCCTGTCTGAGAAGACCTTTCTGCATGTGTGAGTGTTTAAGTTCTTTGCATCACTGACAATGTTTACCTTTATTTTGAGTTACACTTCCAAATAAAGTGGGTAAAATTATTGACTCTTTTTCATTCCTCCAATGAAAAATGAACTTGAGCCTTTCCCAAGAGAAAACTCTCTCCAACAAATATAAAATCAAATTTAAAATCAAATTTGCCTCTGAAAATAAAACACAGATGTATGAGGGACACTTTTTCTTGTTTGCTGGTGTTTTGTATTCACTCTCCACATGAAGAGGTTTAGTTCCAATGAGACACTGAGAAGAAATTATATTTAGTTTCACTTTTAGAATATAAATTATCTTTTTTTTCAGTGAATCAAAACAAAATCAAGCCAGAAGTTCTATCAAATAATTTGAGTTATGACTATTAATTATAGAAATCAAAACACTGAGCTCATTTTGGAGAAAAAACAGGACTATCTCAGGTAAATTATGAAAGTAGGAATTACTGCAACAAGTCTTTCCTGTCTTCTTTTCATTGCTTTTTGGACCATTAAAAAAGAAAAAAATCCCTTGTTAGTTAACACTTTCAGGTAGTATATTGATTTGTTAGTTAGCTGTTACAAGAATCTGTCCCAGTTCCTAGAATCTGCTGCCAGCTCAGGTCCTTTCCAAAGGGCTGTAAATCAATGCAGCTCTTCATGGGAAGGAACTTTTTAGGATGAGGTAATGAGATGTACAGCTGATTTACTGAAGTGTGGAGTTGGTGTCACAGCTGAAATCACAGGGCTGGTGCTAGTTAATTTCACCTACTAAAATGTTCATTTTTCACATTTTCTTTAGGTAACTTCCCATAGACAGAGATCCTCTAAGTAAGATATACATTGCAAACTTATAATAGGAAGACTTCAGATTATTTTGGTAAGCTCGGTGGTCTCCCATTACAGCACAGCAAATGAATGAGAAAATTAGTATAGTTATATAAAAACATAGATTTATTAATCTGCTGCATTCTGTGAGGAAATGTCAATTGTGGTGTTGTGTCACATCCTGTCCTTCTGTCCTCTTGTCAGATACGAATGGGGATAAAGTCTGACTAATAATGAGAAGATGTGAAAACAATTATTCTGAATTAGGTATTAATGAAAAGAGCTTGCCTGAAGTATTTGTCTTAAGGATAATGGTGTCGATTGATTAATCACACCATTCAAACAAGTTTAATTTAGAGATAGGATTAAAGAACTCATCACATGTCACAGGAAACCACCAGCATCACAAATTCATGGAAATATTTCTGGGCCACACCCTGATACTGGATGTGTAAATTGAAAAGCTGATGGGGCATGAGTTAAAAAATAGGTATTTTCCTAAACCTATTTCTAGTGTCAGTATTCTCTGAACTTCTTTTATTTGAAACTTTAATAATATAGTAAAAAAGCGTTATAGCTCTTATACAAGCTACCTATCAGTCACAAGGATAAAGGTATTAATTATAGTAAATTGTGTAACATTCCCAATACTTCATTTCTTTTCCTCACTTATAGATTTTCATGAGATGGTAACTATTGAAAAACTTCACATTTTTAATATAAGGACAGCTGCTGAGTAATACATCCTGAATCAGCCAGTAAAGTGTAGCCACATAGCTATTAATTCAGTCTCTCTACAAATTCAGTCCATTATTTCTGTATGACCCAGAATGGATTGATTTTTTTTTTTTTTGATCAAAGACCGAACTCTTTGTAGCTAATGAACATGTGTATAAAATGGAGCTGGTGAGATGAACAAGTGAGAGAAATTTGACCGCTCCTGGGATATTGGCATAGGAATTTAATGCCAGGTTGCCAGCTTTTGAAAAAGGCTGTGACAGTAGCATAGAATTGCTGCCTAGACAGCGGGTATTAAGGATCACCACCTGAGCTCAGTTTTCTGCCTCAGAAAAGGAAGACTTTCAAAGTGTAATTTCATATTGCTACTGATGTGGTTTTTCCTCTGCTTGTATTGCTGAAGGCCACTCAGCAACAGTAGATGAGAAGCCTTTTGCCCTTCCCTCCCTCTCTAAACCCAGGACCAACTGAAAAACCTTCCTGTGCCACACATCTCTGGGCAAAGATTATTAAACTTTGTGAAAGTGAATTATGATAATTTCTTATTGATTTTATAAGGGAAGAATGTGTTCAGAGAAATACAGAGAATAAGACTACAAAGGTCTCCCCATAGTGCATTGGTTGGGACTTTGAAGGGACATCCATGCTGTCTGAAGTGCCTTGTCTCTTTCAGAACTGTGCATTGGATCCAATAATATGTTGGAGTTTGATCCCATTGTTCCCAAGGGTCACATAGGAGACTACCTCAGGCAAAACTGTGGGAAGTGGTTAAGACCATTTTCTGTCTTTGCCTATATTTATTCTTTCCTTTGACACTGGAGTTTAAATGTGACACATTGTCTCACCTCTGAGTATGACAGCTCCTGTATTTTGCCATGGAGAAAATGTCACTGATAAACTCTTTGTGAAACTCATTTTACCTGCATTTCTGAGAGAAAGAGCACCAAAAAGAATGGCATGACAAGCTATTTTTCCAAGAATTTATTGAGGTTTAATCAAAAACCAAATAAGAAGACAAGTACATGCCATTTTACTCCTTTCCCGTCTTCTGCAGACTCTTGGTCTGAAGATGAAATCTCATGGACCAAGGATGTAGTCAGACATGTGAATCTGGAATTTCAAAAGAGAGTGTCTTTTTTCCAGTGAGCAGGCTCTGCGATTGAGGAGGAAGTTATTAACTGCTGGGGAACTTACATCACAGCTTTTACTTAAGGAGTAATTGGCTGAAAGTAAAGGAAAAAATTCAAGCAGAATTCAAAGAGAAACAGTGTGAAGGTGAAATCATTGTGGAGAATAAGCAGAAGGGACACAATGATAAGACCAGACAAAGAGGTAACAAACCTTAGTCATTTGGATATATAACCTCGGGTAAGATAAAAGGCTACTTTAAGCTATATAAAATAACTTGAAGGACACACTTTAGATTGAGATGGGCATTTCCTCACAAGCTCTGTTTTGCTGAAAGGTTATTGCATATATGCTCTGGGCCATTCTTCCAGTGTTCATATAGAATTCTTGCCATATGTGATACCTTCAAGGACATATTTAAAAGATAAAAAAAATCTTGAACAGGATGAAAAGGTGAAATAATAAACATGAGAGTGGTAACACAGCTTAAATGGAAGGTAATACCTTTTTTTTTTTTAATTAGAGTTACATTCTTCCATTTAGATCGGTCTTTGATTAATGTAGGTTTCATGGAAAATCTTATTCCTGCAGGCTTTCTTTTAACATGAGCAGATATCAACAGGCAGAAAAACCTTATATTTCATTGTCAGCTGATGCCTTAGGTGCTCTGCACTTGCTGATGGAGATCAGGTTTTCACACTTTATCAACACCCAGCAGTTCCCATTGCAGTACTTATGATCAGACATTTTGTAAGCTTTAGCCAAGTTGAACATTTTGAGTTCTACTTATTTTGCTCAATATCCAAAAAGGGGATTTGACACACCTAAAGCATACATCTTACTTTTTATTTAAGTTCCTTATTTTTTATTTTTTTTTAAAAATCAAACTTAAGAAAATGTTCTGGCATTTCTAATTTGGAATTTTATAAAAGGAACATTAGAAAAAGGAAAATTGAGCCCATGCCTTGAGCTATGAGATAAATCCAGTTCTATTTTTCTTAAAAACTCTTCCTATGTGAAGCAGATCTAGTACAACAATGAAAATAGCCTTAAAATAATAGTGAAAAATTAAAACTCCATCCCATATCCTTTAATCCTTTAATTCATTACCTGGACACCTAAGGGTATATGTTAAATTAAGAGCAGAACACTTTAATTAAATTCTCATAAACTCATGAGCTTTGAAAGTTGCATTTTTTAAAATAGCTTTGCTCATTAGTTAAGACCTTTTAAATACCTGACTGTTATTTACTTATTGAATGTGAACTCCATTTAACCCTACATTTATTAGATAGTGTCCTTATTAAAGAACATGATTTAAAGCCCACTACAGTTAATATTAGTCTACAGACTTTCCTAAAGATATTCAAGGTCCATTTTGATTCTTTAAAATATCATGGCATATAAAATGTGAAGGGATTTATACTGGTTATTTGTTTTAGACTAGGTGAAAATAAATAAAAGCTGCAGTGACTTTAAATAATGAAAGTGTCTTAAGGCTGTTCCAGCATTCAGGTCTAGGTGGTTCAAACCAGATAAGGTCAAGAACATTTTGAGGCTGTTGTCAGATGCTAGAGAAGGATTTGGTACAAAATGTTGCTGGGGAAGGAAAAGCTCAGCTGCTTTCCTGTTGTAATAATGTGCTTAGCAAATATGCCATGATGCTAATGCCTCTATGTAACTGAATGTGTTATTTATTTTTACTATTTGATGTATTGTGATAAAAAATGAAATAATATTTTCCAGCTTTTTATACATATTATTTTTAATTTTTAAATAATACATGACTCTAAATACATAAAGAATCATGCTTGCTGTTGCAAAAGTCTACTGGAGACAAAAACACAGGCAGGGTTATTTCTAAACACTCCAATTTATCTTTGTAGTTATGTAGACTGCTAGAAATTTCCTTATTTTCTCAAACCTCTTTACTTTCAAGATGTTCAAATCTATTCTTTCCTTAATACCCTGTATCTGAAATGAGGGAGTACTGTTTCTTTAGTATCCAGCCTTTGTCAGTGATTTAATTTGTGTCAATAATAAAGCAAAAACAGAAGACCAAAGTATTTCTTCTAAGCCACCCATTTCTAAGCAAGAATTCAAAGACTGAGTTCTGCACAAGGAGTTTGAAAATATTTGAATAAGCCTTACTGTCCAAAGGATCACTTTTACTGGTGCTGGGGATGTTCCATTTTATCTCAGCTGAAGTTCTGCCAATTTTTCATCTCTACTATGGCAGGGAGATAGGAAAATATTCTGGAGGGTCAGTTCAGTGCTTTATACAGTTATTTGCTTCATGCTGAAAATTGGGTACAAGAGGAAGCTCTTTGTACCACCTTGTAAAGCAACATCTTTAATTATTACCATCTTATAATTATGTATAAAAATCAAAGAAAATCTAAAAATCCCTCAAAGCAAACTTCTACCTCTTACAAACTTACTGGTAATTCCAAAGCATCTACTATAGGAAAATATTTTCTTGTTTATCTTTCTTTTCATTCTGAAAATATATTCAATTAACTGCTAGGGTTGAGTTTTTGGTTCAGGTTTTTTGTTTGGTTTTTTGTGGGTTTTTTGGGTTTTTTAATGCCACCTGGTATTATGAAAAAGGTTTGCCAATCATGCAACATGGAAAAAAAATTAGCCACAGAAGAGGCAAATGCATTTATTTGTCTATTTCTAGTAAGTGTCTTGACTGCTTCACTTGCATTCTACAAATCACTCCTTTTTGTCTGGAAAACTACTGTCTCTCCAGATCCCAAGCAGATTTTTTGGGAAGTTAATGAGCTTTCCTGAAGACACTTCTGCTCTCCTGTGCAGTGTTTTGAAGCTCAGTAATGGGCGCTATGCTGAATGTAAGATCTATTGCCATTAGTCCTGGCTGGAAAGTGCTTGAAATTGAGTTTGTCACCACCAGCCCTGACAGCTCCATATGACAGTGACTAAGCAGCTTCAAGAAAGTTCATTGATAAACTCTCAGCCCTGTAGAAGATATTTAAGCTTTTTTTGTTTGTTTGTTTCCCTACCTGTAAGTCTTCAAAACAAGTGATAACAGTTAATTGGTATTTTAGTAAGAAGAGAAATTCTATTTTACATTTATTCATCCATTTCCTTGGATGACTCTGCTGACATTATGGGCTTCAAAAGCTGGCTCTGCCTACCTGCATATTAAACAAACCATGCCGCAGCAGATAAGGAGGGTGTTATTGCTGTGTTATCATACAAGTGGAATGCAGTTTAACTTGTATAATTTGTAAGAGCTTGAAAGCAGCATCCAACGGCTTCATGAAACAGAGGCTGCAAACTATTCCTTTCTGCTGAAGAGTCAGTCTTACCTTTACTGCAGTCAGTTCAAAACCCAGTGAAATCAGTGGGGCTTCAGCAGATCCTGTTAGTAACAACCAGATCCACTTAGTTGTACCATTCACTTACCCTGACCTCAATCTGTACTCCCTGATCCTCCACTACTGCAGGTAGGAAATGTTCTAACTTAGTTTTATCCTGGCTATTCCCAAACTCTGTGCATTGGGAAATTCAAATGTACCTTCTGATATGCTTGCGTTGACTAAACAGAGGAATAAAACAGTAGAGAGGTTTCAATGCTGGCTTGCCACCCCCCCCCCCCCGCCCCACCTTGAAGAAGGGGATGCAAAATCAAATTGAATTTAAGTCCTGAAAAAAAAAAATCAAATTGCACTGCCTGCATGCAGAATATTTTCCTTATCAAATCAGGAATAGAAATTTTCTTAGTTGGAAGTCTGGTGACAAATAACAGAAAAAAGCAATCTCTCTAAGGCTTATTTTCTTATCTTGAAATGCATTTCACACCTATCCTGACACTGAGCCCTTTTCACATATATACGTCAATTGCTCTATTAGTAACATGTAAAATTGTTCAACTTGCATGTTGTGAAGTAAATGATAGAGAGTTTTGCACTTGTTTGTTGGCTTTGTTGTTTGTGTTATATTCCTAATTTTCTTGTTGTGTAGATTTTGCTGAGAATAAAATTTCATTCCTTCACAAATACCTTTTCAAACACAAATAAATTTTGAGTTTGCAAGCCTTGTCTTGTCTAAAAGAAGTGTAATTTTCTATCTACGTAATTTGTTCCTGTTTATGAGTGCTCCAGTAACTGAAATCAGCAAAGTGGTACAAAGTCTGTTTTGGCTGTCCTCCTATGTCTCTAAATCAATCCTGAGTGCAATAGCAGCAATTTGTGAAAGCAGAAAGTTCTGCAAATAACAGAGAATTGCATATACTTGTGTAGCCATTTAAAATAAATTGTTATTATGAAATATGCCAAATAGTTAACTCTGAAGATTAAAAACACTCTACAGAACAGAAGCAACAGGAACACATCTCACTAAGGAGGATTTTGCGCAATGCTCTTTTATGGTGACTACTTGCATTTACTCTTCTCTGCTAAAATAATGGAAACCTTGATAGTGGCTAATCCTGAGAAGGTTGTCCCAGCTCAAACATCATCCTTGGCTAGTTTCACCATTTCATACAAGAGAGGATCCTTTCTTTTAAAATTTAAGTAAGCAGATTTTCTTTCATTTATTCAACAGTAACTTGGGCTGTTGTCCAAAGTTTGGGTGTTTATCTTCTGGGAGACTACAGCCATTCATCTGAGGTGAAATAATTTGTCATCTCTGTGTCTGTGCCTGAGTGTGTGACCTGTGAGCGTACTGAGCTCGGTGATAGCTCATATTCTCTTTGTTTTTCACTAAAGTAATAAAAATAAGGTTGATCACTGTTCTTTTCTGAATTCTTTTCTTCTTTGAAATTTGAAGCAGTTTTTCTGTTCATTGAAAAACTCAAAAAAATGTGTCTCTTTAATATCTTTATGATGATGTTGACCACATAAAATAATGGTTTCTTGGTAAATGCACAGTCCTTGGAAGCTGATACTTCTGCAGAATCACTTCTGCTCTGCTTTATTTCAGAGTGGAAACAAAGCTTATCCAAGGTTCTTGAGGTACAAAGGAAAGAGAGAAATTCTCCCTTAGCAAAATGTATTTGTCCCTTAGCAAAAAAAATAAAGACCATTGAAAACATGCAATTTTTTTCCTGGAACTTCTTCCTGAGAAATCTTACCTTTCAAATATTAAATTAGATTTTTCTAAGCAACTTCCATTGCAAGAACCACCATGTAGGATACAAAGATTTTTTTTTAATATTTGATTTTCTTTCCTTTTCTCTAAGGTCAGTCTTTTCATATGCAGACAAGCTACTTCATATGAGTCAGACACCAATCTGCAGGAAAGACTTGTTATATGCATTGATTTTGGATAGCATGTACAATTTGAAGTTTCTTATGTCACTGAGGTTCATGGTAAATACATTTTTTTTTAAATTTAAGTGCATAGGATAATAAAAATAGTTGTCAAAAGAACAATAAACAGAGTTTAGATTATTTTAAAAATTTTATAGGGTTTTTTTCTTGAGGCTATAACACATTTAACATGAAATAAAGAAATTTAAAATAATGTGCATCTCTGAGATAAGCAATGTTTATTCTGAGTAATAAAAACCAATGTCAATGTTCTGCTTGGATTAATAAGGTTTCCTTGAAAAGCAATATAGCCATATCTACAAAAGACACCTTTTGGATGCAGAAATATTCCTTATTAGTTCTTCTCCATCTTTAACTTGAAGAAATTTCAACAAAATTTTGAGGACTGGGAAAAAAATCCCTTGCTTAGAGTTGCATCCTTTTTACTTCTTATGATAAAGTTCTCTACCTGTTTTTTGAGCAAATTCAGTGTCGTTGTATTGAGTTTTTTAGTCAATGAAGGCTTTGCCTGGGAAGTGGCAGTGATCTGTCATGAATGTTCACCACTTTAAGGAGGTCACTTCCTCACTGGAGTTTTTTCCTGACTTTAAGTTTTTTAGTATCATCAATTATCTCACTGGAAGGAGATGTAGCATTCTGAATACTTTTTTGGTTGTATTAGTAACAGATTGGGATAATATCATAATGGGATTTTTCGAAGGATGAGAGGTTTATACTTTTTTGAGCATTAAAAACAACAGCAAAATACCACCTTCCTGGATGTACTTTTAAAATACTATAATGTAAAATGTTTATTCTGCTCTCAGAACAGACTTCATCACTGGTGAAACTGCTTTGCTTAGCTTTATTTTGTGGGAGATAACAGTGAAATTTGGGACCATGGTCAGGTTCTGTCAGCAGCTCCTACAGCCTCCAGATATGCCCCGTACTTCTGCCTGGCAGGTGGGAAAGCAATGATTCCAAGTTTATTTTGTGATGCTTCTGATATTTCTGAGGCAAAATATTGGTAGATTTCAGTTTGGTTTTGTTTTTTGGGGGGAGGGGTTTGTTTGGTTTTTTGGGGGGGTGTGGTTGTTTTTCGTTTTATTTGGTTTTGGTGGGGTTTTTTATGTGTTTGGATTTAATTTTTATTAGATACATATATTTCATGAGTCAACATAGTTTGATTTTTAAAGAGAAATACAGAATATTGCCCTGTTGGTACCTTAGAATTGTTTTAGAAAAAAAGACAGGGCCCAATCAGAAGCTAATTTTAAATATTGACATACCTTTTAACCACTGAGAACGCTGAATACAACTGTAGAGGAATACCCACATAAATCTTGAGTATGTTCAAGCCATCCCTCTTTTCCCTCTGACCTCCAGCAGGTAACATCGCTCCGAGGAGCGGCTCAGGCCGGCTCGGCCGCTGCTGCTCTGCCCCCGGGAGGGCACTCGGCTCAGGGCCGGGCCGGGCCGGGCCGGGCCGTGCCTGCCGACCCCCATCGGCTGCCGGCAGGGCAGGGGCAGGCTGCAGCTTACCATCAGCTAATTTTAAAGCCTACCTCGACAGCTATCGGCCCGCTTGGGCCAGGCCTGCCCTGATTGCCACCGAGGGGTGGGCAGCGCTCTCCCCAGCCCCAGCCCCCAACTCCCTCCTCCGGTGACTCCCGGGCAGAGAGGAAAGGAGAGAGGGAAAGCCTGGCAGCTCTGAGATTCCCTCGGCTCTGAAAAGCTGCAGCCCAGCAGAGAGTACATGACCACCACAGGCCAGGGCTGGGCTGGGGGAGAGATATCCCCCCGCCCAGGGGACGGCTCCGAGCTGGCCCGGGCCTGCCCCGATGTCACCGAAGGGCGGCCAAAGAAGTATTTTATAGTATTTATGATCCCTGACTGCACGGCTGATCCGAGCGCTGATTTTTTTTTTTTTTTTTTTTTTTTTTCCAGTGGGAGTTTTCTCCCATCTGCGCAGCCTTGAAAATTAACACCCTGACCCAGCAGCCAAGAGAGAAAGGACCTGAGCCAGATTTAACTCTTTTTTTAACACAATATGAGGCTTTCAGAACTTTTACCGTTTTCCTGAGAGAAAGAGAGCAAGGACAGAGTAATTTAACACGTAGAGAGATAGCATAATGCAGCGTCAGCGAAAGAACTGATAAAGGTTATTAGAAGGAGGGATTGAGGAAGTGGACATTTTTGACTGGACTTCTCTGGATGTAAACCATGGAGAAATGGACTATTTCTTGTAATATATTAATGCTGTTTGGAGGAATGCTATTCTAGCTAAAGGTGGTAGACTGTAATTGAGATGCAATTGAGATTTCATTGAGAATGTTGTAAGTCCCTCGCTCCTAAGATAAAAAGAAGTCTCAGTTGTTTGAGACACAGATTTAGCCCTTTGGCTCCTAGGGTAAAAAGGAGGTCTCTTGAGATGGAGACGATTTCAGAGATAAAAGAAGAGAATCTTTGTGGTACACCAGAAAAAACATTCTTAAACAGATACCCCAAATACGCAGAGAGGCCCATAAATAGCCAGGGGAAAGGCTGCTAATAAATGGGATGGCACAATCTGCAGAAATTCTGGGCGGTTGCAGATTTGTAACATTAGGAGCCACCAGACTGCTTTTTCCTTATAGCAAATGTCTCCATAGAACACAGACTCCTCTCCCAAAGTGATGAAAGATTATGTTTAAATATGTGAAACTGACTGAAAATTATAGTTTTATTTCTCTGTGTTGGTTATGTAAAGGTGAACAGTCTGTGGAGGGAAAGAAAAGTGTTTTGAAGTTTCAATTTTTTTCCCCCATTCTTTAGTGTGTGTGCTAATAAAATCTATCTGTTTACCTTAAGTTAGGACTGTTCTGCCTTTTTCTCCTTAGTCCTATCTCACAGCAGAAAAACATTTAGACCACTACACTAAATTGAGCCAACAGAAACAGAGGAAAATGTGAAACTACTACATAAACTAGTGTTTCTGCCCAGTTCAAACCAAACCAGAACAATATATTTTCAGGAATTTTGGAATAATCAACATATAGTTTCTTAGCCAGGGAGATTATTTATTTTGCTAAACTTGTATTATATTTAACAATGGTATAAACAGAAATGAACAAGCAAATCTCTTGCATCTGTGTCTCTGAAATACTATCTGTATGTTAATTTACATTTGAATTGGAGGATTCAGATGCAATTATACTACTCACTCTATTGCTAAATGGATTGTTAAATGGGTCTGTAATTTTTAGTTTCCAAAGGCCCTTGGTTGCCTCTCACAGAATCATTTACAAATGTTCTAGGAGTTCACTGGAAGTGCAATGATAGTACATCTGTAATTACCTTCCTTGTTATGCATGTGTGTGCTTGCTAGTCCCTGGGTCAAAGGCTTCAGTGTCCCACTTTTCCAGCCAAGCACAAACAAGCAGAATAACCAGGATATTATGTGGTTACCAGGCAAAACCACCCACTGATTAGTGCCACCTTGGATTCGGCAGGAAGGCAGTTAAAGACAAAAAAATTATCCTTTCTACATCATCCACATTTGTCATTTGTTGCATTATTTGTATCAAAATTGGCCTGTTTAGGAGCAAGAGATGTTTTTGTAATGAATCAGAGCAGTTGGCTGTTTGTTTGTTCCTGAAAGTCAAGTAAGCCATCTATATAACTTTCTATAGCTTAGTTTTGCTTCACTGAAATCAAGCCTGACAACCTAACTGAGCAGAATGCTGTGTCTTTGTTTTCCAATATACAAAATGCTTACTTTTGGAGAGGAGTGGTTCATAGGGTAAATGTTGTGCTTTATCTGACATTTGAGGAACTTGCAGATTCCTCTAAAACCAAAAGTAGAAAGTCTTTAAAAGAAATTAACATCTTATTCTAATAGCAGCCTGTGTCTAGAGTGAGAAATACTTTGAAAACTGCCACAGCCCCATGTTTTTGAGGTTAATGTCTGGTCAATGACTTCCGCTCATTTTATGTACCAGTACACTCTACCTGCTTCACTCATGTCTAAGAAGAGTGTAGTATTCTGATTTATATCATAACTGAGTGTATGAAGGCACTGAATTTCTCAGGGTACATTTGCAAGCGTTTGCTCTGATGAAATATGGAACAGAATACCTGCAGATTTAATTTTGCAGCAATGGAGATTGGTCACTGAAGAACTTCCAAATGTTCCTGACTTTAAATACTTCGTGCTTTGTAATGACAAACAGCGCACCAACATTCAAAGAGAGAATTTTTTAATTAAAGATACATTTGTGACAAAGAAAACCATATGCAGATGATTTGCAATTGCCAAGAAGGCTGTTCATTAGAAAATTCATCAAATTTTTTCATTGATATAAAAAAAGGAGCTGAATTTATATTTTCTGTACACTGGAACAGGTCCTTGGAACTCAGGGGAGATATGCTCATGTTCCGGGGATCTGTCTCATTCAGAGAGTTATAGCACTCCAAGAAAAGTGGAGTCCCCCAAGACTTCACAAGGTGATATTTCATTTTCATCTCAAAATTATTGTAGTAGGTCATCAGCTTTGACTGTATGATAAAGCTTCTTGAGGGATGTTACTTTCCTTGCACAGAGCCTAAAGCAAACGAAAGTGCTTTTTTAAAAGTGGATATCCATTTTGACAAGAAAATGGAATCAACTCTAAGAAAACTAGGAGAGAAGGTGAAAACCTATTACTTGCTGGAAGAGGATTGAAAACTACTGTGGCTGTTCTTGCTGCTTTGATTTTTAAAGGAAGTCTGATTGGGTTTGGGGTTGGTTTTGTTGTTGTTGTTATTTTTAGTTTTGTTTTTCCCTCAGTAATATATGGGAAATATACCAATATACCAAATAATATGGAAAAAATATACCAACTTGATAACTTTCTGGTTTTTGTAAGAAACACACCAATAAAGTATCCTTTGTGGTTAAAATGTGATTTATGATTTTATGTTGAGTATTTAGCAGTGGGTTTTTTTTTCCCTGTTCTAAATATATTGAACATATTGAAGCTTGCTTTTTAGTAGAATTTGATTCTCCTGTAAAGTCAGTTTCTGATTCTTCCACAGGCTTCCTGTGTGACTTCCTCAGCCACAGTTTGTCACCTTGTAACACTGAATTAATTTGTTTCGTGTTTTAGAGGTCTTCTGAGGATAAATCTACATATTCATGTGAAGTGGCAAGATATTAAGTGATGACTATCCCTTTTTAAAGAAAAAAATCTATAAATAAGAAACCCCTGTAAGACTGTAGCATTTTAGAACAATCCATTTTTGCATAAAATGAATTTTTTTTTTCTTGTTACACTCTAAAAGATCACTGATTTTTTGTTAGGAATGAAAGGCTACCATTTCCAGATACTGGAATGATCCTTGTGATCCAGTCTAACTTCCAGTAATGTTAACAGAATCTTCTCATTGTTATTGGAAGCAATAATTGGCTTCCCTTATTCTGCAAAACACTTTGCCATTTGAATAAGGTGTTATTACTTTAGCAACAGCCATACTTGTCCTGGAAGACTGAAAAATATTGCAGCAGATTCAGATGTCCTGGATCATTCCCTAGCTCCATATTAATTTATAACATTAACTATCAATACCTGTAACAAAAGAAAAAAAAAATCAATCTTGTACCCTTTATAATTATCTAAAAGAAAATGGAAATCTACTTTGAGCTTTCAGAATAACTTGCCCCATTTCCTAGAATAATAGTCAAATTTTGTGGCTGGATAGGATGAAAATTTTGTTTATACCTACAGTAATGTATTACGCAATTACTCAGCACTTCACTGAGGCACGTTGTAAATGCTCTCTGTTGTTATTCCCAATTGATCCATTTTTGATGGAATTAATGGCAATGTTTTCCATTATTTTACTTCAAATTTTGTCAGGTTACTAATATTTAAAGTGAGAAGAATGAAAATATTAAAATATTTCTAAAATATCTCAGAAAAAAAGAAGTTATACATATGCAAGAATTTTATATTTTTTAAAAAAATAGACCGGCAGATATAATGTTGGCTTAAAGGTGTTAATGCTGCATTTCACACTTTGTAGGTATGTTTTCTTGTCCCATAAATATATAATGCATTATACAACTGTTTTACAGCATTTTCATGTAAGAAAAGCTCATTTTAAGCAAGCAGAAAAGATAAATTAAGTAAAGGAATTAAATGTAACACTGAGAACTTCTTGAGATAATTCAAATATGAATTTAATTGTGGATGTATGACAATTCTGGAGAAACTATTTTGACTTCCCCACCTAAAACCAAAAAACAAATCTAAGTTACTAAGACAAGACCTGGAGATGAATTTCTATTCATCTTCTCATAAAACTTAATCAATTCAGAGACAGGCATCAGAAGAAATGGGACTGGTCATTCTGAAAGGAAAGACAATTATTTATGAATCTATGTGTGTGTCTGCCTATGCTTAGAACAGCACAAATGTCTATTTCAAATAATTTAGGAGTTATGTAACTTAAACTTGCTATTAAACATTCTCAACTGAATATGCAATATTTGCTTTTGTGGCTCTTAATATAACCTAGAGATTTCTGCTTTTAAAAATTAATCGAGTGTGCTGGTAGCTCCAATATAATATATTTTTTTCCTTCTATTTAAAGAAGGAAATAATATCCTTTCACATCCTCCAAGGCATCTTTCCAGTATTCTCATGGCTTAAATGCTAGCTGTAAAGGATGGGACACAATGTGAATATTAATGTCCTGGCTGAGCTGACAATCTCTTTGGGCCAGGGCCAGACATGAGCATTCAAAGTATGGAACCAGTCCAAGAGGCTGAGATTTTCAGAGAATCTGGGAAAAGCCTGCCAAAAGTGCTCAGCAACTTCCCCATAAAGAGATTGCTCTAGAAATCTGCAGTGTGTAGGTGATGAAAAAAATGAGTTGTGACAGTTCTGGAATGAGTTGAAACTGTTCAGGATGGTGAAGGAGGACAAGGTTTCCGGTGCATCAGGACATGGACAGAGTGGGAATGACCGGTGAACCAAAGCACAAGAAGGTAAACTTTGCCATGGTTGGTTGCAATGAAATGTTTGAAAACAGCCACACATTTCACCACATTCTAGATTTCACCAATGTTACAAAGATCAGGAAGATTAATTTAACTCTTTCAATAATATAAGTTTATTTTCCTGTACAACCAAGTCTGCTCCAGTGGTGTGCTGACCTCAAGAGGAATTTGGTAGTGAAGTCAGTAATCCCATGCCATCTTTCACTGGGAATGGCAGAATCAAGGCCAGGGGGCTTGTAAAGGGAGCTGTCAAAAGACATCTTTCTCCTGAATCCTTTTGGGCATCCATGTGCATAGAAGCCCTTCTTAAAATATCCTTTTTACAAAATTCCCAAATTATGGCATAATCTGGAGGCAGAGATGGCTCATTGATGCCTCTAATGAGTACAAATTAGGAAGGACATCCCCAGAGGGAGGTGCAGAGAGAATTTAGGACAGATTACTCCTAAGAAAAGGTGCTCTTGGAACAGGCGAGCAATTTAGAAATTTTGTCTGAAAGCCACTCAAGCCTTTCAGCAACAAGGAAAACTTGCTGCCTCCATCAAACTTAGGCTGGAATTCCATCTCTCTACACTCTCCTTCGGTGTTTCTAGCCTTCATTTCTGCTGATTACTTCCCTCTGCTCGTATTCACACACTGGGAAGACCAACTTGCTAGATAAAAGATAAAATACCTTTTACCATCAGGGTATATGTTTGTGAATAAATCTTTTAGCCAGATCATAGAGGTATTCTGATTTACAGCGAAGGTGTCCAGGTTTTGTGAACATTTTATGGGAACTGCTAATCTCTTTCTCAAAACAGGGGAACATATGCTGATATTAGGGTGGAGGGAAAGCGAGGTAGAACTGCAGCTCTTCTCTGAAACCTTAAATGAGCAGTTCTTTCTTACCCAAATCACTGCTCACCTTAGATTCACTAGTTTTTAGTTATTTTTTTGTTCCCTGCTGAAGTCCACATGTAATTTGTTGGCCAACTCTTTGCAGCAGTAAAGGGAGTGGTCTTGCTCTGACAAAATCAGGACTATGGCAGCTGGATTTCCAATCTTCTGTTCTCAGAAACTCCTTTCCTGCTTATTTTTGCAATGCAGGTAGTCTGCAACTTTCCTCCATGCTTTATTCTAAAATTCCCAAATTATTGCTGCAAAGAAGGTGCTTTGTTACAATTTTTACACACTTTGTTTCACGGTTTTTTATGAAGGCCCTTCTCGTGTCTCAGGGAGCTCAGAAGTCAAGCTCCATGGTGACTGCAGTAGATTTTTTGTAGGAATACTCAATGAGCATGTATCCTAGGATAAAACACTGAAATCAGCCCTGGTTTTGTGTTTGTTCCCTCACCTTTCTTCCAGATGTTGAGATTAGCTTCAGTTCACCAAAATGCATCAAGAGGAGGTAGAGAGGTCATTTTTAAAGGCAGGTCTTCATCTTTTAAAAGCAAATTTTTAGGCCTAACTCTTCTGGGAAAACAACTACTTTTATGAACAGTCCAATTTAAGGTTTAGAAACTTTGGCATCCAGTTTCTAGGCTGGCTTTCCACTTCCAGGATCTGTACTCAGAATTTGCCTTATCCCAGCCCCCTAAACAGGTAAAACATAGAGGGAAACTTGCAACCAGTTGGTGAAAGATGCATACTGTGGGATGTAGAAGCAACTAGGGAGGCTGATCACAAATAAAGCAATTAGAAGAAAGGAAGGACCCTTACAACAGCACAGTATTAAGAAAAATATAAATATGTAGTAGTAAGGAGAAGAGCAAAATTGCAAAATAAAATTTCACAACTCACCCAAACTTGGATTTTGTTAACCCTGGTTTTGATTCAGTCTCATTCAAATCAGGGGGCTTCCAAAGGCTTCTTTCTATGTATTCATTAACCCAAACCCAAAAAATACAACAATGAAAAAGAAAACCAAACCCAAAGATAAAACCAAGCAAAACAAAAGCCAAAAAATACCCATGACATTTTTCTAATAAGGCCTCTATTACTCTGATGTAATATTTTTGGAATACAGTTAAGCGTTAGAAATATACTTTGTTGTCTCATTGATATTGATATAACTGTCTAATGATTCGAAAGTTGCCAAAGCAGTTTATTTCTCACTGCTTTTTTAATACCCATAACGATAGGAAAGGGCAGAAATATTATGCATTGCTACATATAATGTCACAGAAAAATCCTTAAGGTTTCAACAACTATTCTGAAATTACAAGCATTAAAGGAAAAGATCTCATAATTTTTGAGATTACTGGTGCATAAATGTAGATAATTGCTATTCTAATTTTATGTCTTTTTGGTTATCCTGTGATTTTTTTAATGAGAAGGTTAGCAACTGCTGGCTTGGGTTACCAATAGTAAATAGTAATGACAACCTGTGGTGGAAATGAAAGTGACACTAATGACATGTAATAAAAAGCAGCAGTTGGTGAACCAAGGGGATACAACAAAAATGACAAAAGTAGGTGTTTATTAGGTAGATTGGGTACCAGTCAATTTTACAGAATACAGATATTTTCAAACAGTAGCTTTTAATGTGACTAAAACATATATAAAAGTGGTTTGAAGAGACACTGATATTGATCCATGCTGATCTTTATCAACAGGACAGAGTAGCATTTCATTCAGTAGATCTTGCATTACAGCCCACTCAGAGCATTTAATGATCTGCAGTATCTTACAGTTTTAAGTGATTTCCATAGCAATACTGGTAATCTTTAAACAGGACTAGCTGGAAAAGAGAAATTCTGCTGTGATCCCCATTCTGGTGTATCATTAAAGTTAAAAATTTCCCCTCAGCGTTTAGCAATGACAAAAGTTCCAGCCTTGGGAGAAGGGTTTCAGAATGATAAGTGGAATGGCTCCTTCCATGTAAAGTGCTTTTACCCATTGTATTTCTAGGGGGCAGTTTAAGTTTGAACCTTAAGGATGTGTTCTTTTATTCATTTGGGAGCATATTCTCAGGCCAGATGCAGTCTTCCATGCCTTGTTGTTCTGTAAGTAAAGCTTTAAAATAATGTCACTCTTTTAAGATTTAAAAGAACTCTTCAGGGATGTTGTTGATATTATTTTATAGACATTGTGTTCCTGACAAGGCAATTTAAAGGTCTGAATCAAATGTCAGATCCTAAACTCTATACTTTGTAACTTAAATCATTATATTTTGTCAGAAAGGTCTTCAGATATTAATCACACTTTTTACTGAAGACTTAAGTTAAGCACTTGCTATATGAGTCAAGAGAAAAACCTTGACAAGTACATCTGTTATCTTCAAAACAGTAACTTAACTACCAAACCTGTAGTTAACCTAAAGTATGTGTATGCTTACTCCTCTTTAACTTCAGTAATTATTCATTACAGCAGGGAACCAGGCTCTGTGTTTTCAATGGAATAGCAGGCCCTCTGTGCTCTGATATAATTTTATGTATAAAATGTGCAAAAGGTCCCTGTCTCCCATGACCTACTTCTGAGTGCAATTCTAACCTCGGCTGTGGCTAAGTTAGGATAGCATCTTGAACTTGATGTTCCTATTCCTAGGCAGTGCCCCAGTAACCAGCAATAAAGTGACAAAAGAATGGAGTCTTAACTCTCCACTACCTGGCAATTAGGATGAAAATAATGAGCTGTGATGGGGTTCATTGTGAGAGAGTTGTGAAAGACATAGATATCAATTAGCTGAAATTATTTCAGCCCATGCCTCTTCATATAAATAGTAATTACATACGAGTTGAAATACTGTTGTAAAAATAATTTCTGTGTTAGCTTTTATGTATTCTCTGTTCTATGTATTTTAAATGTAAAAATGTACATACCTTTGGAAGCTCCTATGGCAAATTACTTTCAGCTCTACTTAGATTTTTATTTATATTTTACCAAGGTTACATGATTTACAATGGATTTTCCATTCCATGGTTAAATGACCTGATGATCATTCCATATAAAATGTTAAAATTAGGTTATTTTGAAAATATAATTATGATAAATGCAAGTGAACAACAGCATACACAGACGTATGCGTAGATGCAGAGGATACATGCAGTCGTATATGAGTCTCATTCTCATTTATGCAAAGTCAAGTTCAAAAGACAAATTTAAACTTTTTAGCTGTATTTCAAGAATATGGCTGTACAATTTTCTCAGGTGGATGAAATGCTTCATTGAGACTAATTTAGATAAAATTCATCTAGCAAATATACAGTAGCACTTTTTTTTAGTAATAATTGCATACAAGTGCTAAATGTTGGAAGATGCTCTCGCACTTTCTGTCTTGATAACAAAATAATTTAGATCTTAAACAAGTTTTTGCTGCAGTCAGCACCTTTGGCTTTCAAAGGATGTCAGCATATGGCATAGACTATTGTACTCTGAATAATATTTTAAATGGTTTGATATAATACCAGTCTTGCTAATATTAGAAAATTTCACATTTGTGCAATGATGCTCAGTTATCCACCACCTTTCCCCATGTACTTAATTTTAGAGAATAAATGGTTCTTTTCCTTTTGTTACAAGGCACAGCAGATTGTTGCTCCAGTTTTAGAATTGAAGGAGTATTAATAGATTTTACACTGCCAATTTCTTTTTATCTGTGTATGGAATAATTTGACATTCCTAGGACTGCTTCTGTGGCATGAATGAGTTGCAGATGTGTGCTCAGTGTCAATAGGTCAGCTTTGTTAAGGTGGAGAAACTGTCAATAATTCTGATGAAAAGAATCTAGGAAATACAAAACGTGTCAAAGTATATTAAGTATATGGGTTAAAATGTGATTTGGAGTAAACATTTAAGGGATAAGAGAAAAAAAGTTAGTAGATTATTTTAGGTACTTTATTATTTTGGTACAGTTTTTGGCAGTCATTGGGAATACTATATTCTACTTTATAAGAAATATCTTCTTATGTGGTAAATGTCAAGAGGTAAGTGGCTACTTTCACAGAGAGGGTTCTAAAATGAACTCCCTCTTATTAGCAGAAGAGTCAGTTTTAAATAAGAAAATTAGCCTCCCACAGTAAAGGTTGATAATAGCCCTAAAAAGTGCAACTGTCTAACCAGTGATGGCAATGAGCTAATAATCTATTAATTCCTTTTTCAAATTTGACATAATATTAAAAAAAAAAATTCAGCATCAATATAAATACTTAGCACCAAAAAATTTGCAAAATGTATCTCGCATAAGATGAATGGGACCAATTCCTCCATACATTCATCAAGAAGCTAATCATACCAACACTTAAGTACATGCAATTCCAAGTACACAAGTAGACCCAATGACGTCACCTGTATTAGTCACATGTGTAGAATTAGGAAGATGCAAAAGCTCTAAAATGGAGCTAAAGTTTAATATTCCCTCTCATAAATTTAAGGAAGCATTTTATTAATGGGACACTGTTTTCTAACAGCTTAAAACTGGTCTCTCCCTTGTCTATAGTTTTGAGGGTTTATGTCTTCACTGTGTTTTAAAATGAGCTACCTCTATTAGTCTGTCAAGGAAACATTGCTTTTCAATTTCTCCTTCAACTGTCAAACCTTCTGGATAGAGTTCAGTAAGGAGTAATCAATTTACTTTGTATATGTGCAATATATATAAAGTAAAATATGATATGGATTCAAATCTATAAAAGATGCATATCCTCACTATCCTTCTTAAGTCATGACCCATTAAACTAATGGTCTGAATTTAAACTAATGCAGCTGAATTTTATATCAGAATGCCTGCAAAAGCTTACCCAAGACTCCACACTCCTTAGCCTCTTAGAAAAGCTGCTTTGAAAAATGTCTTGGGAAAAAGTATAGCAGAGATGATAGCATTAGATAGCTTTCTTTCTCCACTTTCCTCAAATTTTGCCCATAAAAACCATACCACATCCTGCTGCATGTAAAATTATATTTTAAAGCTCATTTTATTACTTCAGTCAAAGCAAATTTCCCTTGCAGTCTGCAAAGTCCGTGATCACACATCATTCCTCTCATAGGTGCTAGGAAACTTGTTCCTGATCTCAAAGAATGCTAGAATGCTCCAAATTTGCTAAGCACACCAAGGCCATGCAGCCAAACATTTCAGGAAAAGACTTGATCACATTCGAAACAAGTTTTCCTTGCTTGATAGATCTTCCCAGTTAATTTTGAAGTTGACAATTTTCCATCTTCAATCTGTTGAAATGGTATCTTTTTAAGAAAAAGCAAAGAAAGACATCCATCAAGTGATGGCTGACCTCTACCTGCTAATCACAGGGTGGAGATGTAGTTTCTAGCCCTCATCTCTTCTGTCAAATGCCCCTAAACTCTAGGTTTTTTAGGAGAGGTTTCTCAACTTTCAGCTTGAAAATTCAGCTAGAGTCTGGAAAAAAGTTCAGCTGATGTGTTGAAATGAAAACTATATTTTTTAACGAAAAATCCAACTTCAAGAACTCATCAGTGTCAGTGAAAATTTGCCGGTGTTAAACCTTCGCATTATTAATGCCTTTTCCTTATGAGCACAGTGCCACTGGGATTTGTTTATGCTGAGCAATGGCAAATACAGGTTGCTGGCTGAAAGGACTTCTTTCCTGTCCTCCAGAGGCCTAGGGTTCCCATACCTGTGGATATGCTGTGCCAGCAGAGCAGCCTGTGAGTTCTCTAGAAGCAGAAATCTGGGTAACACAGCCACTCATGAAAGAGCTGCCTGTAAAATGTTGTTTGGAGGGCTATTGGTGCTGAAACACGTGCTGCACTCAGGTCTGCCTGCCCCATTGGCATGAGCCGCAAGCGGTGGCTTTGGGCATTCAAACAAGCAATTTGAGAACTAATCTCCTGCCCTGCCACTTCTGGCAAGGAGCTGTTGCCTTTGGGGCAGTGTGGCAAGCCAGGCTGGAGACACTTGGAAGTACTGGACACACGGATGCTGTGTGTAGTAGGTTTGACACCAGAAAAGTTGGACCTCCTGCTGTTGGTTCTGCCAGCTCTGGCAGAGCTGTAGACTGTACTTTTCCAGCATGGACTGTACATTTTCAATACACACATGTTCCAGCTTTGCAGGAGAATGTCTGTCGTCTGCAGAACAGATGCCCAGGGATATTTGTGTGAGTAGAGGAAGGTGAGCAGTGCTCAGATTTAGAAGAACTTGCCACACCAGAGCCAGTGAGCAGAGCCTCTGAGCTGCAAGGCCCCTCAACTACTGGGCATGAAGAGACCTCAGCAACAGATTGGAAGTTAAAAGAGTGGAGCAGATTGTTTGTAAAGAGTTTCAAAGTCACCAAGGTTTGAAAACAGTGTTTTCTAGCCTTAATATAATATGAAATAATCAGGATAATTTAAAGTAAATTTTATTTAAAATGATAAAATGAAGAGGTTAGTCAGAAAGTTAGGATGCCTTAATTAAAAGAAGGACCATTTTTAGAAACATTTGACTATATCTGACCTTCTTCCTCTGCACACTGCTTCTTTTATTTAATTATAAAAACCTCTTAGGGTAACTCAAATATAAACCATGTTGCTGATCACTTCAAATGGACCCAGACAAATTGAGAGTGTGGGTGTGTTTTAACAGAAGTGCAAGGTGGAGCCTAATCCAACCCACCTGTACTATGTACTACTCAACTGCTGCTGTAGTGTTATGGCAGGCACCTTTAATGATGCTGTCACAAAACTCAAAAGTGAGTTCTCAATAGAATTGGATGGATTCTAAAGTGCTTCATACTACAATGTTCATAGGATCCACCAAATCTTGAAAAACTTGTGAGGGCAGTATGTTACAGGCAATCACCCAGTAAAGGTCGTATACCTTAGTCATTGTATACAAGTCCAAAAGTCTATTCAGTAGCTACTACCTGGAATAAAATTTGTGATCTGTTGTCCAATTGTTAATGGTAGAGAAGATTTCAGGTCATGTAGCTCATATTTGAACAAAATAATCAGATTTTCTGAACATCCTTTGGTGTTGATAGGTCAATTATACTGTAAAAAAAGCACTGATAGTCTCATCACTACGTAGAAGATATGCCAAGTGCCTTCCAAACAACAAAGAGTATATGACAGTAATAAATATTGAAAGCAGATAAAAAAACTTCCTTTAACTCTGGATGTCAAGAGGCATTAAAAATTCAGTGATGTATTTTGTCAACATACTTCTACCTGCAGTCCTAGTATGCTTAGAAAAGAATTATCACCATCTGGAGTGTTACAGGAGTATGAAGCTGTTATCTGTTGTTTTCACCAGAACTTCAAATGAAATGGTGGCAGCAGGATCCATTTAATCAAATTTATCACCGAGTTCATATTTTTTGTAGCAGCAGATGGGTGGCATTCTGGAAGATTTACCTAGAAAGGCTCAGGGTAGTTCTGAATATTTTCTTAGCGTTTCAGCATATGCTGGAAGTAAGTGAGTTCTCACACTTTAGCAAGTTTCCACTCATAAGGAGAAGGTGGGGTAACTAGTCATGTGCAGATTTAGTCCATCCAATTGCAAAGTATCAAACAAATTAGACTGTGGAGTTCATATTATGAGTAGGTTTTAAAGATGTTAAAGTTGATCTGAGGGAATGATTTCTGTGCTGTAAGTAGAACAGACTGAGAACACTCTGATTATCAGGTTTATAATACATTAAAAATAGCATTTATATGGATAGGTATTCATAATACATATAGTTTTCTGTGTTGATCCATGCGTTCTTACTGAGGTAGACTGTGGTGAGTCATTGGAGAGTGAAATTTTCTTCAATAAATTATTGCCTGAACACTTAATTTACTTCGTTTTCTGCCTTTTTTTTTTTTCCTAAGAATTAGAGTATAGGAAAGATTTTCTCAAGCTTTCAGTATTGTCTTACCAATGCTTTCTTTTAAGTAGATATTTGCATTTCTGAAAACACTTGCTTTTTAGATGCCCATGTAAAACTAGAAAGGTGCAAAGTATTTATATATGGCTTTTATATAGTTACTATAGTTTGAGAACTGAGACAGGAGCAATGTTAATTGTATAGTGACTAATCTTTCAATATCAAGAGATTTATTAATAAAACCATTGTAAGAATTTTGGAATTTTTTATTCTAAAAATTTGTGTCAGCACAAATTCTGATTTTGCAGTTCAAAAAAATATAGATTTCCTTCTGTTTCCATGGTCCTCCCCTGACTCACATACATTCATGCATGTATTGCAGTGAGTTCCATGCTTTATCATTTTGCAGTGAATACCAAGGCCAGAAATCTGACAAAAATCTGCTTTCTTTGTTGCAAATTCTCACTGCAAAGCAATGTATAATGCAAAACTAGCACTGCCACCAGCGCATCTAAATGCCTTATACCAAATCTTATTAAAACCTTAGAGGAATTTTAGAAATACATTGCAGAATTCAGAAATGAGACCTACCATTGCAAATTATATTTCAGTCTGTCTTCTTCCTTTCTGCCTTCCTCTCTTCCCCCTTCCCTCTTCTTCCTGTTCCTCTCCTTCTTCCGCTCCCAGCTGCATCCCAAATATGTCTCTGCTCATGACATCAATCACAAACCCCACCAGTATGTTTTTATGCAGGTTTCTTTTTTATTTCAATTACCACTACTCTAACCCAAATACAATCTGATGGTGCAGCTGCTAGTGACAGGCTTTTGTCATTTGTCTTTATATGAGGATTCTGGTGCCCTCCCATTCTTGTATTTTGGAGGCCTCTATCAGGAATTTCTGCGATCTGTGGTTTTGAGGGTTTCTACCTTGGCGGTGTCAAAACAGCACCAGGGTTAATCAGGTTATGTTAAATAGTCAGACGTTAAGAGCAGGTGGTGTTCAAGGACTCAGCAGGCTTTATTTCCATATGGAGTCCTTAAATTTTGTAGCCTGTGTGCAAGTTCCTTGGAAACCTCTGTGAAGTGTTTGTTAAAATACACTTTGTAAAAGTCTGCTTAGACCAAAAACCAAACCCTCCGGGGGTTTATGATGATTTCTTTAAATAACTTAGCATCAGCTTATTTAAAAAAAATAGTAATTCTTGAAAAGTTGCAATGGCTTTAGAATTTAAAATTGAACTCTGCTAAAGGAAATAGAATTATAAGGGGGAGATATTACAGTCTATGAAATAGCAGCATATACCATAATGTAAAATTTGAAGAATTTCTGGTATTTGTAATATAATTCCCAATTCTAAGTCAAATACCTATTTTTTCTTGTGTCAGTAGTCCTACACCCCCATTAGTCAGAATGATGTTTAAAACCACTTAGGAGCAAACTCAGATAACCTCATGACTAAGTAGTTCAATTAGTATGATTTCCTGTTTTTTTCATGTAAAGATTATTAAACTTGTTCATTTTCTGTGCATTTGCTTTTTTTCTTCTTATTTTCCTACCTGTAGTTAGGAATTTTTCTACCAAAAAATTTCAGCAAATTAGGACCTTCTGAGGGAGACATAATTTTGCAGTAATGTGCTAATTTTGGTGAGCATTTCAGAAGGAAAAAAAAAAATTAAGGTTCTTGTAAATAGCTCATCAGAGAAAGAGGTTCTCCATGTGAAACTGGAGCTTGCATTTGTTAAAGTAAAATTTAAACTGTGAAGTGCAAACTAAGATCAGGATTTCAATGAATTACTGCACCATTTCTCTGGAAGTTTTTCAGGAGAAGAAAAATATTGGTCCACAACTTAGAAAAATATGCAGGAGTAAAAGACCTTGAGAGAAATACAGAAAACCTATGGAGGATTGATTGGCTTCACTAAAGCTAAAATGGGTTAAGGGTTCTGGCATGTTAAATTAGGAAGCCTTTGGATCAAATCATTGAAATAAAAACTGCTTGAAAGTCAGCAAGTGCTTCATTCTCCACAGGTACATTAATTACACACACACAAAAAAATCTTAGCAACATTAGATAGGGCCAAAATCAATAAATTTAATGTAGGAAATACAACAGCCAACAGCTAAATGAAAATAAAAGATCAAGTGTACATATACTTCTGTAGAAATAGCAGAATCCAGAAATAATGGAATTAACTAAAAAGCCTGATTACATAAGGCTGATGCTACTTTGGGCACCAAAATAAAGAATTCTGTGAAAAATAAATTATAATCGATGGGATAACTTAAATATTGTGGAGCAAAGAACTTAGAAATATTGGAATTAGCCATAAGGAGTAGTTCCAAAAGATGAAGAAATGAAGAAACACAGAGTGAATGCAAAACTTGATGAATATCAACAAGCACTATAGTTTTTAAATGAGTTTGAAGATCCAGGGAGAGGTCAGAGGAGTGTAACAGCAGCAATACAAGAATGTTTGCAGTTATCAGTCTCCCTGTTAGGAGCAGAGTGAGCAGAATTCTCAAAAATAGAATCTATGCTGATAACAAGAGATTTTGACCATCGCCACATAAATTTGCTATATTTTAAAAGATGGCTCCTCAGAGAAATGAGCCAAAATGAAAACACATGAGCAGCATTTACAAAGATATTACTTCTTTCTGGAAGTGCCCAGATGGTACCCACTTTTAAACAGGAAAAGAAAAAATCCACCGTGACAATGTTTCACTTCAGAGAGGAAAATGAAGCAGTTGGCTGAAATACGTGTTCAAAAGGCTGGGAGGGCTGCAGCAGCACATTCATTTAAAGATGGGAGTGAATTTTCAGAATAAATGTATTCCCTACACAAGCAGAAGTAGGGAAAGGAAGCAGAGGAAAAAACTTGTATCTTTAACAGAATGAAAGAGAACGATATTGGAAATATAAGGTCTTATGATAAGAGATGTGTCCAACTGAAAGAAAAAGGCACACCAGGAAGTTAAAACTTTGACCTGTGAATTCTTTAACAAAGTAAGGAAAAACTTACTAAAGGAAAAAAAAACCCACCAAATCCTATTAATAAAATGTCTTTTTCAAATACAATGGCCATTACAGAATTGATATGGTTAAAAAATGGTCAATAAATTAAAGGATTACTCTTGGAAACTGGTCATTATTAGTTTACTCTAGGGAAATTACCATTGTCATTTTCAGTGGAATTGAATCTGACAAATTATTTTAAATTTAGATATAAATGGCAAAAGTTTGAGAGTTAATAACTACTGACCATCCATTATAGTACATGCACAAACCTAATAAAATTTTCCTCAACCTATAAGCTTTTGGGTGGTTTCTTTTGCTTCCAAATCAGCCTCAGGACATGAAGATCAGACAATTGTAGATGCAGTGTGACTTTTTTTTGGTGTTTTGTGAATAAGAGACTGTTGAAGAGCAATAGACCAGAAAATCTGATTTATCTACTGGATAAACTGGAAGAAAATGTAGTGAAAACCACAGATATAAGAAATATGGAGAAATATGATGCAATGATTGTACAGTCAGCAGTGTTTTTGCAAGAATGAAGTCATGTCTGTGAAATTTTATTAGGCTTCTCTGAACTCTCAGTTGGAGAATGGAATAAAGGTGACCTGGCTGTTCTCAGGAATTAGGATATTCAAAAATGGTTTTAGTGTGATGCCTCCCTAAAGCTCTTTGCTAAACTAAATTAATAGAAGTAAAGATCAAATCAAGAATTAATAATCAAATAAAAGAGAGAGGGAAAAGTTGAGTAACACATGATGGGTGGGCTCAAGCAATCAATGAGATCTGAAAGCACTACTGATGGATCATTTCCTATTTCTTTACTCTTCCATGTCTTCCTAATTAATTTAAAAGTGGATAATAGTGAAATGACATTATATGATTAAGATATCATTCTAGGTAGCAAAAATCAAAACTGATTATCAAGACTTGCAGAAAGATCTCTGTTACTAAGTGATGGTGATTTCAATGCAGGAATAGCTGAACATAATAAATAAAATGATGAACATATTGTCCAGTATGCAGACCAGACCCACTCCTCAGGGAACTCTGCTGCCTTCCTGGGGCCTGGGTGAAGGATATGAAGAGAAAGATTCCTGTCCTGGTAAGACCCTCAGGTCATTTTCCATTATGGATTTCACAGGTAGGCAGAAGTTTGTGGGGTTTTGAACATGTCTCAGTTTACACAACACCACAGGCCTGCTGTCAGTAGATGGGGGTCACCCCTACAAAGATGGAAAAAGGATCTTTGCCCAGGCATTAGCAGGGTTCATTGACAGAGCTTTAAAGGATGAGAAAGGGGTAAAATCAAGCTTACTAGAGATAAAGCTGGGTGCAGCATGCCAATATTTGTGGGATAATTTGCTAGCAAGGAGTTTTGGTCTTCTGTCTCAGTGATTTCAAAGGTCTTTTCTCACCTAAATGATGAATATAACTCCAGATGCACCCATTTCTTGAGCACTGAGTGCAGTGCATGTGTGGTCATGGAATTTTAGAAACATAGAATGGTTGAAAGGGACCTTATAGATAAACTAGTGTCAATCCCACTGCCATGGGCAGGGGCATCTTCAACTAAATGAGGCTAGTCAGAGTTCCAACCAATCTGGCCTTGAACACTTCCAAGGATGGGGCATCCACAACTTCCCTGGGCATCCTATTTCACCACTCTCACAGTAAAGAAAGATACAGAATCCTCATGGATTTTCCAAGAAGTATTATCTTCAAAGGCGCAACCTGCTTAACTCTTGTGAGCTGACAGGAATGCAGCCTGATCTGTCACACTTCTGTAAAAAGTTTATGGAAATGGTGAACCTGATTTATTTGAAATTTGAAGCTCAAATGGACTCTGGAGTAGAGAAATTCTTTGTCAAGTTTCAGCCCACAGAAAGATTATAAAGCTGAGCTCTGAACTAGTAAAAATAGAATTTGCAAATGAAGTGCTGACACAAGTCTCAGGCATAAGTAGGATGAGCACTATCATGTGTGAATGAGCCTTTCTCTCTTTCACAGAAGCATGCCATGCAATATGCAAATCACTTGGTTTAATGAACAGCTTCATTTAAAAAGAAGAGTTCATGTGGTTAAACACTCAAAGACAGTTATTAATGTTTTAATTTTATGGACTGAACTAGGATCCATAAAATTAAATCCAATAAAACTCTAAAAATAATTAGAAAGAAGCCAGCAAAATGAAAATGATCATAGGTTTGTTGGCTGCTTCTGGGTCAAGGTTTCAAAATTCAGGAAGCCAAAAAGAATATATCTTCCAGAGATTAAACAGTAAAAACATACAAAAATACATCAAAATAACTTTGATTTGGTTAAATAAATCTACTATGAATAAGCTCAAGGTGACTGAATAAGGGATAAGGTATAGGTATATGTAGTGGCGCGTTTTCTGGTTTTTACTTATTGTTAATAATAATTTGTTCTGTAATGGTTTTTCCCAAGTTCCCCCTGTACTTCTCCCCATTTAGTACAATCTCCTGCCTAGGAAATTCCCTTTGTTCCCCTCTGTTGCAATATGTAGTCAATCATCTGTTAGTCTCCTCCCAGTGCCTGCCCCCCTCCGGGAAGCCTCTCCCCCTCATTCCAGAGACTTCGGAGGGACTCAGTCCCGGATTGGAGCAGGCTGGGAGTCCCCCACCCGTCATTTCCTATTTGCTGGCTATGTGCCCTCCCTGTTCCCCTGATTGGTTTTCCCTCTTGTATCCACCCCCTTCCCCTAGTCCCTGATAAGCAGTGACCCCACCTCCTCTCTCTCTCTCCTGGGACGCGTGAGTGCCTGCACCATGGGGTGCATGTGACAGTAAACTCTATCTTGCCACGAGGCCTCCTTCTTCTTACCTTCGTTGAGCCTCACTAACAGCTCTCGTGCAGCTTCTGAACTACTAAGGAGGTAGTGGCCAGTCTGCTAGCCACTGCCCAACCAGACTTGAAACAATTCCCAGCCAGGGCAGCCGGGATCCGCTGGAAGACCATCTCCAGTGGGCACAGGGAATTATTTCAGGTATACACTAGATATACATAGGTAGAAGGATTAAAGTTATGTAATACCTGCACAAATTACTGCTTTAGAGAAATGAATACAACCCCACACTGCTTTAAAGGAAGAGAATCTCAGATGAGCAGCTTTGAATAAAATAGACCCACACAACAAAGAGGGTTGAAACTCATTGTAGAGCTACTTATATACAAAATTTAAAAAACCTGGATTGATGTAAATAAAGTTCCCATGTATTTGCTTTGAGACAGTGAATGATATGTGTCCTACAAGACTAGAGTATTTTCCATTTGTTTCCATGCATGATTGCATCAGGGACTGCATCCAGGCACATATGAGTGATAAACTACACCCTTCCTACCAGATATAACACCCTGTATACATCTCTGATCTGGAGCAAACTGTCTTGGTTTAAGACATTTGAAGGGCTACACTCCAAAATCAATTCTTCCCTTTTATTTTAACTGATCCCTCCCCACCAATAAGGAGAAGAGAATATGAGTACATATAAGTGAAAAAATAAGAGTATACTAAAAAATCCAGAAATAGCAACCCTTGGTCAAAATGCCACATCAGCTCCACCCCCTCCTGGGACTGCCATGGTACTACCACTGCCCCAGCTAAAATTGACACCACTTCAGGCATTCTTTGCCCCCTCCTTGGGCTCCATTCTATGTGTATCGATTGTACACATAAAGAAATTATTAATTGATATTTCAATACCTTTTACAAAAAAAAAGAGAGAGAGAAGTCATAATGTGCTGGTGGACCCCTGCTAGAAACTATATTTTCAAATTTAATATATGATGCAATTAAAACAATCCAGCATACCTTTATCACTCTCTATTTTTCTCTGCATTCCTATTTCTTTTTAACTATTTCCAAGCTTGTTTTCCCCAAATTGTTTCTGCTTATTTGTCTGTCACTCATCCAGCCACACCAATTTTGATATGAGCCAATATTTACATTGGATAACCTCTTTATAATATTTTACCTATTTAAAATCTAAACAGGTCATGTTATCCATAATGTTCCCTTTACGGATCTAAAGACTGTGACAAAAAAACCAAAATCAAAACCAAACAAAACCAACCAAACAAAAATAAACAAAAAAAACCCCACAAAACCCCCAAACATTCTAGTATAACAGTTTCATGCTTGCAAAAGCAAAATGAACATGATGGAGAAACAGAGACAGATGTCAGAGTTTAAGGATAACAACTGTTGTTTCATGCTGGGCTGGTGACTAGATGTGAGGAACAGATGTGAGGCTGACAGGAAGAAAGACTGAGTTGCTAGATAAGAAAATTTTGGAGGTTTTCGTAAAAAGTTTTAAGAGCAACTTGGTGTGCACTGTCCTAAACATGGAATAGGAAAAAACCACTGAATGAGTCTGGGGCAGGAGAGAATAAAGTTGTCAGCAAAAATACAGACAAACCGGTCAAGCAAAACAGTTGAAGAGAGCAGAACAGACAGAGCAAGCAAAAAGTAAAAAAGGTTTTCCTTCCTTCTTTCTCATTAGACCTAATAATGGAATCTGATTTTCAAGGAAGAATTTTTCAGACAGTTGGAACAAACTTTTCAGGTACATTGATGTGAGAAAGCAGAAAAGACTGCATTGACAAGGGGAGTCTAAAGCAAGATTTTTAAGCAAAGTTCTTTATATTCTATAAAACCTGTGTTCTCTAGCCCTCTTTGGTCAGAGGGTTTGGAACCAAAGGAAATAGAAAATAAAGCATAGAGAAAAGAAGGAAAACTTCAGCCAGCTGGGAATGGACAATAGTCACTGACTGGATTATAATAGTTTCTGATTTATTTTACGGTTAAAATTAAAGTCTTGTTCTTATGGAGGTGATCTCTCTAATCTAGTGAAGAGAGAAATAGTGATCTAGTGATCAAATCATGACTTTGGTTTGCTGTGCCAATAGATCCATCTTCGTGGCTGCTTGGAATCTAATGGCAAGTTCAAAACCTGAACAGTACCACTGATGCTCTGCTTTTGGTCAATACTTTCTAAGTCATTAGCTCAGTTGATCTGCATTTTAGTATTACTATTTTAAAATAACTTGATTATCTCTGCAGTTATCTTAAATAAAGGTTGACACTTGGAACCTTATGCCTTATTTAATTTAGACCCAAATCACTAGTATAATTTAGAAACATGAACACTTTGCAACTTTCTCTTTTTTTTTAATTCAGATAATTCTCTTCCTAACATGAAGGTATAGTGAAATGACTGTGTGCTTTTAGAAGTGTATCAGTCTGCCAGTTTCATTTAATGAAATGTCAGCTTTATCAGATAGAAACAAATTTACCTCTGCTGTTAGTGAAGAATGACAACTGGAATAGACTTTCCCCCCCTCATCAAAATGAAGCCAACTTAAATTGTAGACCTGAAATAGATATTGGACTTCGTACATTCCAAGAAGGTTCTGGATGTAAATGTGTGTCGTGGCTTGACCCGCCCTAGGAAGTGAGAGAGAGCTGGCTCTGAGATTGGCACCTTGTTAAATCAATGAAAGATCGTATCATCTCTGTAAACACTCATTTCAGGATGAGAAGTTGCAGGCGTAGCTCTCTTCCCTTTCGGCCTCTAGAGAGTGAACAGATTTCTCAGGCTCCCCTCCTCCTCCTGGCTGTCGGGCGGGGAGGGGAGGCCTCCCCTGGCCAAGGCCATGACCCGCCATGCGGCCTGGGCTGGGGTAAGCCTGGACAGCAGCTATGCTGGCTTGCTCATACAGCTGTCTGTGAGCTTGGCTGCTGCTGGATCTGGGCCAGCACAGCTGCCTGTGGGCTTTGGCCTTGGCTGAGCCCCTCCCTCAGATCGGAGAAGGGAGGGAATGGAACTGTGTAGCTTGCCAGGCCTACTGAGAATGGAGCAATGGAAGATTTATCACTGGGACGTCCTGGGTGCCGAGCCACCCCTCTCCCCGGAGGGCCGCTTTAAACCTGATACCAAGAACTTTTAATCGGCTGCAGCTTCTGTAAGTGATGGGAGAGACAGCCTGGGACTTGTGATGCCAGCAGAAGATAAAGATAAAGAAGATAAAGAAGAAAAGATTGATGGAGTGGCCTTTGGCCGGACTTTTCTTGTAGTGGCCATAGAGACTGAATTAATGCTCCTGTAATTCATAGAAACTGTGTTAGGGGGATGCAAGGTGGGCACTGTGTAGTAGAGATGCCAGTGCCAGAGTGAGTGAACAGAGGAGGATTAAGAGGGTGTGGTGGTGCCCTCAGAGAAGGCTTCTGTTCTTAAAACCCTTTGCCCCAAGGGAGAACTGGGGAGGACTTGTGTCCCGGAGGCATCCTTAAAAAGGGAACCCTACAAGCAGTTTTAGGTCCATGGATGGTGGTGAGAGCACTGTCCATGGAAGGAGGACTTCTCAATGGCACATTTCCTCTGTGTGGGGTGGGCTATTTGTGAAGAGTGCAGGCCACAAGAGACTGAGTTTCCTGTGAGAGTTTCTATGGGGCACAAGGAAGACTCCTCTCCCTTAATAAATTAAAACCTGATTGTTTTAGAAGTACTAAACTAGCTGGGAGTTCCAGGTTTTGTCTTAGAAAGTTTTGGTATGAATTATGGTGGAGGGAGGAGGACTGGTTTAGAAGGTTTTTAATTCTAGATCTTGGGGGTTTTTTCTCTTTTTTTTTCTATATAGTGTAAGTTAATAAAGTTCTCTTTTCCTTTCTAAGTTAGAGCCTGTTCTGCTCTGTTCCTGGTCCCACTCACAGCATCATTTTAAGGAACTATATTCTCATGGGTGCCCTGGCATTGGGCCAGCGGCTAAAACCCATGACAACGTCCTAAGCAAAAAGCTTCAGTGATATTGCTACTCTAAAATATTGAGGAGCTTCCCTGGGCTGCATTTCTTTAGGGTGTTTAAGAAGCACAATGCAACAGAAGTTTAGAAAATCAAACATAGCCTATAAACTAGTCAACAGAGATGAGAACAAAAACCCTTGTGAATACCCAAACCTCTGCACATATGTAGAAACAGATGATTAGAGTGTTGTATCTGTCAGTTGAAAGTGGTTAAATGTTCAGCTGAACTGCCTCTTGAGTAAATCTTTTTTGTAGTCCAGGTTTTAGAATTCCCCTGATTTTACTGGATGCCTCTAAATGCTCTGGTTGGTTAATAAGAATAATGAGGAACTTCTTGCCGTTCCAGTCATTCATCTCTGTTGCCACATTAAAATTTCCCCTTCCAGGACATTCAAATGATCTTCTGTAATCTTTACTGTTATTAATTCATGCCTCATTATTAGCTAGAAACCAATTTTTCAAATATTTGCTTCAACAATTTACAAGTCATGTCATGAATACTATAAAAAATAAGCTGTAGGACAAATAAAAAAATGAGTAGACATTGTTTTCTTAAAAGAAATATTGCAGTTTCTCGCTTAAAATGGACTGATTGGGGGAGCTGAACAGCAGAGGACAAGTTACTTTGAAGACTGGTCTGAAAAACTGCACAAGGTGGACTTTGTCATTAAAAAATTGGGGATTTGCTCATTAGAGGATATTAAATAAGAATTTTGTCACATAAAATGTATATCAAAAGGATAAAATTGGTAAATATACTTTTCAGAGGTGATGAAAAGGAGGATAAATCCAACACAATGTGTTCATTAAGAATGGCTCATAAATTCAATGTATTTAGCAGATGCTAATTTATTTCAATAAAATGTCAGATAAAATCAAGTTGTCAAGCAAAATATTCTTTTAACAGAACAAAGTGATTAAATTAAACATTTTTTAAAATTTCCATTTTAGCACATATGTTATGTAAAGTCAAAAAACCCTGTTTTACAGTGCAAAATTTAATCCAATGTGTTTGACTGCTTTCCAGTTCCTAGTAATTTCAAGGACAAATATGTACCTGCAAAGGGAGATTCAATTTGACTACTTTTTCTGTATTTATCTACCTATTTATTAACAGTATATATAGAGAGAAAATTCTGAATAAGAAAAATATCCTCCCTCCTATGTAATTAAAAAACCCCAATCAAACAAATTGACTGTATTTCTTTTTGTAAGAAATTTCATTACTTTCAGGTGATCAGAGGCAGAAAATTATGTATTTAACTATAAATCAAGTTGGTGCTTTCTAATAGAAGATATTAAATTCTGAATATTAATGAAGTTAGTTTCAAGGATAAAAACAATGAAGATATTAGAATAGCTGTGAGGGGTAAAGTTTTGTCTAATGAAACATGAATTTTGAAAGTCGGAAAAGTTATGTAAGGTTCTAGCTGATTTAATAATGCTTTACTGCTCTGACTTTTATGGGGAAAATTATTCTGTATTGTTTGGATTTTGACCAGCAGACTTATTCAAGAAAATACCAAGCAGTATTACTCAAGAAAATGAAAATATGGTATTAGGAGTTAACTCATTACTTTGATATTAAGACAATTTTGGTTCAATGTATTGCAAAGTTAAAATGTGCAAAACCGTAAAGCTTGAACACCATCTGTCTCTACATGGCCCAGGTGAGTATCAAAGAAATTCATGTCCTGAATTATTTGCTGAAGTGACTAAAAGTTGTACCTCTTCTCTTTCATGAGGTATGTTCTGTGAAAAATACCTCAGTGACTGGAGAAATAATGAAGGAAGAAGGTGATTTTTTTAATGTTGTTTTATTTGTGTGAGTTTGACAATATTGCTATTCATTCCAGAATAACACCAGTAGCTTCTTAATCTTTCCTGGCACACATTTGACCTTGTTCCTGTGAAGAAGGAAAGAACATGACTAACTTTATGTGTACAAGCAGTCTGAGGAAACCACTTGAACAGAATGGTAAACAAGGGATTTTGAGCAAATTTGGAGAAACAGAATGGAGTTTCTTCCACTAACAGATGGCTTTGCAGCAGGTAGCAGAAGAAGATAATGAGTAA
Organism: Acrocephalus scirpaceus scirpaceus; assembly: GCA_910950805.1. Classification (NCBI taxonomy): domain Eukaryota; kingdom Metazoa; phylum Chordata; class Aves; order Passeriformes; family Sylviidae; genus Acrocephalus; species Acrocephalus scirpaceus. The sequence continues at coordinate 13,425,075 of OU383775.1, read as the reverse complement.
TCAAGTGCAATGACTAAGCTGTCTTGGACAGGTTGTGTTTTCTATTCTGCTTCCCACTTCATCTCCCCTTCTCTCTGTGTATAGGGATTCAACCACTAACTTACACACTAGTGAACCCCTCATCCTTAAAACGATTCCAGGTGAAATAAGAGCTTGCAGTAGCATAAGTATAATGTGTTAATTGTGAAGAAGAAGGTTAGTAATCTGGAGTGAAAGCATTAACACACTACTTGAGAAAACCCAAGTTTTCCCAAGATGACATAGTTTGCCATCTCTGCCAGAAACACTACAAAGGAAAAGAAACAGATTGGTGATTTGATAACCAACAGCTTAGGAGTGGTAGGAGGCCTTCTCCCTAGCTAGGAATTTTACATTTTTATCATAGATTTGATGAATCATATAGTGAGATAGCTGGTTTGGAAGGACAAAAGACAGAGGTACAGGGAATATATTTAGTGAAGGTTATTTGGCATGAAGGAGAAGGTATTAAGGGAAGTTATTCAAGCCTGTAATAGAAGCAAGAAGTCATCAAGAGTTCTGTATTACAAATAGTGAAAAAAAATCTTCTTTTTAAAAACAAAATAGAGAGTGGTGTACACTTATATAGTGGAAATCATAAAAGCAAATTTTGTCCAAAGTATAAAGCCATTTTGCAGAACTTTATATGGAATATCTACTATAAGTAAGTTATGGAATCTCATGAAACTGTACACTTAAAAAACCTTTTTGGAAGTTACAATTGCAGGGGATAAAAATATGAACTGTCCTTGCAGAAGTCCTTATGTTTCATAAAGAAGAAACAGATGGCAAAAATACATGAGTTGAACATACACAGATCATACATACAATAGTATGTATGATCTGTGTATATTTTTTCTTTTCTCAAGAAAAACAGCTGGGAGTGCAAGTCAGCCTGTTCTCATAGGAGAACACTGATCTCAGTGACAGACAAGAAGAACCATCCTAGAGAACATTAAATAAAAAAAAAATAGTGGTGTGAAATATTTATATAGGTGGTATTATCAAGTTAGTGATTGGAGTGTTTCATATAACCAGAATAATGTAAACTCATTTTCCTCAGTCTGGAATTTAGAATATAGTTTGTGTGTGTCTGAGAAGGAGACCTTCTCTATTAGAGAAATTATTACGTGATTTAAAGCTTCTGAAATCTCAGAAGTACTAGATCTTCGATGCCTGCAAATCAATTTATTAAAGAGCACAGTTCAATGAGAAATGCAGAAAAGAGTCTGTTCTATATTAGTCAAATCAAATTAGAGAAAAGTATACGCTACCTCTTTAAAACATGTTTAACATTAATACAGATATAAGCAGGACAATGCCTATAATAATTATTGTAAGAGGACTAGGTTTCCAGAATTGCAGTATTTCAAAGCTAAGAAAACTTCTGAGAGGGAAACTGAGAGAGAGGGAAAAATTCCATGGGAATGTGAATAAATATTGAGAATGCTTAGTGCAACACAACTCCACAGCCCAGGATAAATGCTTTAGATAGAACATTTCATTCTTACATCATACTTAGAGATTGTCACTAAGTATGACACACTAGATGTCAAGTATCTTCATACAGAGGGGGGAAGGCTTTTCTCTAAAGTACCAGTTTTGGGTTCAAGACTTGTGTTCTTTTCTCACTTGTATGGGCATTCTTCTTGTGTGTGGCCTGGGAAAAGTCTGTCTCTTCCTTCTCTGTACCTATCAATCCACTGAAGAGCACAGATGATGAAATTAAGGCAACAAAGAACAGAACAGCCAATAAAAATTACAACTTCGAAACTGTAGAAACAAGCGGAGATATCTGGGAAGAAATCCCTGACTCTTAATGCAAAGAAATAAAATAGTGGGTGTGGTAGGGGTTTTTTGGACTTTATTTGGAACATAATAAACCCCATTGGGTCATAAGTCAGACACCAAATGGACATGATGAACCACTGAATAACAAAGTAGAAAAAGCACTGGTATTGACTAATTAGAAAACTTATTTTCTCTTTGTGAAGCTATGGAATTACAGGTGTGTGTCTGGTAAGCTAGGTAAGCTTGAAAAAGTAAAGAAAAAGTAAAGCTAATGAGTATTTATAGCAAACTAAAGATGGAATTATACTTTCCTCAGTTCTTAGCACCTGGATTTCTTTTATTAAACTGTTACTCTTTTCTTTATCTTCCTGTTCCAGGAATAGAAATAGTTTGTTTGGGTTTTTTTTTTATTCTTTTCTTTCTCCTGAATTTTCATCTTCTCTATTATGTGCTGCAGTATATTGTCTGATTGCATCAATCACATTTTGTCTCCTGAAGTAATATTATACTCCTGAATAATATATTGTCAAGTTATGTATTATTTAATGCTGAAGAGAGCTTTCACATGTGAGTACACAGGTACACACAATTTACTGTGGGGCTGGAACCTATATTTACCAGACCTTGTAAAGGAAGAGATGAGAGAATTCATTTTGAATTCATTGAAGTTGATGTTCAAGTGTTGAACTTACTTCAACAGTGACTGAAAAGTTCAAGGTGAACTCTATTATCTATTTAGAAGATATTATGAAATGTTTGCAAAGGCAGTGTATTTTTTGTTGTTTAAATACCAATGCTATCAAATCAAAAACCAAGTACTGAAGTGTATTTTAAGACCCTCAGCTGTCTACAGTTCATCTAACAATTATGAGGGATAGCGTTAGAGGTTGTGTTGTTCCTTTGATTTTTAAAATGGCAAATTCTTGTACATTTAAAGCTTAATCCATATCTTAATCTGTATCTGTTACTCCACTGAATCATTTTATCAAAGTCATATAAACAGTAAATTTGAGGCCTCAATGTTGTATATATTTACTTTATCATCTGGATCCTGTTAAGTTGTTCTCTGATAAGTTTCAGATTTGCATTGAATGACTTACACATGTTACTTCCAGGCCTCACATAGTGGTTTATGGTGGTGCACAAAGTTTTCCTGGGTTTTGCCTTGGCTGAAAATCTGAATTCCCCCACTTTGTAAGGTAAAAAGTCTGATGTTGAGGAGCATTGTTTAAATTTCCTGGTTATAGTTCACTCTGATTTCAAGTAAAAGCCATGTTCCAATTGCCAAGGTGGTAAATTTCCACCTACAGCTTATTTCCACTTCATTTTTCATTACAGGAAATATTAAGCAAATTGAGAACTAAGAAGTTTGCTAATTAACTTGATCAAAAACTTCAGTCTCTTGAAGTGATGATGCCTGCTTTGCATGAGTGAGTTATCCCTGACTAAGAAGCTGTATGGATGAAATCTGTACCAGCAGAAACCTTGCTCATACTGGTGTTTAAACTCAGGTCCTTGCCTGGGCTTTTTTAGCCCTGCATTAGCAAAAAAAAGAACTTTCAAAGCTTCATTTGACAGTTTTTCTCCTTCCAAGCCTCCCAGAACTGAGCTGGGAAAGTGGATACATAGGACCCCATGTCATTGACACATTTACCTGTGATAAGTCTCTGATAAGTGAGAGCACTTGAATGACATAAATCACATGTGCCCTCACTAATGACAGGATAAATGTTACTGCAGTGGCAACTGAGCTAAAAGCTTTTTTAAAGATTATTCTCTTTTATACATTTTGATTTCATTGCCAATATTTTAAAGTACAGTTCAGGAATCAAATTACAAATATTTTGTATTATTCCATTTAGCAGCCTTTGTATGCCCCCCATTTGGCTTCTGTGGGTGTATTTATATTTAGTTATTTGAACAATATTTTTGTAGAATATATTCAGCCTGTTAGTTGTCTGTAAACCCTTTGCTGAGTACTTTCTGTCTGTTGTGCTTGTGTTTATGATCACTGAAACAATGTTAATATTGGTTTAGCAAGGAGGTAACAGATGTGTCAGAAAAGAGGACTGTGAAAGTATTCTGGATAATTAGAGCAAAAATTTTAGTTGTTGCTAATAAAATCCAGTAACTGTCAAAATATTTACAACTTGTGAATCTCATTCCTGAGTGCAAAACTATTGCAAACACAGTCTGGTGCTTTAAGTTAGAAAAATAAAAGGTTTTTTAAAGTATATTATTACCTTGAAGTGAAGAGCTAGGCTGTCTGATATCAAAACTATTAACCTGAATAACATATGCAATATTTACTTATGGATAAATATGTAAAAGAAAAGAAAGATGATATATTGTGATTAAAGACACTAAATTAAATTTTCAGGTGACTTATATGTTTCATGTGATAAATATAAATATTTTTCTGGATTTGCTATAGGATTACAGTATAAGTCTAGAAGAACACAAGTTCCTTTGTTTACAAGACTTACAACTAAAAATAGGCATTTCAGGATTTTCTTTCAGAATTTTAATTTAAATTTTTACTAGAGTTATGACTTTTCAGCCATTGAGCTCAACAGTAAAATTCTCACAGGTTTCCTAAAGTAACAATGGGCACCACTTTAAGAGGTTTGATACATGGGTGTGGATGCCTGAATTTAATTGTGATGCAAACGAGTTTAAAAAAACATGACATATGCCTTACTTATAAAAATTATAATTTCACAATCAGGCAATTTTAATTTTCCAGTCACCTTTGTATATGATGCTTAGAATAAACTGTTTGGGTGTGATATGTGTGTATATCCAGAGAATTATCTTTCATATGTTTGATAATTCATTTATATTTGAGAACTGCTTATTCTTTTTTCAAAATACCATTAGTTGTTATATTCAATGATATATTAAACTGATCCATTACATAAAAAATAAATTCAATGCTATGTAAACCTGGAATTATAGGTTAACAGACTGTTAATTAAGCACTATAATTCCATAAAAAGCATGTACTTGAGAAAAAAAAGGAGCACGAGTTCCTAATGAAGAACTGTAGAAACACTTTGAAAAATATTCCCCCAAAGTAGAATTTTAAACATTATTGCAATTTTTTGAATCTAATATTATTCAGTTTAAGCTTTTACATATTAAAGATACTAAACCTTTGACACTTTCATTATTACTGAAATGCTTATTTTTTTTTCTTCTTATGCAAAATACCAGGGCTTTGTAAGCATCAATATTGACAAAGTCAATACTAGTAATCAAAAAATATTTAGCAATAAATTCCTCTAGCTGCAGAACTGGTTTATGTACTTTTGAGTCCCCATCAGTGTTTGTATACTGCTGATTTTGGTGCTCCTCATAGGACCATATCATGGCTTGGGTTGGAAGGGACCTTAAAGGTCATCTTGTTCCAACCTTGCTGTCATGGGCACAAGCTGAATTCCAGCTCAGGTTGCTTGGAGCCCCACCCAGCCTGGCCTTGAACACTTCCAGGGGTGGGGCATCCACAAATTCTCTGTACAAGCTGTGTCAGTGTCTCACCAACCTTGCAGTAAAGAATATTTTCCTAATTTCCAGTTTAACCCTAGTCTTTCAGATTAAACCCATTCCCCTTTCTTCCTGTCACTACATGCTCTTGTAAAAATGCCCTGGCCCAGGTGCAGCATCTTGCATGTGGTCTCACTAAACCTCACAAGATTTCCATTGTCCCACTTCTCATGTTTGTCCCTTTGGATGGCATCCCATCTACAGGTGTGTCTTTATTGTGGTATGGTGTTATCTTCATATGTTCTAAGCTGAAAAAAATATGGTTTTTTCATTTGATTGCCTTTATTAACCAAATATCATATCATCATACATTAATATGCTACTACAATAACATGTCATTGTAAGTTATAAACCATTGTGTAATATTTTGGATGGGATATGGTTTTATTAAAATGAGTTTACACGCTGCATTAAGCAGAGACCTCACTCCTCTCAAAAATATTTACCATACTCAAGATTCCAATATTTGAAGTATAATTTTACAAGTAAAAAGAAGTACAAACGTGTACAGCTGAAAGCACATTTGTTAGGCTGGGTTTAGCTCTCCGACTCAGTCAACTCTCTGCTACAGATCCCTGACCAAGGTGTTTTCAGAGTGCCTCTGTGGTCTCAGTTCTACATATCATAGAAGACTATGCAATGGTGGTTGAAGACTTTTTCTTTTTTAAACTGTCACTAAATAAGCATCTGTGTGAGAGAAAATAAAATGTTTTAGTGCTATCAATTGATTTTATTATCCCATTCACAAGACATGAAATTATTTGACAGAACTATAAACCAGGGGGAAGTAAACATTGCTATCATCCTTTAGAACACTAGCACAAGAAAGGACATGGTGCAATTAAAGTGCTGCTAGCTTTCCTGAATGCCAAAGGCCAGCCAAGGCCCTTCTAAAAATGTCACACATTTCTTATTCAAAACAGTGAATTTTATGGAACAGAACGTCCACTGAATTAAAAACAAAATTACACAAAGTATTACAGGTATAATCTGTTAAGAAACAGTAATATCACTGATTTATAGTGATGTCTGGAATTTAATTTTATCCAATTCTAGAGGAATTATTTAGAAGAAATGGATTTGTGGCTACAGTTTCTACTCCCATGTGATCATATACTCTGTTTCCTTACTTACATGGTATCTGACATGAACTATTATTCACTTTTTTGATCATGGCTCAAATAAAATCTAGGAAGGAAAAGTGCTAGGAAAGCAACTTTCTTGAAAGAGATGGTAATCTGAAGCTTTATGTTAAATGAGCATAGAATTTAATTTCAGCTGACTTTTGACTTTACTATTCATATTTTAGTTTTATTTTGGTTTTATTTTTCCCAGAATTTGAAGCTTTTTTTATTGAGAAGTACTGGACAGAGCAGGATAATGATGAGTCAAAAGCATAAAAAATAAGATTGATGGTAATGCATGATAGTAGTGTAAATTATATTTTCTATTATGGCATTTTTTCATGATATTCAACTATTTTATGTCAGTCATGCTTGACCAACATCATGGACTTCTACAATGACAAATCTGGATCCAACACAGGGGATGAGGAGGACAAGCACTAAATACTGCATATCTTGACTGCAGCAAGGATTTTGATGATGAAATACAGACTATGTAAGTGAAAGTTGGGTTAAAATTTGTTGAACTGCCAAGAAAGAGAAAGACTCTGGGGTCCTAGAGGACAATGAGTTGAGCAGAAGCAAGTAATGAGCCTTTGAGCTGGCAAAGAAATTCCAGTAGGTTGAGGGGGGTGATCCTCCTCTTCTACCCAGCTCTGATACATATCTGGAGTGTTGAGTCCCCAGTACAAAAGAGATATATGGGCATACTGGACAAAGACAATTAAGCATTGGAGCCCCTCTCATAGGAGGAGAGGATGAGAGTTGGGACTATTCAGACTAAAAAAGAAAAGGCTTCTGGGGGAAATCCTGATGGTGGGTATAAATGCTCTGATGGGTAAGTGAAGGATGGAGCTGGACTCTTCCCAGTGGTATCCAGTGAAAGCACAAAAGGTACCAGGCAGAAATAAAAACACAGTTGAAATTTTATTCAAGACTAGAGAAAAAAAAAAACTGTGTGAGAGTTCAGCTAGGAAAGATTACCAGGATGGTTGCAGAATCTCCATCTGTGGAGACATTTAAACAAAACTGAATGTAGTTCTGAGCACCTCTTTATAGCTGACCCTGATCTGGTCTGGAAGTTTTGCCTGGACAATCTTCAAATGTGTATTCCAGGATCAAACACCCTGTGATTCTGTGCATTTCTAAACATAAATTTAACTCTTTTTAAAGTAACTTCAGACTGAAGTTACTTTAAAAAGCCAAGATCTTCAAAAGATCAAAACAATCCATTTTTGATTTTGCATAAAAATTTTAAGAGTGGCAACACTGCTTCTATACAAATTGGTTTAGATCTGTTTTTCTTTGTGGTCCTGCTTTATTAGAAATTACTATCTTCATTGAACTAGCAAATTCTTCGCTCTAAACTGTGAGGACTGGACAATCCTCCTGTGCTGGTTTTAACAACTACAGAGAAATAAATAACCTACTCACTTTCCCTCCACTCCTTCTAATAATTGAGGAACAATAAGGAGATATTATAAATTGGAATAACAATTTATTAAAATCACAATAACCACAGCAATATTAGTAACAAAGAATATACAAAAGAGATGGATTGTTTTACCCACAAAAGGACATTTACCTCCAAGAACAAAGGCACTTCCTAAAATTAGCGCTGCCCACATGGTCTCCAGACAAAGGCAATATTGAAGGAATTCACTAAAGGAAAGGAAAATGGGGAAGGGACTGGCAGTGGCAGAGTGCTGATCCCTACCTCTTTTCTCCAGAGAGAGACAGGCAAGGCAGGGAATTTCCAGTTTCCGACACTCGACTGTTCCTTCCAAAACCATGCTCCCAGCGATTATGTGGGTGGCATGGATAAAAATGATAAAAACTTGAGCTCCTTTTCTCTATAACCAAGACCTATCTGAAAAAAGGTTTTCATCATTGTTACAAAGCTGATTCAGCCACTAGTCCTGAGTCATGTTGAGACTATAAAAATTTCCCAAGAAAATCCCCTTCGCTGCCAGATGTGCAGAGCAAGTTCAATGCTGGGAACTCTGAGCTAAGCTAGGCATCTCTAATAATATAGAATTTATTCAACAGAGAATTCACTTGGTGTTTTTCTGAAAGCTGGTGTTTTTCTGAAAGCTGCAGACTCTTCCTTACAAATTCTCTGAAGATTAGGTAGAGGCAGTTTAGCACTGGGCTTGGCCCAGGCTACTAAGTCCTGCAGAGAAACAGAAAATAATGTCTCAGCCCTGGGACTGCTTGTCTGGGTTTGTTAGCATGCAAACTGCATTCACACAGCTTCCTGTTGGCTTTGTACCACCATCCACACTCTCAAAAAGAGCCCAACTGCTGAATTCTCATTGTTGCTAATGCCAGGGTAATGGAATTGCTCTTAAGTGCTGGTGTGAAGTTTCCCCAGGGTTAACAAATACTTAGTCCATGATTACATGGCAAGTCTTTTAAGCCTATTGGCATAAGCTACTTTGAAAGGGTGCACAAATAATTTGAAAGAAGCTATGCCTACAGAAAAGTATGTCTGAAATCCAGGAGCTGTTTCAATCTGGTCTTACAGCCAGCGGGATGTTCAAAAACCTGCCAAAGGCTGAGAACTAACAAAGACAAAAGCACATTACTGGGATGGTCCCAGTGCTATTATGAAGTTAAACTGTGACATGAAGAATCCTCAAAAAAAGTCAGGACTCCAAGTAGACCTTGCACAGGTTGAGCCAGATTTTCCTTCAGGGGACTACACTGAGAAGCCATGGGCTGTGCTGTCTCCTTGGTAAAACTTTAGAGGTGACACATGTCCATGGTCTTTGTCACTATTATAGCACTTCAGTAAATGGGGAGTAGGAATACTGCTTACCCGTCCGGCCCATCACAGCTTTTGGATTTCAATATTGCCGGTCTCAACAATGCTTGTTATTTAGTAGCTGATATCTACTTACAAGTTTTCCATATACACTTTGCATTTACTGGCTGATTTTGCTAAAGTAAAATTCACATTTGTCCATTGTTTTCAGTCCTGCATTTTCTTTCTTTCCTCAGGCCCTGATGTAATTCCCCATAATGTTGTCCAAGGTTAAAGGTAAATTGCTGTAAATGGTTTTGCATTTCATTTGTACTTATTGTTACATCTGTGTTGTTCCATGTTCTGCAGTGGTCTCCCATGTAGCTTGATTTTCCTTAATCCCTTTGTATGGCTACTCTTTGCTTTGAGTAAATGAAACCTTGAAGACAAAACTAACACAGGCAGTGTTGCTCTAGAAAAGTTTCATCAAATATACTGCTAACTTGTGCAGTTAGAAGTACAGCTTGATTTTTGTACAGAATTATTTAGATTTTTATATACATAAAATTAAAAAAATTATACAGAGTTCTCTACTTCAATTAATGATGGTATTTTATTTTGATCTCTGCCATTAAGACTATATTCTTATTCTCAAGAAATGTTCCAAGGACCCTCTAATTAGGTAGGGAAGCTGATGAAACTTTTTAAACAAAGAAATTGTAGACATATTGTCTTGCCTTTGACCATGCCTGCATGAATACAGATTGTCAACAACATTTTACTTTATTTCAAAGCAGGTTTCAGTTATAGTTTTTCTAGATCTAAGAGGCAGCCAGGCTGTTTGATTTCTTACTTCTTCTCCAGCATTTTCCTCTTAATCTCAGTTATTTATTGCTTTTCATTACTAACCACTAAGTGCCTCCAGAATTATTGTCATGCTTATGTCTTCTGATAGTAATTTCTTACCAAATCTTCAGCCCCATAATTTTATAAAATGCCTTATTTTTCATAACAATATGCTAATTCAGGTTCAAAGTATTGTAGCTTGCAATCTGTTTCGTAGTTTCCCATAAGCATTTTCTTTTGATTCAATCAATTTATTTTTCATCACCTAGCAACCTCCAAATTCAAAAAACAGAAATGATGCTGCAACAGTTATTTTATTAATTTTCAGCTCATTTTCAGAGGCATTTTAGACTGTCCTGAGATGAAATTAGAAAGTTAGAGTTTGACTTGAATAATACATTTATCAGGGAAAATTTTATTCCACTGGGGTTATGGTTCATCAAATGAATTTGTTTGCAGTTCAGCAGTCACCTGAGATATTCATTGAAAGTTCAGAACATCTGTGTTTCTCATCAAAATTTGGCTGATAGCACATTCATAACAACCTGACAAAAAGAATCATGTATTCATTCTTAATCTGCCTACACATTTAAAGGGAGCTTGAATTAAGAATTTATGTACTATATGAAAGAAGAAAAAGAGGAAGGTGGTCTTGAAAAACAGAAAAAAAAAAAATTTATTACTCAGCACCAACCTTATGTAACGTCATTTGTGGAATTACATTTCAAGTTTAAAGGCAATAAGGAATATATGTAAGGTAGAAGCAGAAGGTTATGAAGCTGGTTGCAGAATTATGATCTTCATATGGAATTTGAAAATTCACAGAAAAATTTTATGTGAGAAAAGAACTCTTTAATCAAGGCCATGCTTCCATTTTTGTTTTAAAATACTAAGTCTTGTAGATTTTGCACACTTTGTTACTTGCACAGTTGTCAGATAATTTCTGTAGGGGCTGTTTTAACACAGCCATACGGACCTTCTGCAGCAGAATTCAAAAGATGACAGCATACAATTTCCTGTACTGCATACATGTTGTAAGATCAGACAGTTATGAATTGTGGTCATGAGAATGATACACCAGAAGCAGGGATTTCTCCAACATGCTGTAAGAAACAGATTTGGAATTCTACCTCTGGCACAGGTCTGACTGTGCACGAGATTTGAATTGGCAGGTTGCAACAGCTGTGGTTGCACAGGTGACTCTGTGGATTTGGTTGCCTTTCTCAATTTTCTCTTGAAAAATATACAAGTGCATTTTTAGAGCTCTGACAAAGGAAAGGCAACTCCATTTTTATATCCCTATCAGTCTTAAGTAGTCTGCATCTCCTGTCTCTGCCAAATCCTAGATTTGATGGGTTACACTGCAAGGGAAAATTCTTTTGTCTGCTTTTTAAGAATGTGCAGCTGAGATACAAAAATGTTTTTAATTGGTTCTCCATCTCAGGAGGGGGTTTTTCACTTTTCTGCCCTTGGACCTAAAAACCAAAAAAAAACCCAGGAAGATAAAAAAGGGCAGGGGGAGAAAGAAATCAAAAAATTATCAGAAAATGACTAGTGTATGCCTATACACTTAATGATAATTTAGGCTTTGGGTACTTGTTCTGATTTAAATGTTGCTTTCAAGCTCACAATTCTTCAGTCACCCCATCCATGTGAGCTTTTATAAGAGCAAGATTATGGGTCTGAAATATTCGCAGACTTAGGAGAGGATGTGGTCAAATGTGCAATTACAGCTGAAGCAGGCAAAGGGATTTTGTCCCTCAGGCTACCAATCTTCTCCCCAGCCCTCATCCCTGGTCTGCTGACTGGCTTTCATGTGTTATAGTCCCTCTGCTCTGCACAAACAGTCTCAGTTTTGCCAAAAGCCAATCTAAAGGTTAATATTGACAGGATTTATGCCTACCCAGGGTGTTTTGACAGGAGCAGATAAGGCAGTGGCTGCATTTCAGGCTGTGGCCATCCTGAGATGGTGGTTTCACCTGGAGCACAGGGACAGCTGAGGAGGTGGCCTGGGGACAGCAGACCAGCACCTGACTCAGCAGCCACCAGGACAGTGTGCCTACCTGCCAGCAATGACATTTTTCTTTTTTTCAGGTTTCTTAGCTTTAACAGTGCTGGTAACAGCTGTGTCTCAGCCACAAATTAAAATAGCTGTTGCTGTGATTGCTAGTTTGTGTGGTCTCTGAAATCTTGAATAAAAGACAGCATATTTAAAAGGTCACCTCCTCACTGAGGAAAGAATGTAGATGATAAGATGAAAGAGACTGACTTTGTATATTTGGTGTACAACATTAATCAGTGCTTCATAATTTATTGATTTTTACTTAAAAAAAATTCCCCTCAGTAATGTGTCTGTCTGCCACCATTTTATTTTGTATTTGGAGGTTTTGGGATTCCAGCACTCACAAGTCTTCTTCCTTTTTCACTCATTTGACAGAATTAAAACATTATAGTCACTTACAGGATCTTTGTTTCACTCAGGAAGTGCATTTTATGACGGTAACACCTAATTTTAGCATAAACAAGCACCCATCATCATTCATAAAATTGAAAAAATGATTCTTCAGCTGCTTGTTTTTGTTTGTTCTTTTCATGTTCCCAGCCTGTCATATAGTGGTGATAGGACTAAACAGAGGCAAGCAATGAAAGCAAATTTAGCTGTGAAACCCTGTCAGTGAACTTCCCATTTTTTTATCAGAATAAGATACGTTCTGTCATGCATCTGCAGCTTCAATGTTAATTCAACCTTTTTTGCCAGACTGAATGAATTGCATCATTCAAAAAAAAAAAAAAAAAAAGAAAGATGGACAGGTCATATAGGTGAAACAACATACATGGTTCATATATGGGCTATTATATATGAAGCATAAATTACAGTATTGGTAAATAATCTTACAAGTTATTTTAACCTTTCCAAATAAGATCACACTGTGGAACTTTTGTGCTCATTCAGAAAATCAGAGAAGTCAATATTTGGAAGATTTCAGTCAGCATCTACTATTTTTCAGATTTTCAAAATGTTCTTAGCTTAGAAGTCATCTGTGGTAGCTCCACAAACAAATTACTTGTAGAGAAGTTCCTAGTCTTTTGAAAACTTTTTTTTGTTGCATTCTGGGAAATGTGGTCTTTTGAAGCATGAATTATTCAAAGATGTGAGGATATTTCAGGACCACACCATTCACTCTTAAGACACATCAAGTTTTGGTGATACAGAAACAGAGAAAATTAACGTAACTATTTTTTTTTCCCCCACAGCTATAGTGAATAGTAAAAAGAAAACTTAGCTATATCCTATTTGCCTTAAAAAAGCCATCTGTTCTTTGAACTGGGTGGGTTGCTTCACTGTCCTGTCCTTTGACAACCTGCTAAATGATCTGAATAAACTAAAATTTTGGGTAAAGTCCACCAGGATTTTTTGAGAGTAATATTTCAAGAAAAAGATTCAAACATGCCTGTAAATACCTAATCACAGAATACTCAGATGAAGTACTTGGAATATTAGGTCAGAGACAATATCTTAGCTCCACATCCAGAACTATATGTGTCAATGAATTGACTCATGTGTTTCTTTTCACATTGGCCTCTTAGTCTGTGTTTACATCATATCTTCACGAGGAATATTTCTTTCTCTTCAGTAATGTATATTAAACCACTTCAGATCTCTTCCTTGATTTTTCATTCTTCTTCTTCATGCTGTCAACCACCTTTCTTAGGTGGTCATAAAGCAAGAAAAAATGACAAAATGCCCTTCCAGTATTATGCTATTCCTGCACTCTGTTGTTTACTAATGTTTTAACTTGTATTTTTACCTTATGAATGTTTATTTCCCAGATATCTTAAGAAATTTTTTTCCAAACTGTTTGGGTGAAGAATTTTGAATGGAAAAGTTGTTTGCTTTTATGACTCAGATTCATGGAAAGTGCTACTCTTCCTCAGCTGCTGCTTCTGCAAACACGAACACACACAAACTCAGACACACAAGCACAATATTTTCAGTGTACTTTTTTGGCCACTGTTCGTACTAGAGATCTAACTTGTTCATCTATGACCAGGCTTGAGCTCATGCAGAAACAAAGTCTCCTCTCCATCCCCTCTGACCTGAGACAATGTCATTGCATGATGATGACAGAAACAAATTTGTCAGCTTCTGGACAATGAAGAAATCTTGCTCTTGGCAACTTGTCACCTTTACAGATTCTCTCTTACATTTCAACAAATCCTGGCTGAGTCTGGCAGTTCTGTAATATGAAACGCTGCCTAAATTAGTCTGGCAGGTACAACAGATGTGTTCATCAGAAGTTCTCCCTTTCCTGTAGTAAATTAAGACATGGCAGCTTGAGATGTTAAAGAGAAATATGCCTCTTTGATGATTACAACAATTCAAATGTACACAAGATGGATTAAATCTTTGATTCTACTGAAAAGTTAAAGAATATAGTTAATAGTTCTGCAAGTATTTTCTTCAACTGCCTAACTTGTTCTGAGTATTTTACCTTGCTTGGTCCTCACATTGTGTACTTTTGCTGGTACTTATATGTTTCATGTACCTGAAACTCATACAACTGGCTGAGTTTTACCTGCTGTTCACCATGTTGTAGTTTTTAAAAAATCTGCTAAAACCTAGTAAAATATTAATAAGAGTAACAATTTCTGACTAACTGCAAAAACCCCTTGGTCTCAGCTGCAGAATATATGGGGTCAATATACTCTTCAATAATAAATAAGTACTTGCCTCCCCTAAAATTGTTTAAATAATTATAGGTAAGCTGAACTTCAATATCTAAGTTGGCAGTCTATTGCTTTTGAATATTTACCTATATTTTTATGATTATTAATATTGATATGAATGCTTAAACCAGAATTTCAATTAAGCATTTTCACAGTTGAGGAAAAATGACAAACCACCAAACAGTGAAGACACATATTATTATGTAGAAGCCATCATTTTGAGACAAAAGAAAATAATGTCTGGGATTACAATAGGTCTTTTAAAAGACATCTGGGTGATTGTGACCTAAGCCATTTTGCAACTATGCAAAGCATTGCAGATGATCCTTTCTGATTTCACATCATCTCACAGAGTACAGTGTAACCTTCTTAACTGACACTTTGTTAATCCTCATTCTTTATGAATCTGCACAAAAAAATTGGCAGTGTTTTCACTTCCATGGAGCAAAGATTTAAGATTAGGAAAAAGTGCTGAGAGAGTGATTCATGTATTACTGGGATGTCACTATCTTTAGAATATGCACTTAGTAGGATAAGATACATTATTAAATAGCTGAAATGTGTGACAGATGTCCTTATTTTCTGTTCTGCTTTCATACTTCATAAATTTCTAAGCCTAGTAAAATATATGGACAACTTGGTAGATATTGAAATTGTAAAACTTTACCATACAGACTTCATTCCTCATTAAAGAATCCAGGCATAAACTGGGCTTCAAGCTTTTGGAGGTTATAATTTTGTGTGCAGTTGTGGTACATGAGCTGCACAGTGCATCTGCTGAATCATAAATTATAGTTGAAATTATTCGTGAGATTCCTCTTTCTTAGTCTTACAGTAAAAAACAATTTCTAGACAATGTGGGTGGTTTGATTAGGAATCTCTGCTTGCAGTGATTTTTACTGAGAGGGATTTAATGGATAATTTTTCCCTCCACATATATTTTTGGATTATAAAACTGTTTTTAGGACTTCTAAATTCCATTTCAGGATGGGGTTGTCTGGAATTCTGAGAATTTGTTGGGGCTTTCAGTTAAAATTAAAAGGCACAGCTGAGTAGTGTGTAGATTTAAATTGCTGCTCTATTTTAATTTGGAAATCAGTCCCTTACTATAGAGAAAAATATCCTATAAAGTAATGTCAAGTCATAACTTTCCTGAACCCTGTCTGGTTCACCTCCCTTCATTGACCCTCTCATCCCCCTGTTGATTCATGCATTTTTTTACTGTACAAATGCACTCAGGACTGGTGTTCTGGATTTCAAACACTAAATAGACTTTAAGATTTAAAACATTTGAAGGTGCAGGTTTTGGAGGGAGGAAAGCAAGGTGTTATGAAGAGAGAGTTGTCTAAATTTCAGGAAATATTAACATTTCTACTTGTTACAGTCAACAGCAATTAATATTGTTTTTTAAATTCTCAAGAAATCATGCAGTTTTACTTGTTAATTATGGTCCGGGGTCAGTGGTCTGCTTGCCTGCAAAATACTCCTTGAAAGGGGTGGTTTGGGAGTAAAGACTATTATAGTTTATGTCAAAATAAAAAATACATATCCTTCAGAAATTATATGTGCAGTTAATAATGACCATGTGATCATCCTTAAAATAAATACATTTCATCATAATTCTTTTCAGAACAATTAAAAATATTCAAATAAAGTGTAATTCAAGTGTAAATTACACTTGAATTCAAACTTGTCTCATGTTAGGAAATTGCTTACTTAGATATTTTAACATCAAGTTCATAAACTTCATAAGATTTCCTTTACCAACTCTCCAAGATAACTAGAACAGAGTTTACCACAATCATGAATATTTGATCAAATCAAAATCTATATAACCTTCACCCAGACCAATTCTAAAATTGTTTCAGAATGAATCACGTTATTGAGAGTATGTGTTTCTATTCTTCAATTTTGATTAAAAAGTTACATCATTTAATGATGAATTATTCCTTTTTTTAAGAGCAAGGCATACCTTCCTCTTTCATTTAGAATCTTATAGCAAGGTATATGTAACAGTAATCTCATGTGAGAATGCTCACATAGCTTTTGTTTGATATTTATACTCTTTTCTAAGTCTCTGGGTAGATACATGACCTTTTTACTATAATATCTAGCACTATGCCAAGTTTTTGGCATTTGAGAATTGTGTCTCCTAATGTTTAAACAGAATATTCATGTTGCAATTTAAGTTAAGCACATTCTGTTTTCTCCTTGTCCTCTCTCAGAAGTCAGAATAATTGAAGCCTGTCTTTTTATAACATCCTTATTGTTATTTCCTGAGAATTTATTCTTCCCTGAGTTACCTTTTCTTGAGCCTAAGCATGCTCTTTTATCGTCAGCTTCATTTTCCTAACTTTTACTGGCTCTCTGCCATTCAAGATTGTGAACACTCTACTTTCTTTGTTCTCTTTTTGAACTGAGACAGACAGTGGAGGTTGGGCCCTTAAGAGTGTATAATAAAGGGAAGTATAGAAGTATACTAATTGCTGATTTTACACATAATGCTCCTAATAATGTAATTCAAATCTCCATTTGCTTTCTTGTTGCCTGTTTTGAAGCATAATCTGTTACTCAAGATATTGGCATTTAAGATAGTTATCCTCTATTTTCTACTGTTTCTTCAAAACTCATTATTTGTCTCTATTAAGGTCTGTATATATCTTTATTCAACTACACAATTGACACCAGTCTAATTTTTTCAATTTGTCAGGCTCTTATTATTATTCTTTTCCTGAAATATATTTAATGTTTCATTTCCTAGGCTTTAAATAACTCATACATTTGATTAGCTTACTGCCTCGTTTTCAGTTCTCCAGTCTAAGCCTTTATTTGAATCCCAAGAATCCCTAACCAGGATTTTCAAGACCCAATTCAAAACTCAATAACCAAACATGGCTTCAGACACTAATAATGTTCCACTTGGACTGATATTTTCACCAATGGCACTTTTCTATGAGGCAGCTTTACTAATCCCTAGTGTTTACATACTTCTAAAGGGTGTTGCAGGTAATTACCAAAACCTCCTGAGGTTATAATCTTCTGTCAGATCAGCTAAAGGGAATAAGCTGAATAGTTGGATATAGTTTGAGGAACAACATTGTCATATATCTCTGCTGTGCTTCCTTTGTCTCTGCTCCTGCTCAAAGACCTGGAGAAAGACCATTACAGCTGCACTGTGATGGTAAATTTGTCCTCACTAGTTCCCATTCCCCACACCACTGTGGCAACGGGCTCTGGACTTTCTTGCTATCTGGAACTGAAAGGTCACCAGGAATCCAGGATGTCTCCCTTGTCAGCAGCAGTCACTCTCTCCTATGTTATTCCCCAGTACTCTTTTAGGCGTTTCAACATGCAGACTCAGACTCAGAGATTTTTGTTTCCATACAAGATTTGCTTCAGCTGATGGCTGTGGCTCTGCACCCTTGTTCACAAGGCGCCTATTTTATATGACAGCACTTTTAGAAAGAGGTGCATCCAGAGAGTGCTGGCTCTTTGCTTTCAGTTGGGAATCAAGCCTACATTTTCCATGGAAGATGAAAAGGAGGACAATCCTCTGGGTCCCCTTCTTGGCCTCTATCAGACAACACAGGAATAAAGCGACTCTGTGCGGTTTGGAGGTTAATCTTGGTGCATGTTTCCAGTGCTTACTTAATATATCTCTGTAGAATAATCTTCCTGACAGTGAGAACATCTTCAAGCAACCTTCGTTCCCAGAGTGCCCATCCCTTACAGCTAGAGCTGCCAGGAGGGGAGCAGACCTAATTCTGCTCTAGTTTCTGCCAAGGCTTTGCTGACAGTGGAAAGAACTGTAGCTACTACAATGGGTAATAATACCAGTGGCTTTACTCTGTGACTTGCAGTGTGAGGGCCTTCTTTCATGTCCAAATCATGAAGAAGATGAGATAAGACCATAATATCTTATTGGATAATTTGTGTTGGTGCTCTCTTAGTTTTGGGAAGGCGTTTGTGGCATTTTGACACTTTTTTCAACACAGATTTCCCATCCACCCTCCATTCACAATGGCAGGGGAGACTTTACTGGTTCCTCTTGATAAAGCCTCAGTCTTCCCTTCTTTATGCTATCACTTATTAATAAACCCTCTTACTAAAGTTACACAAGTTGATATTTAAGCAAAATGCTCTCTGCTTTGTGCTTTGCTCCTTCTCCCAGAAATTGTTTATTTTAATTTAAGGTTTTTTTCTTGTTCAGACTATATTAAATACATTAGGATACTCTATCCTGCAGTATGAAACAGAAAAAAAGTACCAGATATTGTCTTGGCTGCTAATTTTTTATGTTTCTGAATCTCCAGAGTGCCAATATAGGACTAATTATGAGACAGAAGACTTAAGTGAAAAATGTACTGAGGAGCATCTGGAGGAAGGAGATAAGCTCAGCTTAGTTACAATACACTTTGTTCAGGCATATTGGTTGTTAAACTGAAGTGACAGCTAGTTGGGCCAGCACATAAACAGGTTAGGCAGAAAGGAGGAAAAAACTAGGCTAGGCTAGCTGTAAGAGTTATCCTAAATTGCTGCGTCTTTGAAGTAAAATAGCAACCAAAATATCAGAAAAATTAAAAATTAGGTGGCATGTGTGTGTGATTGTGTGGTGTTTTCATTTTGAGTGGTGGGTTTTTTTGTTAGTCATCAGAAATTCTACCACAAAAATATCAACTTACTGGGCAAAATTTTTTTTTATTAAACAGATGAACCAAAAAAGTCAATGAGAAATTCCAAATAGCTGCAAAGAAATAAAGAAAATTTACCAGAAAGTTTGGCAAGCAAATAATAGAACGATTTGAGTACAATACAGTGGAAGACTTTACATATGAAATCTGGGCTGGTCATTTCTGCAATATTATGTTGATGGCTCCCAAAGTTTGACAACACTATTAATGAAAGATAGAAAAATCAAAATAGGCATTGTAAACCACTCTTTTGAGCTTACAGTAGCACAAAGCTGAATTTCGATTTGCTGTATTTCTATAGTTCTTCTTAATTATTTCCTTGTTGGTTCCATAGTGCTTTTAGATTTTTGGAAGCTAACAAAGATAAGTAAAATTTGGGGACTTTTTATATATATGTTTTTAGTTAACAGCTTAAGCAGAATGCTTTCTTGCTCTATTTATTTTTTCTTTAAAATATTTTTCCAGCTTTTTGGGTACTACACTTAAATATTCTTACTGGAAATTTTCCTGGGGAAAAAAACTTTCACCCTCCTAATATTTGCAAGAAGCATGCATATAAAGTGAATATAACCTAGTTGGAGCAAAATTATCACCAGAAACTGTTGATGTCCACCATATTTTGTGGTAGAATTACTCTTTTTTTAGGTGACATTGGAACTGTGAGAATGAAATTAATGAGATACATTCTTTTAATGTGCTAAATTGGTTTGAGCCCTTTGGGGTGATTATTATGCAGTTGAATCCAGGAAAGAAAGACACCATTACGACACTGCTTGGTTTTTATGGCCCTGAAAGCCTTCACCTGGGACTTCCACCCACACTTACCGCCCCAGGGCTCCAGCTAAGCCCAGATTTGGGAACTGTTCCTTTCCTCATCTGTGTTACTGGAGTGTTAGTGCTTGTTTTCTCCTCTAGCTGCAGGCTCTAAGTAGATTCTCACCTGGATAAAGCCTTTAAATATCTGGTTTAGCCTTGTCTCCAGCCTAGTAAACTTATATTTCGGTAAGTTTTTGTCTCTGGCCTAATAACCTTTAGTTCTTGGCTAGACCTTGGCCACAGCTCCTTTTGAAGTGTGTGGGGCTGTCAGTGGCACTTGCTGCCAGTGTTTATCCCAGCTCACCTGGCTCAGGTATTGGGGTCTGCACTCTGTTAGTAGGGCCTTGCCATAGCTGGAGTCATCTTCCCCTCAGGAGAAGTCTGTCCTTGCCTCTCCCCCAGAGAGAGCAATTATCTGACTGGTACTCAAGGAAAAAATATCATATTTTCTTAAAAGAAAAAAGGAGTTTGGGAGAGTAGGAGCTAGGCAAATAAATTCGTTGGACAGGTCTGTACCCAAGCAAATCTTCTGGGCTTCATAATTCAAGAGGAATAGTTGGTTACCCATGGTTACATGAATATAAGTCAAAAGACCATTTTAGCATTTAACTAACAAATTACATGTTTTAAAACTATGTTTACAATCTAAGAGACAGAGACATTTAAATTTTTTCTGTTATCATTGGGCTTATCCTCATCATCCAGCCTGGGTCAGGGTAATAAAGTAAAATTCTGTAATAAAGTAAATTCCGCAAAGTGTTTGTTTAATTAAAAACAATATGTTTTCAAGATTTGTGAGCAGCAGATTTTATTTGTGAGCATGGATTTGTAGTTTGTAACAGGAATTTTAGCATGACAATGGGCACAGGAAAATTGAATTCTCTGTCTGTATATAATGCACCTCAGTGGGAGACTCCTGTCTGCATTTGTCTGGGAGAGGTTTTGTCTATAAAACTATTCCAAAACATTGCCCAGTAACTACACTGATATGTTCTTTGACTGTGTTGTAGTTCATCACTCTACAGAGCATGAGAAACAGAGCAATAGGAATATAGAAGCATTGAATCCTTGGTGACTGATCTTACTTGTGTTTTGCTCCTGTTCAATGACTGGTGGACTTGCACTGGAGATATGATATCAGTAATAAATTTGCAGCCTTGTATAAACAGTTTCAATGTCAAAATATGCTTGTTTGAGTTTGACTAATTGAGAAATCTGTCAACCCTATTGAACCATATCCCATAACACTCTAATCTACCCAGTCAAGTCTGAAACAGACTATTTAAGAATTATTGAATAGAAGAAAACAGGGAAAAGGATAAGAGATTAATAAAGTCACAAAGAAACTATTTGTTTTGAGACACAAATTTACAAATACTTACCTGTAAATTCAACTTTGGCCCAGTGAATAGTGTTATTGAATTCAACTAAATGTCCCAAAACATGGAAAGATAAGCATGTAATATACCTCTGCAGGATCAGGACTTACTTCAGGCAACAATTCTGCATTTCAAAATAACATATGAACTCCCTTTTAAAAACTTGCAACAATATTAAAATGTTTCATTTCAAGAGAAGACTATCAAACCCTCATTTCTCCCCCTTGGTCTTGATATCAAGGGACTCCAATATTACACTTCAGTCTGAAAAATACCGAATTTATTTTTAAAGTGGTGGTGATCCATGAGACCTGATCTGAGACCGCCAAAGAAAATAACAATTTTAGATAGCTCAAATTTTGTGCATTGAAATTTTCATCTCAGCTGAACTTTCATAGCTCACATCTACAAAGCAGTCACCTGCAGGTCTGACAAAGAATGAAAAATAAATAATGTTTGTAAGAACTTGAGCCACAGAAATTAAGTCATTTTACTGAAAGAAGGAAGTAAGCAAAGTGCAGAACTGGGAAGAGAAATACGTTTAGTACAAGGGATTTCTCAGTATAACAGATTACTCTTCAATTTAAATTGAGAATAGTTTGTGTTTTCAGTTACTTTCAGGTACTTTTTTATTTGCTTCATGAATCTTGCTGAGAATTTTATTGGTTTAGAAATGCATATATTTTTATTTACTGGGTCTCCAATATCAGTAATTTCATATTTATATGTGTATTAGACAAGAAATACTCCTAAAATCTAGTAGAGGTCAATTGGCATGCCCCACTAGGACCTAAAACTTGCTGTTAGCAGTAGTGTATTTCAGTAAAGTGAAGTTTTTTTGAATAACCTGTTCTGAGTAACAGTAGAATATTTTAACTATTCCCTTCTTCTAAGACCTTTAAGTGCACTCATGTATCCTGAAAAAAATGTATGTTTCTCCCATGAAGAGTAGTTTACTCTCTGACAACATGGTTGTACTAATTTCAAATTAATTCCTCTGTTTTCAGAATGTAAATTATACTAAATTATAATTTATACTGTACAATATACTAAATTATATTCCATTTCAGAATGGAATTATACTTAAGATTTTGGGAGGGATACATCATTGGAAAACAAATCTGTTTAATATTCTTTTGCCACAGTTCATGAAATATGATGTTCTTATTAAACATTTAACCAGTAAGGTGTATTGAAGGAGCAGTGTAAACCAAGAAATCTGCAGTAATACACTTCAGAGCATGTGGTCTTTAATCAGAAATATTATACTTATTATTGCTTCCAAGTGTCCTGAACATGTTGTAGTTTAATGCTTAGAACTTGTTCAAAGCTGGCCTAAGCATATCCTGAACCTAAATGAGAAGCCTAAATTACCTTCTGTGATGTATTTCTGCTGGAAATAATGAAGATGCTTTTGTCTGCCTTGCAGGCACTTAAATATATGAGAACCTGAATCAAAATATTCTTAGTAAACACTAGCATTCTCTAAAATAAATCATATTATCAGTTTCATGTCTAGGGAAAGTGTGGTTTTAAACAGCTAAAGAGAAAAATGAGCTATTTTACTTCAAATGCTGAGGTGCAGTATAACAGAACTTTGTTGCTCAGGAGCACTTCCTACTAACCTTACTTATGATTAAAGCTGACAGTTGATTTTTTTTTTTCTTCAAATCCTATTAAATCTTTTTTGTCCCTGAAAGATCAAACTTTCCAGGAAGCTTAGAAGAGAGGCTATTTCTGCATTGCAATTCTATTATTTAGAAATTTTACAAAGTCCATTTTGAAGAAAACTCAAAAGGAAACCTTTCTCTTACAAAATATTATGACTTGAACTGAAACTATGACTCTGTTCCTCACCATCCTTCTCCTTTCATTAAACAGTTTGGCCTCCTACAAAAATTACATATGAAAAATTACATATGAAAAATTATGAAAATTACAGTTCCATCATATTAGAAAGCTTTCCATGAAAAATTAGATTATTTATAATTTTCCTTTTAAGATGCCCCTTTCCCACCAAAGAGCCAAAGGAACATCCAGTGCAGCTCAAATACGTTCTCAGTGTTTATGGTTTGCCTCATGAGGCATTTTAGAGGACTTCTGTCACCAAAGAAAGCCAAAGGAAAGGAAAGTTCAGCAACACAATGGAGTTCCTCCAATGTGTAGCAGAAATACCAAGGGGAAAATGGCATAAGCATTCACAGGAATCTAGACCTTACTAAAATTCTCTTGCCACAGCCTGCTATTTTTATAAAGGCTTGGCAATGTCCCTTCTTGATGAACTGATGAAAAATATATATTTAACAAAGATCCAGACTTATTCGACAAACAATTCAATAGATATGATTACGTTTCAGTAAGGCACACAAGTGCCATTTTCAGAAATTTTATATTTTGCCCATTTCTACTCCCTTGACACCTTAAATACAGGTTATTTTGATGACTTAAGTTTTAGGTCTCATATTTTTCAGATTCTGTACTGCATTAGTATGTAACTCTGAACTTCATATATAGTGTTAGTTAGTTCTCTTCATAGTTTAGTTAGACCAAACAATCCTTTTCCAGTCTGAGAAACAAGGACGCTGTTACAGCTTCAGGCCCAAAAATTATAAACAAAAGGGAATTTGAGGGGGCAAAACTGGGAGAATGTGACTTCATTACCTGAAGCTTTAATTAGACAATTAACTCCAATATGTAATTGGACCAAAACTTATAAAAGTGTGAAAATGTGTGACCTGTTGTCCATTTTGGGTGTAGCCTCCACCAGACTCTTGTACTGCCAAAGGTGTATCGTATGATGGCCTTTTTAATACAGAACTACTTTATTCCTTTAACACTGTCTAGCCTCTGTTCTAGGTAGCCTCTCTAGGCATCTGTTTTGTCTGGCCATGTGTGGTCAGTGTGAGCCAATGACACCTGATCTGGAAATCTTACCTGACAATTTGTAGCAGAATTTGTATTCTGCTCCAGGGCCAGCACTCTGTAGATTGGTGACTAAAGAAGAAAATGTACATGAGTGTTCTTTATCAAGGCTAATGGAAATGTAAAATGGAAACATATTTGGACTAGAACTCAAAGAAAAGTAAAAAAAAAAAAAAATGTATTTGAAGAGTAATATGTAGGTCTAAATTATGACTTGAAGGATTAAGTCAAAAGACTTTACTGTACTTGCTTAGGATTTCTCACTGGGTTAACTATCAATTTTTTTTTTTAATCAGCTGTCTCTTTAAGATATTAAGCCATCTCTTAAAGATAGAAGCTATCTTTTCTGATGTTTTATCTCCATTTTCTGTGCTTTTCCAACTACCACTGATGGGCTGGCTGGTTGATGATTACAGATCCATTACTCATTGTTGATCATGTTTTCCTGTGGAACCACTCTTTACCAGACTACTGTTACCTCAGCTGAAGGCTTTATCTGCATTTGCTTTTCAAAGAAGATAGCAAAAAGCATGGTTGAGATTAATCTTAGATGTTTATGAACCTTCCTGGTCTTAGTGTGTACAAAAATATTAGAAAAAATTCTCAACAGATAAGACGTATTAGAGAAGAATAAATGAAGAACAAAGGCAGAAGCAATCATAAAGCAATATGTATTTTTCAGCCTTTCCTGCTAAGTTACTCTAAATAAATGTCCCATATTACATCTCAGAGGATGCTGTTATATTTTGTACTTTATCACTCCTCCCAATTGCATCTTGAATGAAACAGGTTTTCTTCAGGTTCTTGGGGATCAACAATGACTCATCTCCAACTCTCCATTCCCCAACCCTCCACCCCCTTTTTTTTTTTTTTTCTTGAAACCAAAAGCAAACAAAAGCCTTGTGCTCAGCAGAAAGAGATATGAATGAAAACATCCTGTTATTGCAATGTCAAGCACCCAGGAGGAAGGTCAAGACTGATGATAGGAGGCACTTTGACATGAGAGAGGATTATTCTGCCACTTCCCAAACACTTTGATACCAGAAAACAGCCAAAAGTAAAATGCAAATTCATGACTCTAGATATTAATGTGAATTTGAATTTCTACTGACACAAGCAAGAAAATGGAATTTTGAATATCCACTGAATTTATTTTCATGCTCAGGTTAGATTTTTGTGGGTAAATTGCAGAGTTAACTATTGAAGTTAATGATTGAAATAGTTTCAAGTGATAAATATTCTAGAGAAAGTATAGTCTTCTTTGGGGACTTTCTGCAATCAGAGAGAAAGACAGTAATTTGTCCACTTATGCATCTTACTCCAGTATTGGCTATTGGGATAATCTGTGTCAGGGGCAAGGAATTTTTGTTTTCCATGCTTCCTAGATGGAAGTGTCTGCAGCAGAGATACCTATGCTTCTCTTGATGTCAGCCTCACCGGACAAAGTCTTATGGACCAGATAATCATTTCCTGCCTGATGGTGACCCCCATGAAAAAACAACATGGAACAAAGGAGTAGAAGCAGCATGATTTATTTTGCTTCCCAGAAGACCTTGTAAGAAAAATGAGGAATCCATATGTAAATCCTACGTGATAGCATAAGAGACATCATAATAATGCATTAGAAAATCACTTGCCTGCATCTTTCTTATATGCCTCTCTATGCCTTCCCCTGGGAGGCCACACCAGGAGGACACCACACTTTTGAAATCTAGACTGCATTTAATGTAAGTTAAATTATGGGTTATATCCCATCTTTATGTGGCTGTCCATAAGATTATTACTGTAAAAAAAAAAATTCTCCCAGCATTTCATACAACACATCCTGTCCTTGATTGATTTACTGGCATCAGTAACAATTGCTGAACTCTGTCTAGATCACTACAGACAGAGACTGGGTCTCCACCAAGGCTCTAAAAGCTGTCATGGGCATTTTTTAAACTTACAATAATAGGAGAAAATCTTTACAAATCTGAATGAGGCTGGTTTTTTCCTTCTTCTCTATGCTTCCTTATTTTGTACAAAGAGGTCTTAACGCTTCACAAGAGCTCACGTGGAGGTAATAGTAATAGAAATAAATAAGAGTTAGGCTGGTCATCAGAGCTGAAAGAACATGCAAGAATTCTAACTGGTTGACATTTTGAAAATGTCAAAATAGAGACAAATTGAGGTGGTCTTTATCACACATAATTTGCATGACTTCTTTTTTCCACATTGAGAAAAGATAGAAAATACTAACAGTTATAAAAATCAGGCTGCCCTCTGGTGATGTAAGCCTCTAAAAGAGTTATAATTATTGATAATTAAAATAATTTGATAGTAATCTGCCTGTCAATTTCTAACAGTCAGGAATTGATTACTTCCTAAATAAAATGTCATGGCTGCATTATTTTTTCCTTTTTGTGTGCCATTCTGAAATAATTAGAAAATATAAACTAAAACAAAATGTCATCATAAATATTAAAGTAAAATCATTTCAAAGATCAACAACATCATGTCACCAACCTGAGTGGAAAAAAAAATTTCTTTAGTAAAAAACTCCCACTAGAAACCTGTTAATATCGTAATGTTAATTCTTACTCATCAGTGGCTGTCCAAGAATAATTTCCATTTGCATTTGCTTCTGTGCTTGAATGGTGATGCCTAATTTGATTAAATTTTAACCCCTTCCTATGTTTTAAAAAAATGTATTTCTTATGTGGTGGCATTACAATATTTCTGTAAACATAACTTTTCAATGTGATTTTTAACTTCACTAGCTTTACATGAATAAGTCAAACTATAAAAGCATTCTTATTTAGTAATACCTCAAGACATGAAAAATACCTCATAAGGTAAGGCTCAGAGATAGTAATCTTAATGAGTTGTCATTTACTAAGTAGAGTAATAAAGGTGAGGTGACATCACAAAGAAACTGAAAACTGTTGATTTTAACAATTTATTTGGGAATTAATATTCTGAAATAAGAATATCTATCACTTCCAGGATTTTGGATGTAGCTCTGAGCAACCTGTTCTAGTTGATGGTGTCTCTGGCAATGGCAGGGTTGTTGGAACTTGATGGTTTTTAAGATCACTTTCAACCCAAACCATTCAACGATTCAATGATTCAGTGATACTGATTGTTTGGGGTTTTTTGCTGTCATGTCAAGCCTTGATCCTTGGCAATTTGCTGTTTATAAATGAGGTATTAAATTTCAAACACTGTATAAATTTAAACCAAAACAATAGTAAACAATCTCCAAGGCAAATGCAAGCCCCCATTACTTAAATTTTTAATTGAATTCTATAGAATGGATTTTGATACATTTCTGAAAGTTGTCAATGATCAAAAATTGGGGAAGCATTGCTTAAAGTCGCCACAGCAGATGCCACCTGTGGCAATTTGTGTTTTAATTGACAAAGGTTTAGTATTTACTGAAGTAAAGAGCACTGAGACATACTACTGTCCTCTGATACTGCAGAAGTACTTCAGGAAACATTTTTTGCTCTGATTTTGAATGTTTGTGTCAAAACACAATTATCCAAATGCAAATGACATTGCAATTGCTGGATTTCAATGACAACTCTGACAGGAAAAGCCGGGTAAGAATGTTTATCCATATATTCATTCATTACTCTTTCTCAGAATATTCTCTAACATTCATCAATCCTTGATCAAGACCTTCCTGAGCAAGAAGTGGTATTTCTTTTTAATGACTATGTAAAGAAGGTTTTACCTATGTCTATATGAATACAAAGACACATAAAATTTAAAGTGAGATTTAAAAGCTTGCACCATTCCTGGTTTTGTAAATGCTTGGAAGCCACAGCTGTGTGCATCTAAATCTGAGACAATATCTTTAATAGTCTAATTAATGACAGAGAGGAGTGGGGCAATTACAAAAATAGAACTCTAATTTAGACAGTCACAGCCTCTTTGCTAGGTTCTCTATCAAAGGTAGTTTTTTCCCCCCTTTTTCACTGAAACAGAATGAATCCTTAACCTGAGAGATTCTACTAAGGCAGATGCCTGAAGATTTATACCACCTGTCCCCATACTTCTCTGAAGCAACCTCATCATGTGTACCACCTGAGAAGCTCTTTCAAAATGTGTTCAATTTATGTGTTATTTGCCCTAATGGGATATAAAGCACTTTCAAAATTACCTTACTGCTTTTTTTTTTTTTTTTTTTTTTGCCCCACAGAAACACAGCTGGCTCTGAAGATATAAAACAGTTCTTTTGGCAGCAGGTAACAGGAGTTGGACAAGCAGTAAAGACTGTGTCCAGTCTACAATAAGAAAAGAAGAATAAACACTAAGATATAAATTTGGTCAAGGTATTTGGACTAAGGTAGTACTAATAAGCAAAATGCTTAGAATTTTTGGGGACCAGGTGGATAGTAGCACTTATATATTAATACCTTCCAGATATGCTTCTACAGAAAAGATTACCTGGCTTTCTTGCCAGCCAATTTTTAGTACAAAGGAAGATACTAAAGTCATGCTTGGACCATCCTTGCTGGCTTGAGTAAAATTCAAAGAAGAGACGAAGTTTGATTTGTTTTCAATTAAAAAACCAACAACAAAAAACCCCAAACTATATTTCAAAATAAATTATTTAACTTAGAATTGATAAAGCCAAATTTGTATCTTGAGAAATACATTTGAATATTGAAAAATACATTTTTATTATTCTGTTTTTTCTTGAAATCAGGTGAGACTGTTTGAGAACTGTTGGTTCCAGTGGAACCAAAAAAAATGGAATCTAAACTAGATGGATGGACAACTTCATTGAAAACATACTAAGGGAGAAAAATATGTAATTCTATAGACTCTAAACTGGTCAAGGAATACTTTTAGGGCATTTATCTTCAGTACAAATGTGTGAAGTTCAATAGCTGAATTTAAAATTCCTGTGAGGACTCAGGATAAAAAAATTATTCTGAACTCACTATAGTCTCTTAATCCATCAACTACATATGTTATAATGTTAATATATAATATTATATGTAGGATATGGGATTATAATTGTTAAAGTTATTAAACAGAAAGCCCTGTAGGAAGGCACAGGCTGGACAGTGGGAGGTCAGTTGGAGGGTGAGAGATAGTTATGACTCGTGGACAGAAAACTGCAGCTGAGCCAGCCAATGGATGCTCTTCTCCTGTTATGCTTTGGTTTTGTCTGGTTGAGGTTAGAGGTATAAAAGGGGGGTAACTTCTGCAACAAAGTGATTTCCTTCCCGTGCCCAAGAGGGTCTGTGTCTTTTCTCCCCATTGCTACAATTATATGCAGAATATATTATACATAAATATATATAAATAATATCACCAGTATCACCAGATAATAGCACCATTAAATATTCTGACTAAACTATTTAAATGTACTTAATTAGAATTATTTTGTGATACTTTTTTAATATTACTACCATTTGAGGGCAAATTAGTACAAAATCATTTAAAAGTCAACATTTTTGGCAGAATACAAAGGTGCACATTTGTTGTGTCCTGTTGCATATCTTTCTGCTGACAGACTGTGGCTTGATGGAGGGTCTAAACAATGCAGGTGGGATTTTTTTTTTAAGTAGTCTTGGTTTTCCACCACTTTCCACTGAATTTTGATTGCATTCTGAATACTTGCTCTGTATCTTCCATATCATTTTCCTGCTCATGCCTCACTTATGCAGGCAGGTAGCAGAGCCACTATAGAGTTTTTGCCTACCACTGATTTTCCATGGTGAACGCTCAGGGAGGAAAAGCATGAATCAGTTTGTACATAACAGATCCATTTGCAGTGGACTGGTGACTTCCCATTTTTGTTGTCCCTGTCAGAGAAAGGACGTTGTTTAAGGGGGTTGTGCTGGCAAATTTGACTTTGGGGTTCAGTTCCTGTCAAGGTGTTGGGAACACTGTCCAAAAAATCCAACCATGCAGGTTTGTACCACTTGAGTGCCCCTGAATACTCTTTGTGTGAAGGAAAACTTATACACACATTACAAACCAAAAATTTTATGCATAAAAAACTTGGGAATCAATTTCCATATACCATCCCACTGAGCAATGTGTCATTACTGAATTCTCATAAAGATATCTGCTGAGCTATTTACAGGATGAACCAAAGTAATTAGCTCTATCTGTTGTAATTAGGAGTCAGTCAGTATGTCATCTGAGATAATTATATTGCAATACAGATAATTTTCCTGAACAGAAGATATTGCATGGAATTATTTGTCTACTAGTATGGCTATACCTCTCCAGATAAAAATTTCAATGATGGCTGGGAGAGTAAGATGTTGCAATGACTGATAAAAACTTCATTAAATTGAGTTAATTTCAACATTATTTCTATTATTTATATGATTGTAATAATTCTACCTTGGTTTTATGTTTTATGGTTTTGTTAAAGAAACAGTCACAGAATTTAAGCAAGAAGGATGAAAATTCATCTCTTTGTAGAACTTCACTGAAGTCAGCAGAAATAAAACAAGCTTTACTTCTTTTTGAATTTCTTATTTCAGGTATGGGATCCTAGATAAATACTAGGAAACATAATCCAGGAAAAATCAAATTAAAAATACAAATTGCATGCCACTAACACTTAATAGTTTTTTATAGGTTCTTATTGAAGGAATAATGAAGAGTTTGCATATGATTTGTAATATGATTTGATTAGATCTCTCATACACTAAAGCATTTATTCGCATAAAAATGAGATAAATTATTGTTGTGGGTTGGCCCTGACTGGATGCCAGACATGCACCAAAGCCTCTCCATCACTCCCCTCCACAGCTAAAGAGAGAAGAAAATATAACAAAGGGTTTTGAAGTTGACATAAGCACAGAGAGATCACTCAGCAGATACCATCACAGGCAAAACAGGTTCAAATTAGAGATATTAATTGAATTTATTGCTATCAAAATCATAGCAGAATAATGAGAAGTAAAAACAGACCTTAAAAATACTTTCCCCCCACTCCTTCCTCCTGCCCAGCTCTACCTCCTACCCTAGTGGTACAGGGGTGTGGAACAGGGGTTTTGTTCAGTTCATCACCCCTGATTTCTCCTCCTGCTCAGGGAGAGAAGTCCGTCCCCTGATCCAGCACACGGTCCTTCCCATGGGAGATATTTCTCCAGGAACTTCTCCATCCCATGAGTAACAGTTCTCTGCAAACTGCTGTCATATTATTTCATCCTCGGGGCAACAATTCTCTGCAAACTGCTGCAATGTGGGTCACTCTTCCACAAGGTAAAGTCCTTCAGGGACAGGCTGCTCCAGTGTAGGTCCCTCATGGGGTGACAAGTCCTAACAGCAATCCTGCTCCAGTGCAAGCTTCCCTCCCCATGGGTCTGCAGGCCTTGTCAGGAGCTTGTTCCACCACAGGCCTGCCACAGGATCACAGCCTCCTCCCAGGCATCCACCTGCTCCAGCATGGGTCTCCTCCATTGGCTCCAGGTGGATCTCTGTGTTCCCATGGTCCTTCATGGGCTGCAGGGGCCCATCTGCCTCACCATGGGCTGCACCACGACCTGCAGAGGAATCCCAGCTTTGGCACCCAAAGCACCTCCTCCCCTGCCTTCTCTACTGACCTGGGTGTCTCCAGAGCTGTTCCTCTCCCATGTTCTCACCCTGCTTTTCTTTGGCCACTGTTCCAATTGTGAAATGACATTTTTTTTCTTCTTACATCTGTTAACACAGAGGTGTTAGCCTCATTTCTAATCCACCCAGCCTTGACCAGTGGCACATTCATCTTGCAGACGCAAGGGATTGATTCTGCTGGATATGGACATCATGAGGACTTTGTGAGCTGGAAGAAGGACTGTCTCTTGAGAAAATTGTCATTTGTGGGCTCCCTTGTGGGCTTTGACTTAGGCTCAGCCAACTAACAGGCTTAATGCATAAATAGTTCTGCTTTTATTCAGCTAGGCTGTCAAGCCCCTGGCTGATGGTGGCAGCCTTGTTTGGAACATGGTTTATTTTCATGGAGGCTCTCCCTGGCTACTCTGAATTAGGAGTTCCTGCTGACAGCAGTCAGGACTTTAAATTAAACATTTCTGGGCTGATTTCCAGCTGGTGAAAACAGACACCTGTGGCAGAATTCAACAAACTGCTTAGCAAGGAAGAAGGCAGCAACTGGCACCTCTTTAATAGTCAAGCAATGGCCAATGTATGATGGCACATAACAGGAGGTTCTGTTTCTGAAGTGGTCTCTGTCTAGAAAAGCATGAATCTTCAACCCAGCTTCTGTATCCCAAGGATTAGACTGGCCCAAACAAGGAAAATTGTTTTATTTTAAGACAATTATATGGAGAAGAGATTCCAATATGAGCTACCTCCCTTTAGTTTTAACCACTCCTCTTTCATCAATAAGGAGACACAACTGAGAAAAGACTTAAGTAAAAAAAAAAGTTTACTAAGAGAAGAAAGAAACAAAAAAACAACCAAGATAACAGTAATGGGAACCAGATACAGAGATGCTGAATCCCGTGGACTCCCTCAGAATGAAGAAAATGAGATGCTGGCCTCTGTAGCAACCAAACACAAGATGGTGGAGAAGCCTTCCCCAAACTATGTGGTGAAGAGAGAAGTCAAAGGAAACATATACAGCAACCAAGACTGCAATAACAGAGCCCACTCTTCGCCTAGAAAACAACAGGGGAGAAACTGAAAACCTGGAAGAACTATATTTTTGTCCAAAAACAAGACCAGTGCTGCTGGGCTACCTTCTCCACACCACCTGACAGGGGCTGTCCCAGTGGTGGCAGTCCTATGTCAATGGTGGCTGGAACTGAGGCGACAGCTAAAAAATTTGTGTAGAGTCTTACATCCCAGCATAGCTGTCCTGAAAGGTCTCTGACATCCCAGCATAGCTATCTGGAGTGGCAGTAGCAAAAAGGTCCAAAGAAAATATCTTCCTCTAGTCCAGGAACAGAGTTGCCGTGGCATCAGTGGCCAGAAAGGTGTTATGAAATTCTCCAAAGCCCAAAAGAGAGCCTCTGCCTCTCACTGCCTGGGCTCAAAGCACTTGCCCCGGGAACTCTCTTGGCAGCCCAGAGAGAAGGCTCTAAAGAGCCTTTGCCTCCACCCTGAAGCCAGGAGGGAACAAAAAGAGGGCTCTGTGTGACTGTTCCCTGTCTCTCAAATGGACTCCAGACCAATCGGTGTGAAAAAACCCAGATCTGCTTCCAGACCCTGGGTCTCAATGGGATAATCTTGAGCAGGTTAACATAAAGATGTGGAATAAAATAGATTTTTTTTTATGGGTTATTCAAGACAAAGATACAAAAGGCTAGAAGAAAAAAAACAAGAGAATGTATATCTCTCGCTTTTGGGCAGGCCTTTGAACAGGAAATATGATCTTTTCTTCTGACTCCATTTGTCTCTATGCATTTTTATCCAGTCTCAGTATCATTTTAAATGTGTTTCTCCTGTAGCTTGGACATTGTGACACTTCCTTACGGTAAGAGAGGTTCGGATCTGAAGCTAATATGCTTTAGATACTGAAGACTTCTCCATAAGTCTATTGTGAAATAAGGTGAGAAACTGTCTGCACTTAGTCCGTCATGGTTTGACTGACTAAGTCAGACTCTGTATCTAATGGGAAG
Source organism: Acrocephalus scirpaceus scirpaceus (assembly GCA_910950805.1). Classification (NCBI taxonomy): domain Eukaryota; kingdom Metazoa; phylum Chordata; class Aves; order Passeriformes; family Sylviidae; genus Acrocephalus; species Acrocephalus scirpaceus. The sequence continues at coordinate 13,390,887 of OU383775.1, read as the reverse complement.
TTAGCATTTAGGTGTGTCTCTCCACCAGATTGAATTGTTACAAGGCTTAAAACCAGTCAAACTTGAAAACTTCTATGCAACAGAGCCAAACTCTAATAAATAATCTTTATGTCAATGACCTCAGCCAGGAGTAGTAGAGCTTGAAAGGGGATGTTGAGTAGAAAGGTAGTACTGCCTCTAAGTAGAATTATTTCTGTAGCAGGAAAAAGTTTTAAAAAACCTATTCCATTAACAAAAAGGCACATATGTTGGGGAATTTTATCTGTGTCTTCTAGAATAGGATTTTTGCAATGTGATTTTAATGGACACAGAGGCATATATCCCTGCTTTTAGCCTCTAAATGAACTTTTGTAAGACCATGGAAAACCAAATTATTTTTAAAACTGCATAGAATAGGTTATAAATCACATAGTATCCTTATTACACTGTTTAGCTGATCGACTTTATGGATAACCTGCTCTCAGGTTGACCTAAAATAAAAGCTGATAACTATTTTGTTAAAAAAAAAAAAAAAAGTGGGGAGTTCATACATTGTCTAACTTGTTGTTAGATCTCACAGATGGTTCCCGATTATTCAGCTATATCCTGTCACCCTGACAGGAATGTATTTTGTTCAAGCCTTGAATTATCCTCTGTGAACCCAGTGAGAATTTCCAGTAAAATCACAGCCTACTAGAGAGCAGAGTAATATTTATCACGTCATCTGTGCTTAAGTGGCCTTTGAGGAAATTTACTGACCTTGTCTGGATTTCTTTTGGGTTCAATTTGTGACAAAATAAACTCAAATTTGTTTAGGATCCTCATGAAGAACTGCACCACATAATGTTATTGGTTTTTTTCCGTCACCTTCAAATGCAATGCTTGGTACTGATTAATTGCCTCTCCTTTCTTTTTACCAGGTGCATTTGCCAGGTCTCATCTCTGATAACAGATGCCACTATCTGTGCTTTTTCAATTTTTTTGTGATGCTGAGTTAACTGTTTCTGCTCTAAACCCCTCATAGCCTAAATCTTAACTCAGAATTTAACAAAGTCTGTGCTGCACAGGTAACTGAGGGGCTGGGAATATAGCCATAAAGGCTCATTTAGGTCACTCCCTCTACAGAATGTTACTTTTCACCTCACAGGAGTGGGATTAACTTAGGAAGACAAAAATGTTGTATTGATGCAGGCAGTATATAAATCACAGTTATAAAATACAGAGAAATCATAGCTGTATTGGCATGATTCTAATCCTCATATATTCGCACCACAAACATTTACAGTACATGCATAGTACTTTTGTTTCCACCTGCTTCCTTCAGTGTTATGCTCAGAGTCTGAAATTAATTCCTGTCAACTTACAGTGTTTCTGGGGAAGAAAAATCCAAATATTTATTAAATATGTACTATTTATTTTCAATTGCTGAATAATGTTCACTACTCTGAATCTACAATATATGCACAAAATTGAAAATTAATCTTCAGATATTCATAATGTCATATTGTCAAGATATTCATAATTCATAATGGCAAGATTCCTTTTAGCACAGAAACATGAACTAGATAATGATGTACCTTTATTAAAAAATTAATAAATAATTTATTAAAAAATTAATAAATCTGAGATTACAAATTGCAATGAACATATAGGGAAAATAATCTGCATTCTCCAAATCCTATCCGTAACATGTTCTGATGGAATTTTCCCTCCTATTTTCTCCTTTTCTTTGTTTAAATGAATGCAATACACTATACTATTGAAAACAATCATTGTAAAAGATGTTATTTTTTTTTCCCTTACCTAGTGTGGTTTCATTTCCTCTGTCACTGGCACTAGTTTCTCTAGTAATGACTCTCAATCTGTTGACATTGATAAATTTATTGATTGGCAAAGGTTTTTTCAGGTGTCTAATTTGTCTATTCAGAGCTAACAGAAATAATATTTAGTATGCTCAGTCAGGTCAGCTGGGCCATGATTAAAAAAAAAAAATTAAAAGGTACCATTTGGTGAACAGGCTGTTTGGCTCCTTTGGGGTTTAGGTTTTGTTTGGTTTTTTTCGGGGGGGGGAATGTGTTGTTGGTTTCTTGCTTGTGGGTTTGTTTGTTTGTTTTGTGTCTTTTTTGTTGTTGGGTTTTTTTCTTTTTTAAGAGGACCCTATCTCTAGAATTATTAATTGAAAATCGTGCTAGAGGTGGCTCTGTGGTATTTCTCCTGAGTGAGGAATAAAGACAAATTTATCAGGCTTTGTAAGAACAGGATTTGGGGATAGTGGCTGCTTCAAATATGAGTTACTTTCTTGTTTCTTCTGGGAGAATGGGGAGAGCTTTTGAAATCCTACCTAGTTAAAAAACCAATTTTTTTATTACATTATCTCAAACATTGAATGTATTTTCTGAGGAGATAACAAAGTGTCATCACTGTCTCACTTGTGGCTACAGAATTTACCCCTATATATCCCCAAGGCTTATTTTAAACCTTTCTTCGCTTCCCACATTTTTATTCAGTGGAGTGAGGCTACAAAAATTTAGCTAAAATTTACCCCGTTCTGATGTTGATAAAAATTAGATACTTTTTTTTTTACACCTCTTTCCAACTGTATGTGTGTTTCTGTTCACATAGAATAAATTGTTTAAACTCTGTAGATGCTCTGGGAACAGTCAGATGCAGGGAGAAGACTATGGAGGGGATGGAGATATTTGTATTGCATACCAGGAAATGCCAACTTTTCTGCAGAAAATGGAAATATGGGAGCAGGGTAGAATATCCCATCTCAGGAATCACTTGTGGCCTTACCTAAATTTTATGGTTAGATTTGTTGAAATTCATCAGAAAGTAAATACCAAAAATTACTGCTTTAGCCAACTCACCACAAATATTCAGAAATATGAAACTTTTGGAAAATACACCAGGGATCCAGTATTCAAAGTTCAAATCCAAATTCAAATGCAGCATAAATTGGGAGTCCTAGTGGCTCAGGGACTCTGTCAAGAGGGGACTTGGCATTTTTTGGCCTGTAAAAAGAGTTATGACATTAGTTTCCTGAATGGATGCCCCTGTGAGGCTCTAGCTAAACTGTTTCTTAACAAGGTTAAGCTGTACAGTTTATGACTGAACATTTGGAGATCTGGTTTGGGTTTTTCCTCAAAAGCTGAAGAATTCCAGCAAGTCTAAAAAGAATATTTTCTTGCTGTAGAAGTACTATCATTTTCCCTCAAAAGTGAAATTACCTGCTACCTCGTTAGGAGTTAGGTGTCTCTGGAAGTTATGCAAATGTATTCCTCATCTACAACAGGGAACTTACAGTATAAAACCAGATCTTGCAACTACTTTCTTTCAAGAGCCAGAATCAAAAGTCTGGGCACCAAAATTTGCATTTGATCTCCAAAAATCAGAATCACATCTGTCTCTGACCTTTGCAAGTTGCCAGCAGGGTAACTTACTTGAGGTCTGATAGGGTAAGATTTGAATTAGCTCAGCTTCTGAATCTTCTTGATGTCTCTCCACTGCAGTTTGTCATTCCTGCATAGCTCTGATATCCCCTGAGGAATGTCAAAATCCAGTGGACCTTATACAGAGACAGTCACAAATCCGCATACGACGTTTTTCTCAACATAGTTTTTAAGTTCTGAAGAAAAATTCCAACCCACCAATTTCTGACCAGAGAGAATAGAAAACATTAGAAGTCATTAACACAACTCATTTGTTTAAATCAAAGCTTTTTTAAAGAAAAAGAAAGTTGTAGAAAGTTCTTTTCTTCAATAGAATTAACAAATATGGCAAATATAAGAAAGTTGAGGCTGTTATGGGAACAGAAATAGAGGCCAACAAAGGAGACACATACAGACACTGAGGTAAAAGAATGAAGAAACTAAATCCTAGGAACATTTTGAGGTACTTATGTTTGTAACAGATACTTCCCAGCTATACTGCATGCTTTATGGCTGAACAACTTTAATTTTGATGCTGATCGGTGCAGTGGCATGTTCAGTTTTATACTACAATCAGGTATTCCTAATTCAGATGCACTAGCATGAATAATGACATATAAAGCCTGTCAATATATTAATTATTATAGTGCCTCAGACTGTAAAAATTTGCACAGAGTTAATTATCACCATGTTAATGAGTGGTGTAATGATAAATACAGAGTGGGTAATTTCATTTGTTCAGTACATTTGAGGAGCTAGGTATTCTTAGAGTGTTAAAATTAGGAGTGAATAACCTCAATTCTCCCTCAGTTTCTAACATCCGCACTATTAATGCTAGTTCCTGCACTGCACTGTGGATGCAAACAAGCTGCTCATTAACAGAAATTAGCTGTGTCTCTGTTCCATTTTGTCTTAAAGTGTCTGAGAATAGTGCCATTGTTTTCTGTCATTTCTGTATAGAAGAAGAAGTTTTTCACTGCGTAAATATTTGAGAAAAAACCCAGAGTGGAATCTTCACAGTTTCTTGACCCTCTTCAATCTTTGATGCTTACAAACCATTGCACCTAGGAAAAAAATAGCAACCTGAATCTAGAAATGCCTTATATTCAGTAGCCACAGGCCTACTGCTCTAATTATTGTTTTCAGTACCCAAAATCCAGTTTACAAAGTCAGCTCCAGCAGATTACAGGCAGTAGAACCTCAGTAATGAGAAGGTAAAGCAACATTTCATGGCAACCCAAAGACAAATCTGACTTCATATTTGTACACTGACTTTTGTACACCATGCTTGCTATTTGGCAAGGCCAGACCAAGAAAATAAAGGCCAGAACTGCTGGGTTTGGGAGGTGAGAGTCCCTCCTAATGAGTGAGTACCTCGGGTGTCAAAAAGGAAGGGATAATCTGGGAAAAGATTTGTTCTTTGAAAACAAAGAGCAAGTGCACCCTGGGCTACTTGCTCAGCCCTTGCCCAGGTTCTCTGCTCCATCTTGAATCTCCTTTTTTCCTCAAATTCTTTAATCCCCATGCTTTGCACCTTGTTTCACAGCCAGTTTTGTATGTGTATTCTATGTTTACTGCATATCTAATTTTCGTGACTGAATGCAAAAATAAATGCATGGATGAACATGCTGCATAAGCTTCTCCTCAGAAAAAAACTTTCTCAGCATGACAGCTGCTTCCTCTCAATACAAACTTTTATTGTTTGTTATTGTACATTTTATAAACCCTCACGCATTTCCACATTGCCTTACGTATCAGTATTCTGCTCTGGGGAGCCTTTTCTGAAACTTTTCATGAATAACACTAACTTAGCTGTTGTGTCTACTTTTACATAGAACTCTGATTTGCTTATTGTTAGTAGGCAGACTCCAGCCCTTTGTGTATTTTATTGCCTAATTTTATTTCATACCTGAGACATTTTGAGAGTCTTTAAACCATGAATGTTCTGCATGATCCCCTCCCAGGATGACTTATTACAATGAAACTTTTCAGTCATAACCAGCACTATAGAAGGCAGATTTTGCTATAATTTCACTGCAGTCCTTTAAATGATTATGCAACTGATAATCTGTTACTATCAACTGGTCATTTCCCTAAATAGATTTGAGTTTATGACATATAAAATCAAACTCCATGTTTCATTTGTTTTTCTGCCTGATTGGTGTTCCCCATGCAGCTTGAATATGTGCGCCTGGATGGTGGTGCTTAAGACTGTTCTTGACAGCAACTGAAATATTTTTTTGTATATGACTTGTAAGGACTTTATTAAGAATATTTCAACATTGCTTTAAGAAAAAGAAAAAAATGAACTCTAGGAATGGCAGGGCCAGTGAGTACAATTTTTGTGTTTAAATGGCCTGAACTTAATATGAACTTCAAGTAGCAGGAGGAAAATCCTATGTGATGATACTGAATTGGGAAGAGTTGTTGACTCCATCAAAGGCAGAAAGATCCCACAGAGAGACCTGGACAAATGAGAGCATTGGGTAATCACCAGACATTTAACAAAAAACAAGTAAGTTTAACAAAGACAAGTCCTGGATTCTGCGTCTGGGATGGAGCACCCCTGGATATTCAGACTGGGGAATGAGAGGCTGAAGAGCAGTGCTCTGGAGAGGGACCTGAGGGTCCTTCTTGATGGCAAGTCAAATATGAATCAGAAATGTCCAGCAGCCTTCCCAGCTGGGAGGGGCTGATGTCCTGGGGGGGTATCAGGCACAGCATGGCCAGCTGGGCAAGGGTGGGGAATTGTCCTGCTCTGCTCTGCACTGGGGCAGCCTCACCTTGGATATTGTGTGCAATGTTGGGCACCAAATTATAAAAAGATATTATGCCATTAGAACACTGAAGATGAAGGGTCTGGAGAGGACATATGATTGGAGGCTGGGGTTGTGTGGCTTGTCAAACCCAGAGAAGAGGAGACTGAGGGGAGATCTGCAGCTTCCTCATGAGGGGAAGTGGAAGATCACATCTTATTTTTGGTGACCACTGAGAGGACCAAACAGAACAACATGGAATTGTGTTAGGGGAGGTTTAAGTTGGGTATTAGGAAAAGTTGTTCACCCAGGGGGTGGTTGAGCACTGGAACAGGCTTACC